>JARJCX010000050.1:600000-958124 GCA_029282285.1 Mycena rebaudengoi | reverse complement strand
CTCGGGAGTAGACTCCAAAGGCGAGAGAACGGGGCACGTCACCTCATCGTCCACCGTGCACCCCGAGACAGGGTAAGTGATGAAGAATGAGTGAATTTGCAAGGACAAGACACCATTTTTGAGGCTGTTCTCGATGATGAACCATGTCAAGAGGCGGGAAGTGAAAATATAAGTTATGTATGGAGGGGCGCCGCGTTCACAAACTAAAAAAAGGAACCGTGAGACTTGTTTGATCGGTGCATATTTACGCGTGGGTGAGAAACCAATTGAGAAGCTATTTACGGCCCGCACAAGGGCAATATGCTCAAATTCGCGCTGCTGTAGACGACTGAACGGCTCCAAATTAAGCCCACTCTGAAGCAAGCAGACAGAATGAAACCGGGAATATAAAATGGCTAGCTGCGCCGAGCTGGCTAAAAACGCGGGACATAATTGTCCGACGATGTCCCCGCAGTCCGTCTCCGATCCAATTAGATCAAGTCAAGGAATGTTCGAATCTAAAACGGCCTGCGACTCCTCTAACGCCTTTCTAAACGACATTTCACGCCATTTCCACGCCCACTTTCTCCCGGGATACTCATCGAACCGCCGCGGCCTTTGTCCTCCAGTCGGTTCCTTTACATTTGCAAGCCGCGTTCGTGGTGACCGCGGCTATTCATATGATTACATCTCTAAGCTAGCGACTTCTGCTGATTGAAGTGCTGTTCAATCTGGCCAAGCGTCAAGGAGTTCCAAAATACGCTTTAGTTACGCTTTCTTGAAGGCCAGGCGGGAAAGACCGTACGATATTAGACTGAGACTTGTGACTCACGTAAAATGGGGCATGTATCCTTTTTTGCCGAGCTCACTGAACTCTCATGAATACAGCGGAATGGAGTGTAATACTGAACCTATTCAGACGAGAGAAAGTCCTCTTCTGGTCTAATTTCAGATGTTTGGAATGCGCCTTTGCCGTGACTGATTGGGAATTAGAATGGTCCGCAGGTAGGCTCAGGGTCGGGGCCTCGGGTGAATTATTGTGCTCCAAATTGTGGATTGCATGTGGAGAAGTCGATCCTGGATAGAAGATGATAAGGGGCCACAGAAATGACGCTCCATCTGCTTCGAAGTTTCGCACCCCCATGCAGCCAGATGTCGTCGCCAGAGCGGACATGCAGGTATATACAGTAGACAGGGGTAAATACATACCGGATATTAATACTGAAGTAGTAGTAACGTCGTGCAACTATGTTGAATAGGTTTACTTGACTTGAACACATATCGTCATCTCAGTCAATGGGTTTCGCTGATGACTTACGCACTGAGTAAAGCACAGCCACGGCAAGAGCAGTTTAGTAACGTTATCTCAGGTGAATTCAAGATGTATATGCTATACATATGGCCGTAGAATGCCTACAGAAAATGGTAACACTAGGGAGAAGAATACACCTAACCGTGCCAGCAAAAGTTAAATTTACCACGCGCGGGAAAGCCACGTAAAGTCACGTAATTAAAGTGGCACGTAAGTAAGGTTCCAAGTTAGGGGGAAAAAAAAGTTCCTTTATTCACTCTCATGTGTCTGCAGTCCATCTGTTCAAGAGGCGGTTCGCGAACTTCCCCTCGAGGTCGTCTCATCACAGATGATTTTACTTTTTGGACGTGTACTTTCGCTGCTTATAGATTCCCTGGGGATGACTTCCGCTTCCAGTGTTCAGGGCCGAGCGGAGCAAGATTAGCTCTGCCTCATGGCCCACTCCTCAAAAAGCTTGAAGCCTTGGAAAACATGCGGCGATATGCCGCGCAATATGCTGAGAGATGGTATAAATATGTCAATGGGGTCCGTGGACGCGGGCTGGCGAATGGCGGTCTTTACCGCATTACTGGCTGCGAGAAGCCGAAATCCTGGGGCATAGCATCTTTTCAAGATCTTCCGCTGCAAAACGAGTTCCTCTCCGAGTTCGGCGTCTTATCTTGAGGGATAAAATATATAGAATCACACTAGTACAATTTCCTCATCAGTTTATATCCCAGCCATTACAGATACCGTTCATCCTCGTTTATGCGACCGCGTACTTTGACGCACTCAAAGCATCACTTGTCGGGGCCCCAGATTCATGTGTTGTCCTTTCCAACGTGATGTTGATGGTCTGGCCGGATTCAACTGTGCGGCTATTCCGGTGTTGTCGACCAAACACTGGGGACGAGATGGAGGGTGTTTTATCCCCTGTCCTCTCGCCGTACGAGGTTCCACGGCTGACACGGATGATGATGGACGAGAACTAACAGCCGTCCGTTAAATCCAGGGATGATGAAGAACGACTGAGGATGCGCTTACAACGAGACCCTTGAAATCATTCTGTGTGAGCTACCAAGGGAAAAATTGTTGGGGTCAGCATACGATACTCACGATTGTAGGTGATAGCTGGCGAAGGAATTAGTGCACACTGAGCAATTGATCAATAGAAAAAGGCCTCACACAATCAGCCAAGATAAACTGCGGCTTTCGAACATTATTTGAAGATCAGCCCATAAACACCAGCTAAATGCAAGCAGCACCCACCCGACTCGACGATAATAGACACAATACGTATAGTGTCACGACTTGAGTCAGTGGACACCACCCAAGCAACTCGACGGTGGACTCGGATAATTTGAAATGAAATTAGGCCTTGGGTGCCGTAGGTGTGAATGACAAAGTTAAAGGCGAAGGGCAGACAGACCGGTGCAAATGACGTTGGTGCAGAGTGTGAGTGAAATGAGGGCATTCATCCAATCTACAGGACCCCAAAGGGTCGGATTTGACCCAAGTGCCATTATTCCGAAAATTCCGGTGACTGTTCTGCGCCGATGAATCAACCCGAAAGAAAAAGGTGCATGAATAACTGACCCAGGTTTGCAAGGACCAGCAATGACGGAATAATGACAACGGGCCCGCTTCGACCCCATACGACGAACGCTCGGTACACCTATGATTTCAATGTCAATACAAACTTGATCCAACACGGGTCAGAGATACTGTACAATAAACATATCAGCTACAATGGTCAGCACGAACCAGCAGGTAGTGCCTAGAATCCACAGCCTAGAATTGGGTGGCCCGGGGTCTACTTCAGCATTGTCTACGAGTACTTGAGTACCAACTTCTAGAGAAAAGAACGAAAATAAGACACACCAAAAGCTATTGCGCAGCGGTAGGTATCGACGATGCAACGCTGCGAGCAAATATCATGGAGGCGGTCAGCCAGCGGAGAGACGACACATACCATGGTAATGGCGATAAACATCAGGAGCGCTGTGACCAAAAGGTATGGACGCAACGTGCCTTGAGTTTTCTTCTTGTAAAACAGTATGCAGCATTCGCAGAACACCGATAAGTAAACGCCTTGGACCGTGAACACTTGTTGATAAAGGGAAAAACTATCTATTTACCATAGATGATATTTTCAAGCATCGCCCTACAATACGTCAGAGTGACCATCTGTTTAAGAGTCTCAGATCTGGAAGACGCGCCGTACCCAACGTATGATTCCTTGATCCCAGGAATTATTGGCATTGGAAGAACGGTAAATGCAGGTGGCGGGAGAGCTTAACCGGAAAAGTCGTTCGGTGGGAGAGGAAAGAACGTCATTGGGTGAGGTAGGATACTTATATCAGGTAGCGTGCAATCCACAATCCACAAATCGCACGATGTCACGGTCTCCCATTCATATTAGCATCGTCTAGATTAGGGGGTTTCACACATTCCAACTTGGGCCCCAATTGCACAAATCGCACGATGCCACGGACTCCCATTCATATCAGCATCGTCGAGATTAGGGGGTTTCACACATTCCAACTTGGGACCCGAATTGACCCCAACATGATCGCCAACTTAGCTCCAACTCCATCCCCAACTTGATCTTTTTATTCTCTCAGGAAGCACAACAGCGCGATCAAATCGAAAAATGAAGCTGGGGCATGAGGTTGGGGTCGAAGTTGGATGTCCTGATTTGGCATCTAACTTCGAGTTCCGAACCATTTCATGTCCCAACTTCAAGTCGAGTTGGGGTCGAAGTTGGGACCCAAGTTGGGCCTCAAATCGGAATGTGGGAAACCCGTCTTGTGTTCAAGAAGACCTTCCTATTCACACATACGCCGCAACCATCAGATCCTGGATGTTGACAAGAACAGAGAATTTGAGGCCGCTTAATTGTTGGTTTCGTATTCTCTATTGCCAGGGAATTTCTTCGAACGCCTTTTAACAGGAAATTGAGGCCTTGTGGTATGAAGGCTTTCCGGCCTCAACGTTCACTCGGACAACACCACCGTGCAGAAGCATCAGCGAAGGCGGGACATCATGGGATCGGGCAACACGCCCTGTGCCCATCTCTGCGATACTGTCCCGTTGTCCAAAAGCAAACAAACGAGAACTTAGCGCAGTGATGATCATGACCGAGTCGACAATAGATTTTGTTAACGCGGAAGCAGACGTTCCAGACTTTACGGACGGGCTTGGCCAAATCGGCTTGCCCCTCTTTAGCAAAGTTTAAATTTGGCAGGGTGGGCTTGAGCGGCATGGGCTTGCACGGCCTTGGGCATGTCCTGGGCTACACTACACATTCCCACCGCAGATGATGTTCCCATTGCTTCCCTTTGGGTGTGCCGCTTGCACTTCCTTCCCCACTACGCCCTTCGCGATGTTCCGGCTAACCCCGTTGTTGTAATCGGTGGTGACTGCGAAGTTCAATTGTCAAGTACTTAGCATGTTGCCCAGCTGTTTCGCACCACGAAGTGGTAGCTGTGGAACAGGTGGCTGGGTCACAGCCCCAGCCACCCTTTCGTAGTATGGATGGGCTGGGCAAACCCCCCTTCTTCATCTACTCGTCGACAACAGATCCCCCTGGTCGTCATCGTCCCTGATATCAACTAGTCTGGAAACTGCTTGTGGGAATTTCACTGTCCCTGCTTCTATCGATCCGTGGGCCACGCGTGCTATGTCGTCCCAAGGACGCGACGCCCCGCGCTGATGACATCCTCTCCACCCCTTCGCTCGTAATTTTACTCCCTGACTGAAATTGCTCAGGCATCGGACGGAGATTCTGATAACTACAATTTAATGACAACCATCTCGCATCTGTCATGATAACAAAACGCACCCGAACCACATTATTGCGCCAATATTGCACAAGTACTCTGCGACTCGCGCCTCACTCCTCGGACCTAGATGTATTCGTCGGTGTCAACGGGAAAAGGAAGACTCGGACACTGAAGGGAACTACGTCCTAAGGCGCACTTGCCTGTCTGCCGTGTTTGTACATCTGGGATGGGTGGAAAACAACTCTTATCGGCAGATGTGATTCCACTGCACCGCCCAGCACGGCAGTGTGCGAGAAGCCATAACCTTGATTATCTCCGAGCCATAGCCGTAGATATTAGACAACCAAGAATGGCTGTAGCCATGAAACTCATTGCCCAATTTTACGTTTCTAGCCAACCGATGTCTAGAGCCATACAGCGGCTTTGGGAGGCCACCATAGTTTGTATATATTTACATATTTGATTGCAATGGAATATATGGAGGGGAAAATCACACAAAGCCTGGGAACAATCCTATTTGGTCTGATGGATATCGCTAGTGGGCAACCCCGCCATTCCGAGAGTGATGGCAAAATGATTAAAACCGAACTTGCCGGACGGCAAAACCCTCGGCAATCTGAGGCCATTTCCGGCGAAATACAACCCTCGGAATGACCGATTTTCCGATGCTATCAGGACCTTTAAAGACAAGAATCCGAGTATATAGAGTATACGCTGGGGTAACCGCCCGCCCTGGTGACCTCGCTGGTCACCCTCCAGCCCGTATATGAAATACGGTGGAATCTTGGCAGCCGAGGGGCCGAGCGACTATTGCTGCCAGGGTGCCGGGAGGGCGGCAGTGGGAGCGGCCACGTGACACTTTACACACCGCATTTCTTGCGTAGTATCGGCATTTATTGAGACCCAGTGGCCAATACTTACGTGTTTTTACGCATCCTACGATCAAATACACGATATTATTGAAAAAACGGCCAGTCGGGGCGCCTATATATATTTCCTGCCCCGTTTCGACCCTTAGAACGGTGGCTGTGCTGGTGGATAACCACCGGTGGCTGGGGTCAAATGGAGCGGCAAACTATTAGGACAGTGGCCTTCAAATTGCGCAGCCGCTGGAGGTGCTTGTGAGGAAGTCCTGAACCTGGCGGCATAAGAACGTTCCGTAAGTCACTGATACTGAAGACAAAGTTCCGAGTTTAGATCCGAGTAAAACGGGGGTGGGCGATATATATGGCCACGGGCTTACAGTGGAGGTAGTACATCATCGAACTAAGAACAGTGGCCATGACTGGCGCATATACTTGGGTTCTCCCGCCGGCGCCTAGTACGCTTTATAATTATATGACCACGGGCTTACAGTGAAGATAGTACATCATAGAACATTGGCCATGACTGGTGCATACTTGGGTTCTCCCGCCTAGTACGCATTATATGGCCCCCAACTCTTCCATCAGGCATGCCTCCTCTTGTATCACTGATGGTTTCCGTGCACGTGGCTTCTGTCACCTGTGTTCAAACGTGCCGTCATGCGCTTGCGCACCGGTTCCTCGGTATGTTCGCAAAGCGAAGATAGATCGTGAGTAATACCTGGTCAAGACGGGTGGAATCCTTTTGATTGATGTTCGTGCCCAGACAAATGGGCTCGAGCTCAAGGTCTTCCAACACGGTCTCGAGCCCTGTCCGAAATGAGCGGTCCTTTATGCGATTACAGAACGTCTTTGAATCATCGCGGAGAAAGCGTTCCTGAGTGGAAGTGGCTGCGCCAAGCCCTATTGGAAACTATAAAAGGAAATATGTGGCTCCACCAATGACTTACGTTCATCGTGGTCTGTATCAACAGTACTATGGAGTTGCAATGCATTTATTTAGACCCCACCTCACCTCGTCCCCTCATGAACACAACCACCCATGCAATCAACTACAGAAATTTTCTTCTTCTTGTTGGCATGGGCCATGGTTGTAGACCATCGTCGTCGAGCGCTCGGCGAGGGCAATTGATGACGACAGGTGGAGCAAACCGGCAATGCAGTTTCAAACAGAGGTAGCAAAAATCGAGCATCAATGATTTACGAAATCCCTTTATAGTTTACGAAAGGGCTGCATCTTCTTCCGGTGGCGAAGAACAGCAAGCTGCGGAGCTTCTTGCAAAAGGAAGAGGTGTTTTTGAACATTCTTGCCGTGTTCGCCAGGATTGTTGCACCATCCATAGTCTGCTCCATGGCGCGGATACTCACGCCGCCATCCAACAATCTCAATGATAATCCAATTGTTTCTGTGCCGAGGTCCCGTCTGCGCGGAATACTACCTTGAATGCTCCTGCTTCTCTAAGTCGTATAGTGAATGGTACTTTTTCTCGCGGACAGAATCCCGTTCTCGTTCTCCGTACCTGCTCTTCGGGGGGTCTGAATCTGCGGTGGGTATCATTGTTCTTTGTACCAGCGACGCTGCCTGTCTGTTTCTATATCGTTACCACTCCTCGCGCGATGCGGCACGTCTTTGTACTGATCCGGCTGTCCCTACCTCCACTCCACATATCCGCTCCCTTCTCCACTACGAATTATATTCTGGGCCTAATCATACCTTAGATATCATGATGTGCGCTTTCAGCCGGCATGTCTGCCCCATTGCCATTCCGACTCGTGTCTTCATCTCGATATATCTACTTTCTGTCAACACATCAGGTCCGGCGCAACGATATACGACCGAACGAGCAGCTCGCTCCCCATCGCATTCAGCCACCCTACTCTCCGTGCGACGACATTACTCACGATCCGAATCGCTCGCAAACCTTTCGTTCTTTTTGAAGCTCTTCTTCTATTGCTCTGCCCTTTTGCGCACATAGCCGGAGCTAAGCCGCCCCATTTGGCCAGCCAAGGTGCTGGAAGTGTCTGCCACCAAAAACTGACACCTAGCCGCCGGCCAGCCCTAGCCTAAACTAGGCTCCGAATTGTCCTGCTATCTCTGGGAAAGATGATCGAGCCTCTCCGCCATCTGCAATGCAGTGGACGGCCCAAAGAAAACGACGCACGTGCCTACTTATCTATGGGGGGAACGAGCAATTTAAGATCTTCCTTTCGTCTTGACTTCGCTCATGCTCCGACATTTGGCCCCGCTGTCTTTCTATATCTACGTCGCTGGCGTCTCCAGCTCTTGTCTGCTCCATGAGCGGCTTTTTAAATGGCTCAGATGGGATCATGGTCCAACTTTCGGAGTCCCGCCTTCCCTGACACTCCAATTCGTGCATATCGGTATGAAGTCTTTTAAGCTGTGCTCGTCGCATATCCATCGTGATCAGGAAATATATATCAGTTCAAGCGAATGGATTCATAGGATTCGCCACATATATTTGGTCGCTGGTCTGGTGTGTAAGATCCGCACCGCATTTGCCATCGAGTTCCCCATGAAA
The DNA here is from genome assembly GCA_029282285.1 of Mycena rebaudengoi. NCBI lineage: Eukaryota > Fungi > Basidiomycota > Agaricomycetes > Agaricales > Mycenaceae > Mycena > Mycena rebaudengoi. Next base: position 949,666 of record JARJCX010000050.1, on the reverse strand, counting down.
GAATCGTTTTGGCTAATAATGGATGCATAATGGAGCTGTACACTCTATACCTATACTTACTCAGCGAAAAACCTTACACTTTAGGTCACAACTAAAAACAAAAGTGAGGAAGCGACTAGGGTTACACCGACGTGTAATGGGGATGGGCTCTGCGCTTCTCCAACTCCTTGCGGTCCAGGTGGAACTGAAGGAAGATCTAGAACCCATCTCAACGGCGACCTCTTGGATGATCTTCTTGATGGAAGGGTCTCTGGCTGCCCGAGCGACGGTGATCTCGCTCTAAATGCAGTATTCGCGGCGGTGGCTTCTGACGCCGTGAACAGCGGCGAGGCCGCAAAACGCATGTTAAACTTTCGCAGCCAACATGCAATTTACGATGAGGACTATCGGCCACCCACATATCGTCGCGACGATGCCTCTCAATTCAAACCGCGGGAAGCCATTTTGGTTAGCACAAAGCGGAAGGGTGATGGGGACATCAACGGAGAGAAGCCGTCGAATCGGGCCAACCGCACGTGCGGGAAAGACAAGATAAAATAGGGCAACTAATCGGAGCTGTGAAGCTGCGCTCGACATGTACTTAGTTACGAGCTGAATTTCTGTTGGCTGTACTGCAAATGGACGGAGTTCAGCTTGGTATTTATTTACATCAGACTTGGCTGTTTAATATGGTGGCTCAGTGTGTGGAACAGGGTGGGTGAGCATTGGAGCGCGCGCTGCACGGTACCCATCTTACTTATTGATCTGATGGAATACGCCCGTTGATGCATCTCGACTGCCGCATGGCTAAGTAAGAGCTGCGGTAACCTGTTTCGATGCAGCGGTAGTGAAACTCGCTTACTGGGTGCAGCGGCAGTGTTGCCGCTTTGTAGGCGGCAATTTATTTTGGTGCAGCGGCAATCAGCGGCAACAAAAAGGAAAGGCGGCACTTTCACCTGCCCGACTGCGACGTATACGGAACTATTCTCGAAATTGCTGTGCCTTGGCTTCGGTTCCTCGCGCGCCAACCGCGCGCGCCAAAAGGAAGATTTCAATCAGCCACTCAAATTACAAAGCATGAATAATTCCAAACGCGGTCATGCAATTGCCGCTTTCTCTGACCGCTGTCGGGCATTATTCAGGCTACTTATGCTTTTCTCTTTGCTTGTGCAGCGGGAAAATTCCTGGAAACCGGTGTTTGTTATTTGGACCGTGCCGTGTAATAATACCTACCTACCTACCTACCTACCGCTCCGTCCGAGGGTCTGGTGGAGTACATTCGTAATGATTCGCGAACTTCCAACAGATGTCGGAGATGTTAATGGGAGATCGTTGATTGGTGCAATTCACCACACTCTCACACTGCAGTGAGTCGCTATTCTTGCCAGTGGCCAGAAGCCGTCTTGGAACATAAGTATGGGGTGATATTAATTGATATTTTGGCTAACATCTTTGACGGACGCTGACGAATAGCAGAAGTACAGCCTCTTCGGCACGACGCAGCGCAGCGTTGCAAATAAGGGTCTTAATAAGGGGGTGCGCTGAAATTAAGCCCTTATTTGTTATTCAGGGTTAATAAGGTACCCATTTTAAGGGTCAAATTAAGGGTTATTTCCCAAAATAGATAACGGTACTGCTGCATGTAAATCGCGCGGAAAGAGGCCTACATGCATAGTTTAAGCCTCGTAGTCATCACCTGAACCCTCCTGAGCACCTGCATCTGGTTCTTCATCGCTGTGCTCAGCCGCAAGAAGCTCCATATACAGGCTTTCTTCTGAAACAACACGGTTCCGACGAGTAAGCGTGAGGTGAGTCTACAACACACCGTCATCAAACTACTCCTCATTCTTCATGAGGCTCCAGTCGCTCTCAAGGTCGATGTTAATGGGTGCGGATGACGGCCTTTCTGCATTGATGCATCGCCAATGTGTTGCTCGGTGGTGACTCTCATTGGGCTTGTCGTCGCTACAGTGGAATGGGCCCCAAATATCTCCTAGCTGAGGCGGTATTGCGAGGGCGGCAGGATGGAGACGAAATTTGTTCGCCTGCTCGGCTCTTTTCTCCATCACTGATTACCGACTACCTACTACTGCTCACTTTACTACGGTATCTATCTACACAAGCAAGAGAATGTGCCGCAATATGTGACAAAACCAAACTATGACGCGAGAGCTGCAAAGTTCTCGAAGTTTGCAATTTGTACGTCATCGTTCTATGACTCATCGAACAGACGAAAGTGCAAAAAAAAGCCCCCAGTGGATTGCGAACCTGAACCTAATTTCTACCACAAATGAAAGACTTTGAACACAATAACCACTGAGGTATATGGGTACTTATCATGGCTCTTTGGATATAAGGGTCAATAAGGGCTTAGCGTCTGCTCCCACTGATGTCAAGGGCTTAACTTATTATCAATTAAGCCCTTAATAAGATAAGCCGTTATCAACTTATCTGCAACACTGACGCAGCGTCTTCTGCACTTCGCCCCATCCTCGGCAACTGACGAAGGATCCCCCTCTGAATTCAGGAACATCTCCTTCTGACTATGACTACTCCTGCAGCCAGCCCCACCCAGTACGCTGACTCGTGGCTTTCATCGGAAATAGCTGATTAGAGCGCTCCAGGAAAAGCGTACAGCTATCCAGTGAGTCCGAGTCGTGCATAAGATCTTGCTCCTCTTCTGACTTGTTCCTAGGCATATCGGTAACAGTACGCGGTCAGCAGAAACCCAAAGATCTTTCCGTGAAAGTCGAATTGAGCGACGTACGGATTGGAGAGCAGAAATTCGAGGATAAATCATTGTCGAAAATTCAATTCAATCCTCCATGGTGGGCGGTACTAAATTTATCTGGGGCACCACTGAATTCCCTCTGTTTGCTTAGCTCCATTAGCCATAAATCCACTCTAACTGTGCGGCTGTGCAAGAGTCATCTTTTTCGCGAAGAAGTGCTGTGGAATTCACCGTGGATATGGCTCAAGGAATGCTGGGACTCGGGACAGAAGTTAACGGTACCCTTTTTCTTGACATTCTTTTTTCGCCAGCCGATTCAATGATCTAGATCACCTTGTCTTTTCGGACGCCGTGGCAGACTTTCGGCTTCGTTTCAGCACGGTAAGTTCTCACAATAAAACCTCGGCATTTCACATCTCTTACTAGAAAGCCTCAGAACTCGAATTCCGCGGAGGATTTGATTCGTTCAGGGGTCGAAGTGGCTGATAACTTGAAGGGCATTTTGGATTATCTGGGAAAAAACTGTAAACTCATAAACACTCTCCTTTCCTTTGGTACTGCGGCAAGCGAGGTCAGAAGCTCTCAGCCATATGAACTGGACAATCAACTGAATATGCAGCTCAATCCAATTGCCAAAGCCGTGCTTGCAAGCGTCAATGAAATCAACAAGGTCGGCACCTTCTTAGTTGTATCAGACGCAAAGCATCTCTGATTTCGAGACCCCATGTCTTTCGAGCAGAAGATGATTGCAACAAAGATATCCGATCTGGTGATGAAGATGGCTGATTGCCTGCGCTGCGTAGCAGACGTCCGACAGTTCGCAAGATCGGAGGAACTGCTGAACGCTCTAGAACAAATCGATCCCCTTCTGCGCGACACTGCGAATTTTATATCCCAATATAGCTCTTTCTCTGCCGCTGATGCGTGGATTCGTGTTTGTTCATGACCGAGAAGTAACTGACCATAAAATCATAGAAAGAATTCTCTCTCTGAACACCAGCGACAAAATCAGGGATGAACTTGCATCGCTCACCCGACGCTTCTCTTCCTTCAAGCAAAGATTTGACAGAGGCATAACTGCACAAACTGGCTTAGCGATTGAGGAGATGAAGCGACAGCTTAACTTAATATTGGAGGACTCCAGTGAGCATTTAACCTGGTCTCAAGAACACGACCTTAGCATTATACTTGATACAACACCCCCCCGTGTCGTATATAGCTTATAACTCCGTCAATACCTATCAGATCCACCAGGTCTTTTCAGTTTCAGACTATTTTGTTTCCGTGGACTGGATTCGATATCTCAACTCGCTTTTTAGCTCCCAGTACTATCTGTGGCTATCGACACCCGATTCGCATAAGCAACGATCCGGCTGCACCAGCACCACTGAATGGCTTCAAACGGCAGCTTCGACAGTTACAATGGAGGGGAGGAACCGAACCGCGGGCTAGATACAGTTTCGACGTAGAACCACTATCAATACATTTATTTCTGGTCTTCAACACATCTTATGAGCGACTTTAAGGGATTCTGAGCATCTTGATCAGTGTCTTGAGTAGGTGAACATGAATATTTAACACAAGATATGCCTTCGCTACGCTCCGGCGTAAGAGCTGCGCATTGAAAGGGACACTCTAAGTTTCAAGAATTAACTTTCAAACCACTGTATTGAAGCTCGCTAGATATTCGAGATCTAGACTACTTGGTTGACAAATAACTAAATAGTGAAAAGGTTTGGAAAGTTGAACAAAATGTCAGCCTTGGAATTGAATATGAATGTTATGGATGTGGCTAAAGCGCGCCGGAAAAACCCAGTTGAACTCCTTGAGAACTGTATATAACACGAGATTGTCAGATGGAAGCTGGTGGCAGTGCTCGCAGGGGCGAAGGCCCAAAGCTCATCAGTAATGAACCTAAGGGCAGCTGGAGAAAGCATACCGGAGTGGGTCCTCGAGGTGTCTGTTGGCTGACAGGAACTCGACAGAATCGGTGAAAAACAAATTGGCTTCGGTAGACGCGGCGTGCTCATTTTTAGCTGAGACGCCGTAGTTGTGGCGCTGTCGGGAGTCCCCGCGGCGACACACACCTAATACGGCCAAATCAGCGCGGTTGCAAGAAAATACTTTGATACAAAACTGACCAGCGCATGTCCAGAAGCAGGACGTAGGAAACCAAATTAAAGCCACGGGGGCGGCACGGTGCGATGGTAACGCCTGGGCAAGCGGCTGGCAGAGAACATCGCGCTGGATCAAAGAAAACATTAGTGTTTATGCAGAGCCGGGAAACCGCATTGGGAGACGGTAATACACACCTTCTTCCTTACTCCCCGTCCTGTACCGTCTGTAAGAATTGAGGAGTGCGGACTGTTGGAATGGAAAAAGCGACTCACCCCGATGCAAAGCTCGAGGCATTGAGGAACTCCAACTATTCGATGATAGAGACGACTTTAAACCTGTCTGAAAGATTACGGCCAAGTCTTCCGGACCAGAAAATAGAGTCCAGAAGGTCGTGCAGATAGTACATGCTTGAGCCAGCGACCTGGAGGTGAGGTTGAGCTTCTTGCATGACTTCGGGGCTCCTTTTAAATGGTAGCGTTGCGTTGATTCTTGTGGAGGAATCCCGGCTTGGGCCTTGAATACTTGAATGTCAAAGCGGAGTGTTGAAGGTTGAAGTGGACTAGCGAGCGTAGCTGAACACGGCAGTCCATAAAGTATATTGATACAGAAGTTTAAGGATCTTGCTGGATTTGATGCGTGTCAAGACTGCAAGACGAGGTAGAGAGTCGCGAGGTCTTGCCGGGTTTGGTCCATGATTCGTGCTCGAGCTAGAGATGTTTTCGAAGATGTTTGCTTTTTTTATTTCTTGCCGCATTGTCCGTGGTAGCAGACAGAGAGAAGAGAAGACCGGGCAGCGGAGGGGGAACAGAGCGATGCGATTGGAGAGGAGATGATGGGGGTGTGAAAGAGGAGGGCGTAAAGAGAGCCTTCTTTTTGAACGGAAATTCAGCGGCTTCACGGCGAGGTCAAAAATAACGCAGAAACCGCCCAGTTGGCTGAACAGAAGCGAATCTGTGATGCAGGGTTCTCAGGTGCTCCCGAAAATAAAGGAGGAATGACTTAGACCGCGATATTGAAGGTATGAGGACAGCGCAATGTCTTCAAGACGCCTTGATGCTTTTTGCATCTTGCGGAGCGGTTGATTCAACGAAGTAAGGAGGGAGCAAGGCGCAGAACTTCAGACAGCCTGTCTTTTTGAGTAGGCCTTGAGCGCTTGATTGTGGGTCGCGTGGCCGCTCTAAATGAAGCTCGGTGGAGTTTGCCGGAGCGAAATGGTGATCGGGTTTAACACTGGCACTATTTCTGAATACCGGTGGGAAAGAGGCACTTCAAATTGAGGCCGCTTTGAGCCTTGTGCGAACATCGTTGAGAAAAATATTCCAGATGGAGTGAGAGCAAACACTGTGCACATACTGATTCAAGGGATTTGCTTAAGATACGATGGGCGAGGATGAAAGGAAATTGCAGAGCGGTCAGTTCCGTGAACCAAAGTTAAATTCTGATGTACTGGAGAACCCCGAAACTGAATGGGAAATTGCATGCACACACGGGAAACGCCGGCAGAGAGTGGGAAAAATGGAAGGTTGCAAACATGTGCAATGTGATACGAGGCATCTGCTTAATATACGAGGTATCTTACCCAAGATGCCCATCTTGGGGGGGAAAGCATCTTAGATGTCTTATAGGTCTCACCCAAGACGTCTAAGATATCTAAGACGAAGGTGTAGCTTTACTGATGAGGGCGATCCAGATTTCTTTTCGGGGGATCTTCGTGACGCGAAGGGAGTGACCAGCGGCTGCGTAAGGAGCGCGGGAATCGTCTGAAATCCTTACCCAAACACAACATGCGGTGAATGGTAATTGTCATTCCGGGACGGGCAGCGATGCAATCCATATAGCTGAGGGGGCCAAAATGCGTCTCGGAAAGGGGTCTAGAACGTTGGCTTTTCGCATTATGTGGAAAAGTTCGATATAAGGGCTGTTACGCAAGCATGAGGCGAAGCCTCATTTTGGCACAAGAATGACCTAGTATTTTGTTTCTGGAGACTCCAGGACTGCTGCAGGCGAGCAGTATTTTTCAGAGGGGGTCTACTATGTTCTATCTAACGATCCCTGTACTCAGATTTGCCGTGCGACAACGGGGAACGATGGTAGGTCCTTTTGATCCGGGCTATGTATCGAAGCCTTAATGAAAATCGCATGTAAAGGCCTCTCCATTTTCAAAGGAATAGGGGTACATAAATATTATGTATATATGCCCAAAATTTACACGGGAATGGGGGCAACATGTGGGTATGAGAATGAGAATTTTGCAGCATGTATAACATGTGTGAACATCATTTTACACAAGACCCAAAAATCGACCGCCGATATTCCTAGGCAAATGAGGGTAAACTTAGCGCATAGGAGCGAATAAAGGCTACGGGCAGCCATTTTGGTGTGTGCAGAAGAAATTGCGTGTGGGGGTCGAGGGGGGTGTCTAAAAATTCCCAAATTTTCGGGAGGGCTTGCCCATATGTACCCCTTGGGCTAGGGATGTTCAGATGTGGGGGGACGGAAGTGGGTGATAGTGATCAGAGGTTGCGCAGTGGGCCGGTTTTTTCTTCGAAATTAGTGCGCAGCTAAATTGTGGGCCTCGTTGTGGAACCTATATCAAGTAATTCCGTTTTCGGAAGGTTATGGTGATGAGGGGGAAATAGTCCAGATTTCGAAGGGCCACATTTCTGGTCTTATGGGGTATATCAAAATATTATGTATAACCCCAAGTGCGCAGCCTCGAATTCAAACCTCTTAAAAATTGGAGAATAACCTAGGAGTCCACTCACACACTTAAATCAAGGGCATCACTCCAACCCTTCTAGGCATTCGTGTTATCACCGGACAGTCCATTGATAGCCACGTAGAAGCATCTCGTAGCCTTGCGTTTGCTTTGGGAGGACTCGAGGGGACTACTTCATCCATCGAGACAGGGCAGCAATCGAGAAGCCGAGTATTTGAATTTGCAAGCAAGGAGGCAACAATCGTCGGGAAGGAGATGGCATAAATCTTGTGCAACCCTGATATCTTGAAGTTCTTGATGGTTTGTAGATCAGGGGGAGACGCTCAGTCTCCCTTTTCCTTAATTTATTCATGTAATGAGAATGGTCGCTGTGTAGCTTCAAAATTGCACTCTCACTCAGTTGGTCGGTGTGGCGGCTGGTGCAGATTTAAATCAGACAGACAAAAAATTAATGTTAGGCATCGGAATGCTTAGATCGTTCTGAGTGGAAAAAATCGAGGATTGAGTAGAAAAGAGAACATCGGGGACTCTTGGGAGCGTTGGGCCACAGTGAAACTGGATGAGCCTGGGTGGCGTGGGTTGGTAGGAAGCACATCGGGTCGGACTGCGCGTCGACTTCGTCCCAAAGTGGCGGCGCAGGTGCGAGTGGCAGAACTGGGGGTGGTTTTACTGGTGGGACAAGGAAAAATTTGGCGCAGGAGTTAATTTAACCTACCGCCCGGGCGAGTTGCGTTGTACTTCAACTTGTAGTGGCAGGCAGGAAGAATGAGGCGATCAAGGTGTACGCGGTCACGTGCAAGATATTTGATGGCTTGATGAGTATGCTCAAGACGCGACGGAAGCACCGTGAACAAGTAAAATGGGCGGCCAAATATGCCCTTGGGGGCCAGGATGAGTTTCCATAACGATGTGTGCCAAATTTAACAAAGAATGCTCAAGTCTCACCTACCACGCACTCCGAGTCGAGTCGCACGGGTTTCACGTGGCTTTCGCCGCCTGCGACAATAGTTGCGAATGCCGCCGTGCTATGGCATTCTAGCGCGTCTGAGTTCGACGCACGAAATTGAGTTCATTGAACATATGTATAGATGATCTCACAGGCACGATAAATCGTAGCGCGAAGGAAACGAGAGCAGACGCACATCATTGACTGCGTGGGCCGAGGCTCAGACGGAGCTAAATTGCTGAGGGTTGACACCGCTTTGACGGCGGAAGAAAGACAGGGAGGGGTCTTGAGTTGGAGCCGCGGATACCATGACGAGTTTATATGGGAGTATTTCAAAGAATGAGTGAAATTGACTTGAGTGAACGGTCAGAAGGAGAGCGACGGAGGCTGAGAGAATGGCGGTGAATCCGAACATGGCAGCCAGGATACAGAAAGGTGGGAGGATGTCAAACGAGTAACAAGGGACAAGACAGCCTGTGTCGGGCGGAATGGGCCTGTGAAAGAGAACGGGAGGAGAATGCGGAAGGGCTTCTCTGCTGCCAGATTTTATATGAAAGTTCTTGTCGAGCGCCCCAAAACAGAACAGCCAAGTGATGGTGTCAGTGGGGGGAAGTAAAAGTGGTCAGACTGTGTGCGTTGATTGCGGAGTCGATTTTCAATTGATTCCGAGTTGATTGTTGTCGAAAATGACTCGAGGATTATCTTTCTCCAGAATCTGAGCTCCTCTTCCGGACTCTGGAAACATGATTCCCGCTCGATTCCCAAGAATCACGAATCAAGGCGGAGGATCAGCTCCAAAATTAAGATCAAGCGCTGAAACAAGGATGGAATGAACACCGGCCCGAGAATCTACTAGCTTCAACTTCATCCATTCTTCAGTCCCAGCTGCGCAGATCGTCATGACGCCACTATAATTTCTATTGCTATGTGCGAGGCTCTGTAGATTTCTCCTTTCTGGACGGCAAAGCATGGGTCGGGGTTCGGTAGCTTCACTATTTCTCAGGAATGATAATCTTGTGATAAATGGAACATACGATGGAAAATTGGATTGCTGCTTGAGTAGGGGCGGCCTACCGCTGAGGTGAATCTCTGCCGAATCATGTTGTCAACTGCAAGTGGTTGGAATCGGCCTCACTGTCGGTGAGAATTCCAGGATGTATTCCCGCATCATTGCCTCCGTTGGCTGTTGAAGGTGGCCCATCAAGGAAAGAATTTACAGTCCCAAGCAGGGATGAAATGGAGTCGGGACAACTAGAGAAACAAAGGCATCCCGTGCCTGCGCATGGAGCTGTCAGGAAGTGGGATCGAAGCTCATGAGTCGAGTTGGTTGACCATCAGACTCCATCGTTGTAGTCTGCGATGCGATATCCTCAGCGCGCCGATTGCATGAACGCCGAGACATTCATCGACGTAAAATTATTTGATGCCTACAGCGGTCAGTTGAGGGGCATTGTGATCGCTCCCTTATAGCCACCCGACTTGACAGACGCCCATACATTTTCACGAGCAAGAACGAGTAGGATACGCAGGCGGTGGAGGAAATGAAGGCTGAGCCGAGACCGAGCACAGTGTGTTGGTGCGTGAGGGTGTCATGTCCACGTTAAAAAGTCAAGTGAGACTCATACGCCGGGATATTTAGTCGATATACGGAGCCCGAATATGATTGATAGAGACAGGGCATCTGCTCAGCGACTTGAACCCTTGCTCGCCACAGCGCAGGGGCAGCACTGGGAAGTGTGATAATAGTTTGGCACTGACGGCAGACAAGCAAGACTAATGTCGCCAGAAAGTAATTCAAGGGCGCGTCGGGATGGTTTGAGAGGAGAAACAATTGGATTCCAGCAAGATTCCAGACGACGACCGGACATGAATCGACGATTAGACTCAGATCTGCTTTGTAGTTTGAACTTGTGGAGCTGAGTCGGTGGGAGTGCACACCACATTCGGATCCACGCACGCATGGTGGCTAGCTGTAGGAAGCCGCATGGAAGCAAAGAAAAAACCGGCTGAAAAAAAGAAAGAAAGCAAAAGCAAAGAAAGAAGGAGCGAACACTGCCACTGATCCATATCATATCGGCTCCACGGCAACTCCACGGCCCGAGACTTCTGCATCCTCCCACCATGTCCAGCGCAGCTAATGCTATCACTCTAGAGCCTCGCTTGGCGCCGGAACTGGAGAGGGAGATATTCACGCGTGCGGCCATATCTCACCCCGAAACAATCCCCGTGCTTCTCCCAGTGGCACGCCGGGTCTTGATATGGTGGGTGCTCACGCGTAGATATACTTGATGCTCATCCAAACTAACATATAAAATAAAGGATCGAGCCTCTGCTGTACAGAGTCGCTCGAGTTAGCGTTAACTGGAACAGGGACACTTTCCCAGGAGCCCCTTTCACTTCCGCAACGCTCAAGGCAAAGCCTCCCAGCTTTTTTCACACCGCGATCCGACACGTCCTTGTCGACGAGCCACCGGAACGACTTCCACCTGGATTCGTCGACATTCTCGCAAACTGCACCCAGATTGTCTCCTTTGCGGCCTTGCGCAATGTGACGCCTCCGTGGCTTCTCCCGATTTTGGAGCGGGTGAAACCCCAGCGTTTGACTATCTCGCTGTCGCGCCTCTTCCAAGGCCGTACGAGTGACCTAGCAAATCCCTTGTTTACCTCCTTGACCCATCTCGACTTGTTCACCGACTTTCGTACGATGGACGGGGACGTCCACTGCGACTTCTCCCTCCTACCCGTCCTCACGCACCTGGGCCTCAACAGCGAGATCGCCGCACACAGGATCCAAACTATCCTAGCGGATTGCAGAAATTTACGTGTTCTGGCAGACCTCTTCCCACCTCACCGGCGGGCCGCTGCCCTGGCTGTGGCGTCCAACCCTCCCCCCACAGACCGTCGTTTTGTGGTCGTCCCCTGGAAGAATCATTGGGCCGATTGGGGGCTCGGTACCAGGGGAGGTGCAGATTTCTGGGCTCGTGCGGATGATTTTATTGCACGAAAAATGAGAGGGGAGATCGCTGGTCAGTTACTTTACTTGCCTTATGCAATATGCGGGAAACGCTCATCAACCTAAAATTCAGCTTCGTGCTATCTCTTGGAGGCTCCGGTGTCTGGATCTGATGGTCAATCGTGATCATACACGCGGGAATTGCGCGAGTACGAGCATTTTCTCTCTTTATCGACTTGGAAATTTGACTCGAATAGTGTACAGCTACTTTCCGGAATATGAACTGGTTTATTTTTGTGCGAGCCAGCTGTTTTTGAGTCCGACTCTCATACAAGTCTGTGACCTTCGGATTCCGGTTCATTGAACATATACGCACAATCTCACAGGTACCGCAAATTATAGAACAAAGGAAACAATAGCAGTCAGCCCCAGCAGCGTCCCCGCCGCGGTGGCAGACGCGCTCCCGGCCCCTCCCTTGTTTTGATCAGCTGGCGCAGTGGTATTAGGACTCTGAGCCGAGGCTGCAGCAATGGTGATATTCTTGACAGGGAAGTTGGCCTGTTTGCAGATGTCTACGATCTCTGTTGGCGGAAGCTAGCTGCAGTCAATTTGAGTCAATTAAACGGGGCATGTACGTACCGTCTGCCGTCTGCTGAAGGAATGCTTTGTCGACGCCAGGGACTGCGGCTCCACAGTTGAGGCACGCATCAATGAAGTCCATGTGTGCGTCGGTACAGAGATCCTTGGGGGCATCTTCCTATGAGTGGGCAGGTGAGCACAGAAGAAATACTGTTTCGACATGCAACGCACAAGACCAACAACTGCTCCGCGAGTGGTGCAGATGGAGCTACATTGCGGAGGGAAGGGAAGACTTTGACTCAAGAGAGAGGGGGAGGTGTCTTGGGTTGGAGCCGCGGATACTATCGCCACTTCATATGGGAATATTTCAGAGAAAGAGTGGAAAATTTTACTTGACTGCGCCGCCAGAAGGAGGGTGAACAGATTGTGCTGAATTGAAACATGATATATAGGGAAGAAAAGGTGCTGGTGATGATCAACGAGCAAAAAAGGACAGCCTGTGTCCAGCGGAATGGTTCTGTCAAGTGGAACGGGAGGAGAACAAGGAATGGCTTCCCTGATCCCACTTCTTATAACCCAGCTCATGGCGTGGAAGAATGCGCACGCAAGCAAACCAGCCCATTGATGTGATCAGCGGGAGAAGTCCTGGTCAGACACTGAGACAGTTTGCGTAGTTGATTCACGAGCTCCAATTGATCACATAGCGACGTCGCCGATGGCATTTGCTCTGCGTTCTCTCGAGATCCCACGGCCTATGCAGTGCACATTTTGACTGCTAGCATCAGACTCATACCGTGATATTCAGGTTCTCTGCGAAGACAGCCTTCCTAGTTCCTACATCATCCAGAATCGTCTTTGGCTCCCGGTGCCTCTGCCGTGGAAGGACGCTGCTGTGAATATCACGATATATGCTGCCGCTGCGCCGCGAGTCCCAAGCAGAGAGGGAAGCGAGTTGACACAAAGCGCAAGAGAAACAACGGCATCCCGAGCCTGCGCATGGAGCTGTCAGGACGTGAGACCGAAGCTCACGAGCTGAGTTCGTGCTCCATCGTAGTATTTTAATTCTCGGAGAGAGCCTTCCATATTTTATTTTCGGGTGGAGCACATCGCACTTCCCACGCAAAGAGAGGCAAGGAGCGTACAAGGACTTTGTGTGTATTGGGAGAGCTGTCCAGCCGCCGATTGCAGGAACGCCGCAAATCACCAGTATCAGGCTTCCACATTCTCGCTGAAGATTTTCGAGAAATTTATCGACATAGAATTCATCACGCCGACAGCGTAAGTTGAGGGCAGGATAGATTCTTCTAGCCGCCATGGCGTCAAGATGAGATGGCTTCAGGCTTGGGTTGAACCCTGGGTTGTGGCCGTCGGTGTACGAACACCCGGAAACGGAATCCATGTACCAACCTGTGGATTAAAGTCCCAGAGTTTGAAAGGGGTGACAGTCGAGTAATTGAGCATTGTGAAATTGCCCAGCAAGTCGACGACCGTGCGAGGCTGCTCCTCGCTTTCTGAGTCGTAATCCATGGTGCTGGTTGAGAGCAAGATGTGTGTGGAGGCATGTCACTTTGACAGCGACAGATTCGGATCAAGCCGCCCTGTGCAAGAGAGGAAATAAATAGAAGAAAAAATTGCGAGGAGGATCTAATACCCGGAAACTTCATGCATTGACCATTTGCGTCTCGGTGCGGTACAAAACGCGTTCAACTTACAGCACCGGAGTTATTCGGAACACTGCCACTGATGCAGACGGGTATCGTCGGCCCGAGAATCCTGCTGCCACCAGGTCCGTCGTTCGTCCATCGCACCTCAAAGGCTTCAACGTTCGCCCGATTCTCTGGTGGAAAACCTCTGGATCCGCTGCAGTCAACCTCTACTCCTCTAGATCATCTCAATTTTCGATAGTCTCCCTCGTTGACTTCTACGAAGGACAGCGGACTTTTAGTTCTTTGTTCATTTCTTGCCCTTCCCGTCTCTTCCGGGCCCCCTGGTCTTTTTCTTTTTTTGGTACTAGCGCTCAACCTGACATTTGAAAATGGCCCTCTTTCAATCTCGGCTGGTTTTCTTTTCCCCCTTTGTTTCTACAACGGAACTCAACACGCCAATTCACCTCCACTCTCCGATTTTTCCCTTCATCTAAACATACCGTGGCGCCTCTCGCGGTCAGTAGTCCCTTCATCACCCCCGACATGGGGTTTTCTTCCAGCAGAACACAATTCTCGCCCGAGTATCTTCTCTCTCACACCCTCGTTCGTTATTACATGCCTTTACCGCTTGCTTCTTGGCCCAGGTATGGCGTCCCAACTTCTTTGCTATTGTTTACCCCACTCATTTGTGCTCCATTCAGCTGTACTAATCATAATTATGGTGCGGCTCCCCTCTCCCCCGCTTCGCCTCCTCCTGAAGCTAAGCCCATCTCAACCCTCGCAGATTCTTCCCGATTCTGATATCGTCACTCCGCGAGTGCGCACAAATGAAGGATGTCCCCTTCGTCAAATTCGTCAGTGCTGACATAGCTAATTTAAATCCCCTCGTTCAGTGCCTCCCTCCCAGAATTTTTGGTCATCTGGCTCTGCTCGCCGCTCACAAGTCGACCAATAATCCCACACATCTTGCGCCTAGGACATATCTAGGCTTCTGCATTTCTGGCAGGTGGTCATGTTATTGACGAGACCGACCTTACTTCCATTCAGCCGTTAGTTCCTCAATTCATTCTTTCGCCTCCCCTGAAGGCGATCAGGTTATATGACGGCGAAAAGTTACTAACCTGTATCATTTATTTGCTTCAGATCCTATGTATCATGGACTCAGTTCTGTGGGCAGACTGGTGGCTGTACAGTTTCAAAAAAGAAAAAAAAATGCCAAAAAAAACCTGAGAGAAAGATCTGACCTTTGCGATCAACTTTCCTTAAATGACTTTTGGACCATGCAAGCATAATAAATCCCCCCCTATTGTGATTGCATCACTTGTTAAGCACTTCATACTAGGCTGTACTCGTAAACTCCAGCCT
Source organism: Mycena rebaudengoi (assembly GCA_029282285.1). Taxonomy (NCBI): domain Eukaryota; kingdom Fungi; phylum Basidiomycota; class Agaricomycetes; order Agaricales; family Mycenaceae; genus Mycena; species Mycena rebaudengoi. The sequence goes on along the minus strand of JARJCX010000050.1, from coordinate 934,630 downwards.
CTAGCATACGTGATCTGAACGACTGTCTTCATCAAAGCAACGCATCTCAACGTACATCGGGAAGCTTTAAAATGGTGGATGTATCATATGTGGTGGTGGCAAAAATACGATTTTTATATCAGCATGCAGCCCTAAATGAGCGCTTTACAACGACGCCCAGAATGTGGATTCGCCGCGAATTTTAAACGCGAAGTTCCAGGGATAATCGGATCAGGGAGGGATACAGACTGAAATGCACAATATGCTCCTGGATTTTCTGGCCGATAATACTAGGACCAGTACATAAATGAAGGCCGTGTTCGGTAACAAGCAATCACTAATTCTCTGCATCCAGTTCTCGTTCCGGCGAACGATGAGGGCTTGATTAGTCTCAGTGGACCACAGTAAATGTAGTGGCACCAATCCATGCGCTTCGATGGTTCAGACAACTTGAATAAATCCTACCGTGGGCGGCGATGAAGATGAATGCAGTAATCAGATGCTCTCCAATCTCATTTTTCAGTCTCACTACAGATTAGGTGAAGTGTAAGAAAGGCAACACAAATAAGAATTTGAAAGACAATCAGTACGTTCCACAGAGTCAGTCAGTCCGAGTCGGAAGTTGAACCAGCGGAGAGAAATGAAAAGGATGGTGTCCCCGGCAACTTTAGGCGCGTGCCGGTGCTGAAAAAAGCAATTCGTGGTTGTATAGTTTGTGGCTGGGGGTGGCAGCGATGGTCTGCGTCAATGGAATACATTGTGTGCGTCGATAAATATGTGACACAGCGCCGGTGTGACACGTATGCGTCAGTCTGCGTGAGTTAACAAACGTCACAGTGTCACTTGGGGTAAAGGGCCGCGGCTTTGCCCGGCATGAACGAATACTTTTTTTTTCCCCTCGGCCACCTTAAACTTTTATAATGCATGATTTGAGAAAAGCAAGGGAACTCACAGTGACAGTCGTGGGCATGCTTCAAGACATGGATCTACCTCGCGGGTAAACATGGAAGGTGAATTGAATCTTAGCTGCAGAATATCGCTCTAGACACCACCACAGATTGAACCCTTGAAACATATCCTTTTCAAGCCGCCACCCGATATTTCACGATGAGAAGAGATGCACCATTTGAGCAAGTCGTGGAGTTCGACAAGCACGTCGAGCCTGCTGGAATCTTGATGGGAATGGTGAGCAAAGGGGTTACTCATAGCGCCGACAACAATGTTCTCCATCTGAATTTAGAGGGAGAGACACTGATCATATATCCGCAGCCTTCTCCCAAAGAGCCCCTCAGCATATAGAGGGGGTGATATAGTCGAAATGGCAATGCCAGTCGTCGCTATTAAACTGCAGAAAGACACCAAAGCCGTGGTCAAACTTATATTGAAATGATCACACTCACACATCATCCCACCGTAAACGAAATGTATATGCCGGACGCCAGAATCTCTCAGTGTATCACTAAAGTCAAGGTGGAGCGATGCTACCTGAAAGATCAAGTCATCATCGGGGTGAAGAACAACAAGAGGCACCTCAGGATTGAGGATGGACATGCCGGTGAAGAAGAGACAGACATATCAATGAATCGATTGTATTCGGGAGCACATATGCGGATTCCGACGACAGCGACTTGTAGACTATGATTTTGAGTTTATTTTATTTTATTTTTTCTATAGGCACCAAGATCCAATATTACACATTCATTCTGAAGTAACGTCAAAAGAGAGAATGAGGTCCATAATATCTAGTGTCAAAACCACTTTTAATATGCACCTACTAGAGCTCTTCTTGCGGAGCACTCACAAAAACCACATCTAATTGTCGCAAAAGGGCCTGGTCGCCTATAAGGGGTTAGGAAGGGTTACAGGCTTATAAGCGAGTTACAGCGACTTATACTAGGCTTAGAACTAGGGTATAAGTAGTTATAATTCAATATATCCTTGGTGGAGGTAACTCAAAGTACACCATCGAGGTACTGGAGCTGCTTCAAGGATTGAACCGTGAATGGACACCAGAGATCAAGTATTTTCTCCTTCATCCGTCAAATTTTTTAATTGTGTCTGATAAATTTTACAGAACATATATAACGGAGTTCTGTTGGCTACTGAGCCGAACCGGGGATGAAAATACTTGGCTGCCGTTTGATCTTGGCCAAAAAGAAAATATTTGTGACATCAAGGTGAGTGCAGATTGGGGGCGCAGTAATTACCTCGAAAGCATCATCTCCTTCTCAGGTTAATTATAGATCCATGGGACCGGGGGCTACGATGGCCTATGTCAAGAAGGTCTCGCCAGCTATTCCAACATTGCGCAAAGTTCAAAGGCATATGGAAAAACAATTTAAAACCGTAGCGCGAGGTACCCGACACGGTATTCCGGACAAGGAGAAAGATATTGCAAAGCTAATGGCCCAATACATCAAATCCAAGTTACATCTTTATTGCAAAGGCCGTTCTGTGACGCAAAAATCCCCCGATGTTATCAACATTGGTGCGGAGGATTTGGAGCGGCAGAACACGATAGAGGACTGGTGGGGTCGACGTTCACACCCACGCTCAACACTGGAGGAATGGGAGACAGGGGTAGAGAATTAATTGCTTTGTAGGAGTAGATTAATACAAGAAGTCGTTGTGAAAATATCTACGTGGGATCCGCGCCGGCTCCGCCTGACGAGGAGCTGTAACTGTCGGCGGGTCGCAAGTTTCTATGTATACCATATGCAGGCCGAGGTTGGGGCCGAGACGAAGGCAAAGTAGCAGCATAAAAGCGCGCAGTAGGAGTGTAAGTATTGGCCCGATTATGAGTAAGTGATGGATGAGAGGGTTGCAAATGCGGTGGAGGTTCGAGAGCGGGGGTAATGCCGATATGGAGAGAGGAGATTGGGTACCTGCGTCGGCGGAGATGTGTAGAAGCCACGCTGGACAGAAGCTGACTGCGAATAGGGAGAGTACGTGAACGGATAATATGGTGTTGTTGTTGGGAGATTCGAAGGAGGCTGGGGCACGTGTGGAGGAGCAAAAGGGAACGTGGGGAGACTGGGGAGGCGCAGGGGAGTTTCCGGCGGTGCTGCGGAAACGGGGGGCGTCATCTGCACGAGCGGGGAGTTGTTGAAATGGAGCGGGGTGATATTATGGAAGGTGCGGAGCGGAGTATTCGGAATAGGGGTGATAGGGGGAGCGTTCTCCTGCTGTAGTTTCGCTTTCTTCGCCCGGGATTTGCGTGGAGGAGGCGGAGTCTCGGCACGTATCGCAGCTGCCTGCGCTTTGACCAGCCTCGCTGTTTCTTTCTTTCTAACGCGTTCGTCGAGAGTTTCTTGTTTGCGAATGCGAGCTCGTTCCTCCTTCTCGGCCGCGGCGTACTCGCTGTGGAGCGCGTCGTACTCCTTGAGCATGTCGAGGAGAGCGGGCCCGTGCTTCCGCGCATGAGTTGGACTCCATCCGCCGCCGATGAAATCCTCGACCGTCCGAAACCGCGCTTTGGTGGCCAGCGCGGTCAGCACCTTGTCGGGCAACAGGCTTTGGAATCCCCATGGGCGTTTGGTGTGAGCTGGGGAGCCTGGCCGATTGATTATAGGCGCGCGCTTGGTGAAGAGGGGGTGGTCGGGAGTTGTCTTGCGGAGACAGTTGTCGCAGCATATGCCCGTCGGAGCTAGAAAATGTAACTGAGACGAAAATAGAAACGTAACAAGAGATAGTTACGTTGGCGCGCGAGACCCGAGTCGAAGTACTCGTCTGTCACATCCCGACGGCACTCCTCGGTCTCAATCCACTCCCGTAGACCTTCCTCGACGTCCTTTCGGTACACCGTCCCCTCGCTCTCCGATATCGGAGCACCGTTCTTCGTTTTGATCTCTTGAAACATACTTGGCTGGACAAGAAGTATTGCGCGCGCAAATTTGCAAAGGTGCGTCCGGCGTGGCCTGCGCGTTGCATCCAGATTGAAAGCGACCCAGGAACCATGAATTGGACGACCTGCTCAATGTACGGCATGTCGCAGCCCTGCAAGTAGTAAATTAGAGACGCAAAAACACACATTTATGGAAACATACCATCCCAGCGGCCTCGGTTGTCAGCAAGATCTTGATTTTACCGCGTCTGAAGTCATTCATGACACGTCGTTTTGCCCGCGTACTTCGTCGTGAGCTGTACGCTGCAATTTCGCCTTTTTTGAAATTTGGGAGCAGAGCGCGAAGGTATTTGAGCGCCTCGAGTGATAAATTAATATCATCGAAAAATACCATCGTTTGCGTGAGGACGATGTCCTCTGCATTCTCGACAAGGAAGTCGAGGGCTGCGAGGTCAGACTTGGCTCCCTGCATCACTTGCGACAGACCCAGCTAATATTCGGGCGATCCGTGCCGAGGTTGACGTGATAGGAATTGTCCGCGCGAATGTGCATGGTTTGGCGCACTTGCGCGAGAACGGGAGGCGGTAGCGTGGCGGAGGCGACAAGGAAAGGGACATGAGTGGGAACGAATGCTCTGAGCGTTCCGAGTGCTGCATATTCCGTGCGGAATTTATCCCCCCACTGCGTGATGCAGTGAGCTTCGTCGATCACAAATACGGCAATTTTGTCCGCAAATTTGGGGTTGCTGAGGAGCTGGCGAAAGCGATCGTGCTGGAGGCACATATTCGGCGAGGTAATAATGACGCGCTTCTCCATAGCCTCGATTTCCTATGGCCCCGGGTTATTCTGTGGCAAAAGCTGAATTATTTCAAAGCTCACCTTGTGAATTTTGTCGCTGTAAGGCTCGCCATTGAGAGCCACCGCGGGAATACCCATTTCCTCGAATCGTCTCGCCTGGATGTAACAACGGTCAGTTGGACTGAAAAGCTTGATATGGACATGCGCGCCTGATCTTCCTCGAGCGCGTTCAGCGGGGATATAATTATGATAATTTTGTCCGGATTTATCGACAGCGGCATCACAAAAGGCATCGTCTTCCCGGCGCCCGTGCCTGCGAGAAGAGACACATCCAGTTTAAGCTCCAGGGCTTCTCCAATATTCACCTGCCAGTCGTGCGCGACCTTTCCTGGGTTTTTCGCGGCAAAGTCGTTCCGGATTTTGGCACGGACAGCCGCTGAGCAGTAGCCTCCATCGCGCGTCTTCTCGGCGTTTTTTCGCGCGTCTTCTAGGAGCTTCTTGGATCGTAGGGCATCTCTGATATGTCCGTCAAGTCGAGACTGGACGGACATCAAAGAAGGAAGACGTGGGACATGGGAGACGCGACGAGGGAGGAGGAAATCTCAAGCTGTCAGACACGAAAAATCACAGCGTGACACGATCGCCCGTTCCTATACGACTTGCACCAGACGTTATAGGGCAGTGCTAACTCGACATATTTCATCAAAGTTCTGCCTCGGATCTTTCCGACCGGTCCGGAGGACCGCTCTCTGCCCGCGAGCGCAGCGAGCGACTGCCCTATAACGGCGGGAACGAGACTACACCGCAACATGTTTCACGCGTTATATGGGGGCGATTGTTGGCTATTGGGTGTATACATCAATGTCAGTGATCATAACCATAATCACAACGTTCGAACGCAATGAGATGAAAAACGCACTTTGAGTCCTCGATGTACCAGTCCCCACCCGGCTCGTTCATCGTGTCGTGGGGGGAGACGCCGTCGGGAGAGAGTCCGCTAGTCAATAACAATCAGAATTAGAATCAGAATCCTAGATAAAAGCAGATGAAGCATATCGTGAGATGAAGAACGCCAACACCAGAATGCGCGGTCCAATCGAAAGGCCGTTTAGAAAAACGCAAAGGAAAAAAATGCACGTAGCAGTCTTGTGCGTTTCCATGCAGCCCTCGAGCAGCGCTACGCTCTCCTCCCAGTCGCGAAGTCTGCGCGCGGGGGCACAGTGACTGTTTTTTGTGTGTTGGAGGACTCGCGCATGTTGGGCGCGGTGCCGAGCATGAGCGACCCGTGTGCTGGATTTTCCATGATCTGCGGGATGGGGTGTGTGTCAGTGCTGGTGCACATGGAGAGATTACTATCGATGACTGGAGAATGAAGGGATGAAGGGATCAGGGTGGGATGAACGGATGAATGGACAAAGAGTAAGATCAAGACAACGGCGAGGTTAAATAAATGGACGATAAAAAACAACGCGCACGTCCTCCAGTCGTCGTCGTGGGACGGGAGAAACTCGGCGACATACGTGATCTTGGACGTGGGTGTTTGCAGGAGGTTCTCGTGGATGCCCTTGATGGCGTCTTCGTACATCTGGGGATGGGATGGTGTTATTAAGGACAAGAACAATAGGAAGGAGAAAGAATTGATTAATCGACGCATCGGTGCGTTGAAAGAGTTGACTCCTTGCATCGAAAAAAGAAAGGGTACTTACTTGCCGGTACACGGGCTCGGTGCGACCCTACACAGAAGGTGAGATGAGTAAGGAACAAGTGGTGATTATAAAACTGAAAAAAAAATGCACACCGTTTGGAGGTATTGTTTGTTTCCTGGCATTGCGTCAGTTGGAAGGAGGCGAAAGAAGGGGGAGATACGTACAGCAGATACTCATGATATGAGTCACCATTCGTGCCAAGCCGGATCTCCGAGCGCGAGAACGTCCCGTCGATCCCGCTGTCGTAAGTAAGCGCGCACGAAAAGAGAAAGCAGAGAAACCGGCACCATCCCATTCGGAATGCGCGCCTTATTAATAAAAGACATGACCCTCTCGGCCTTGTACCACAATTGCTTGTTGCCCGTCAGTTGCGCTAACCAGCGCATTTCGAGTTGCAGCGTCGCCGCCTCGGCGGTGCCCACGCTCCCCGACTTGAGCGTGGTGCTGCTGCGCAGTTCGCTGGGCCTGTCACGACGCGGAATGGGAACATCAGGGTGGTGGAGAGGAATGGGGATAGGGTGGGGACGAATAGAATGGGAAAATGGGCGGAAAAAGAGACACACCTGAGGCGAACTGCATGAGTAGACACTAAAAATCAGCACGAAAAATGCAAATAAAACCTATACAGACGTACCAAATGTCTGTGCACTTCACACTCGTAAGGTCGCAGACTCCGAATATAGCGGAAGGTGGCGGTACGTGTGTGTACTGTGTGTAAACGCGGAGATGGCGGCGAGCGGGCGGCTTTGGAGGCCCTAAAAATCGGGCACAATCTTGCAACAATACGGATGGCGCCCATCGAAAATGCCATGGATTTCCCCGGGACCGAGACTTGATGATACGAACCAAAAAAATGGAGCTGCATGGGCAGATCACGCACATGAACGTCGTTGTATGCCCCATTCGTCAGCTATACTATCGTGAGGGCTCTTTTAAAGAAAGCGGCGGGATCGACAGCGGTGGACATATACGAGGGACTGAATTAGTGCAAAAAGAGCGAAATAAAATGAGATGCACATACTGAAGCGGCCGATATCTCGCGGCCATAATTGAGCCACTCTTTTCGAGGTCGCAGAATCCAAATATGGAGTCGACGGGGCGATAAGAACGACGCCGAATTATCGTACAGATCACCGGGCGGAGATGGTGCCTAGGGAGCGATTTTGAGGGCGATAAGAGGGGTGCCGCGGGCCTAGGTATGGAGGGTGGAAGTAAGGCTACTCACCAGAACGGGAATTAGGACCAACAAAGACGAATTCGCGCGGGGCCAAGGCTATTAGTCAAAAGAATGGTGAAAATTGGAAAATGAGCGCATACAATGTACCTGAAGCTCTGATGAGATCCCATAACCGCTCTATCCTCTCGCTTATACTCCTCCCTCGAGCTTCAGTCGAAACCGACTCGGAACGAAGGCGTTGGAAGCACAGGGTGGGCATTCCACGGTGACGCTCAATTGGTGCGCTATTGGCGGGACGGAAAAGGCGGCTGGCGCGGATTTCCGGAGTACAGTACGTAGAATAGACCAGTCCTAGGGCAGAGGTGAGTTGGTAAGTGGTTTGGAGGAACCAGAAATGCAAAAGAAAACCAAAAAAGTCGGCGTGACGGAAAATGGCGCAGTGGGCGCAATTCTGATCGTATAGGGGAGTGTGGGGAAGCAAAGTGGAGGTGTAATGCCGCTGAGTACGATGGTGGTCGTCGTCGATTGACTGCGAAGGAACCTGGGGCGAACGGAACTATACTCCGCGCGTGGATCGACTGTGATGTACATGGAGAGGCCGGCTGGAGAAGACTTTTGAGCCAGGTGTAGTACGAAGACGAAATGGAGTGGCCCCGTGGATGGTATTGGACGTTGAGGAACCCAGCAGGCGGGCGACGCCTCGTTGATGTGTGGATGTAGCTAAGACGGCGCAAGTACTAAACAAACACACATAGACGTGCCGATGGAATGCCGGAGCGTGATGGTGGTGAGTGGTGTATTAAGTACTGTTAGATGTTGGAATACGAGTTGCATGTGCGCGCACCGCCGTTGATTCGTTGATGCCCATTACTGTACCCGTGGGACCAAATTTGTACCTTTAATTACTCTAGAATACTAGGACTATTCCGCACGCCAGCTCGACTCTCATTATCAGAAAATCCTGTTCTGCAACACAGCCGTTCCCGCAAAATTTTATTCAAAATTTACCTTCCCCAAATCCGTTCCCGCAAATTTGCGGGAACGAATTTGTCATCCAAAAAAATCTCTTCCCTAAATGCGTTCCCGCAAATTTGCGGGAACGGATTTGTCACCCAAAAAAATCTCTTCCCCAAATCCGTTCCCGCAAATTTGCGGGACCGAAATTTCTTTCCTAAAAAAATTCCCCCCGTGCGCCCTCGCTCCGAGAACGCTACCGTCGCCGCGCTTGTTTGGCGCTGCGTGGCACCGCCGTCTGTTAGCGCCGCGGCGATCAATGTTGCGGCGCGAGAACTTACCAGATTGAACGCGACCCGGTTATGGCCCACAACCTCCGCATCTCCATGCAAACACAGGGGCAGGCAACGGCGCTCATGAGCGCCTGGTCAAGCAACAGGGTTCCTGGATACTCTAATATTCAGATGCACATGGGCTCCAACGACTCTGCATCGCAAGCGAGAACCCAATATCAGAGCCAACGAGGAGGGCGCCAAGGGCCGTCTGGTTCTTCTCACAAGCTTTATTCGAGTACGAACCGGTATTAAATTTGGCTCCGGTGTTACTATTATAAATATCTCAATGTGATATTTCTTCGCGCTCTTCAACTTGTTCAATTATTTCCTCAAGCGCTTCAATTTGCTCAAACACCACCTGCACTCAAGACCTCAAGTTACATGTCACTTATTACTCCTTTCTCAGGCCACGAGACTGGTTTTTATCGTCGGCTGTGGGCCTCATGCCGCACGCTGACTTGTGGTCTTGCATGCACTCTGCAAAGGGAAGACATGCGACAGCTCACTGTTGACTGGTGGATACCGGGGAATTTTGCCTGGGAGGAGGGACCCTCCTCCCGTACACTTGCGCCTTTGGCTTGTGGTCAGGTCCCACGAGGTTACAACCGGAGGTCCCGCCGAATGGCCGGCCAGTCACAGTGTGGCCAGCGTCTTGTGTGATCGATCCCCTGGAATGGTGTTGTGCTCAGTTGACATCTTGCAGAATTCTAGAAGGATAACCACCCCGATAGTACTACTTGTATGTCTTCTGTAAACTCGTTGTTCATGTTGTGGACCTCGCGAGTATAATATATCCCCCCCCCCCCCCCCCCACATCGCCCTTTGTCTCCCACCACCACCCCGCCGCTCGACCCTCAAGCCCTGCGCAACGTCAAGCGTCTGGCTTCTCCCTAACCGTCTGCGTATCGACGCCCGCCCGCAGGCTCCCCACGCTGATCATACTTTCTCGGTATTCCGGTGCGTCCACTCGTCTGAGCTATAAAATATCGCTCACATATTCGTCTTTGCTCCCTGTAGGTGCGCCGTCCAACCTTTTGGTCAATACGCTCAGGGGATTCCTGTGGAGGAATATGCCGGCTGGTGTCAGGCCCTCCATGCCCCGTGCTGCGTGGGTGCGAGTGCATCCCCAGACAGGCGTTTTTCTCCTTGCCGTCCCTTCGCCAGTCAATCCCTATGACCATCTGAAGAACATGAGTTACTCGCCGGGCCCGTTTTTCCACTTCCAATCCCGCGCTCTCTGAATGCGAGGTCAGTCTTTTCCTTGTTTTTCTTTTCTCTTTTTCCGGTTCCGTCAGCGAACGCGCGCTGACGACGTCCCTTTTTTGTAGGTGCTACGTGGCTTGGATTCCGACCTACGCCGCCAGCGCGGCTTTGCGGGGCTGTGGGCAGGGACGATGTTGGTGCGTCTCTTTCTTGATTCTTATTCTTGCTTCACTTCCATCTACGCGCGCGTCGATCTATAACTTCTGCACCGCGTTAAGCCTTTCTTTGCGCCCGCCATAGCGCCCGCCGTTGCGCATCGGCCAGTGGACGAGGGATGCCAACGAGCTCTCGTCCTTGGCTTCCCTCGCGCACGTCGCTGCCCTCCTTCCTCCCCTTCCTTTTCTTCTTGCTCCATACATCTAATGAATCAGCGTGCTAACTTCTCCCCCAGATGCCCTCAGAACCCCACTACAACGCGCTCGTCGCCACCCCCGCCGGGGCGCTGCCCGCGGTCGGGCTCGCACGGGAAGAATTTGTGGCGGCGCTGCGGCCGGTGTATATGTGTGTTAGAGAGCATTGGAGGTGCGTTTCAATGCTTTATTCGTTCTCTATTCCTCCCCCCCTCTGCCACCCCACCTCTTTATCTTACCGCTTCGTATTCGTATACCCGCTTCGCCAACTCGACAGCGCCCATTCCATCCTCGATCACATCTAACCCTTCCACCTCGCCCCATGCGCCACGACCACCGCCATCTTCTACCTTGTCTTCTCCTACTCCGCTCCTCCCTCTCTCCCGCTGCTTTCTCCCTCCTCCCACTTCTTTCCCTCGTCTTTCAAATCTCTTTACTAAAGCCTCCCTCTTTCACACAGCTTCCACCCGTGCCCCCTCCGCCGCCGGACAGCACCCACCGCGTACATCCGACGCGGGCAGCTGGGGCTTGGTGGGGATCCGCCCCACGAGCGCGGAGATCTGCGTCGTACTCCCCGCGCGGCGTCCCCCGAAGCTGACTTGCAATTCAGAAGTTGGTGGGAAGAATGGGTGAGTCTGCAACTTGAGGGTACGTCCCTATTTCTCCGTGCACGTCTTTTCTCTTGTCGACGGGCGAGTGTTTCTGCAGTCCTCGCGCTGCACAGCGCTTCGACACACCCGCAAGATCGATGGATATTCGAGCGACATGTGCGCCCGCCTTCTTTTCGTCGTCCCCCTTGCGCGCCTGCACCGGGCAGCAACGCGCGATACCTCGTAATCTGCGTCTCGTCTCGTTGTCTCTGGCGCTGTCGTGCTGAATAACGCGCCTCGTTCTTGTGACGCGGGGAGACGCTAGTGCTAGGGCGAGGAAATAAGGACCTCGGGTGTCGAGCGTATGTATCTACCCCCGCGCGTCTTGTTCCTCCTGACGATGAATCTCTCCAGGCTCGTTACCCACCTTCTTCGACAGCGCGACACGGGCGTACATCACCACCGTCCAGACCCTCACATCTCGTCTCGGAGGCGACTCGCTGTCACAGCGTCCCGGCGTCGTCTCCGTATCAAAGAGTCCCGCCTCCGACATGAGGGAAGAGGCTTCCGAGGAGGAAATGAGGAGCCTCTGAACCTCGAGCACGTACGTATCTACCGCCGCGCATCTTGCTCATCCTGACCATGAATCTGTCTAGGCTGTCTTTACCTGCGCGCGGTTCTCCCCTCTTACATCCTACCTATATCATCACCACAGAAACCCTCAACACCCCCACACGCCCTTGTTCCTCGCTCCCTGGAGCTCGGGCGTACGTACGTATTCACTCCCCGCCCATCCTTCCCCCCTCCCCTGACGAAGAATCTTTTCAGGCTCCCGTTGCTCGTCTCCTGCGCGCGTTTCTCCCCTCGGCTCCTCGCACTTATCTGGATCAATCCACCAAAACCCTCCATGGGCCCGCCCGCCGTCATCCCTCCTCTCTCCTCCTCGTCTCTCGATGCCGCTGGCCTTTCAGACGGGAAGTTAAGGCTCTAAGGTATGATTACGTAAGCTTGTTTTCTTGCTCTTTATCTTTCGTTCTTTGAACTGATACTAGCCCTCATTCCTAGTCCTCTTCGACCATGGGCATTCCGGCTATTGACCCGTCGCTGGTCCAGAGATTTTATTTGCCCCCTTCCTCCCTACGCTATCGATTTTTCCTCCTCGTCGCTGTCTCTTTTAGTGAAACTTAACTTTATCTCTCTCTCTGTCTCGAACGAACGGACGAACAAAAACTGGTTGTGCTAACATATAGAATATACGTATGTAATGAATGGTCCACTGTATTTGTGTATTGTATAATGCACACACACCAGCTATCGTCGCCGTCGGTACGTCTGCACAATTTTTATTCTCATTTTTCGCCCTGATTTTTAGCGATTTCTAGTTCCACTCTTCCACTTCACCTCAGGTGAGTCTCCTCCCCCATCTTATCATCTCCCATACCCTATTGATTCGTCTTCACCGCCTCTCCGTCGCGCTCGCATGTAGTACGAAGACGGGCCCAGCTTCCCACCCTGCCGATTGCACTGCGGCACCGCACTCAAGTCAACGGCAGCTACGGGCCTCTATATTTTAGAGTTACCGCGCGCCGCTGACTTGAAACGTGTCCGCTTGGGTATCGTGCGATTAATCTGGTTACCTTCTTATCAGAAGCACCGTCAAATTCATCAGACGCTATAATACGCCGCTCGAATGTACTCAAGCTTCTACCTGTCTACCCACTTGACTAGTGGACAAGGTCTCCTCTCCACCAACATGTCAACGAACGTTGTGAGCCCCACTTCCGTCAGGGAATTCCTTGGGAGGATGTTCTGGTATTGAAATCTATTCGCAGACCACGATCCGACAGATGACACGTCCAGCTCACCCTGTGTGTTCTGCAGACGCCACGCGGTCTAATTGGATTACACAGCTTGCGCCTCAAACGGCGGCTTTTCTTGACACGGCCATTTGGATCATACAGCAGCACCAGTTACGACTCCTTGGATCCGCATCCTCGAACGCGTACAAATTTTCTTTTCTATTCTTCCTCCTGTTCTCGACGCACACGCCAGAACTCACTATATTATCCAGGCTCACCAATCATGTCACTCTTCCGACGTAGTCTGTTGCGGGCGCGCGCAGCAGCTGCAAGACGGTTCGACTCCCCGCGTCCTAATGATCGCGGTCGGTATGCGTGCCATATTTTATTCCTCTAGATCTTGCTTTCAGTACGCATCCAACTGAGGTATATTGGACCATACGGTAGCGTGGACAGAACGCGCTAGATTAAGTTTGAGGGTCACGAGATCTGAATAGCTATTATAGAACTAGCTTATGAGCGGCGTCACATCCCAGAGATTGGCTGATAGGATGGTACGAGCGGCGGCTATTCCTCCCTCGATGTCCCGATTCTGTATTTGGACTGGGACGGAGAGTACGACGTAAAGTAGACTCGTAACCAGTCTGTAACCAATTGCCAAAAAATGTGGCAAGCACTTTCGGTGGTTACAGACTGGTACAACTCGTTGACAGCGATTGGGCTGTCCCCGGAGTTTGAAATTTTGGCAGGTGCCGTGATCGGCCGCGAAGCAAGCCATCAATATCCATCAAATCTGGTCAAAAGTTGATCTCACCGAAGCTGGATTAAAAAATAAGTGAAGAGGCAGATTTCGTCATTTTTAAGGTCAAATCATTCCCATGTGTCCCAAATTTGTTCATATCCAAACTGCACCCCAGAACAAGACCCTCGCAAAAATTTCAAACTCCGCGGCCAGCCCAATCACTTTCAACGAGTTGTACCAGTCTGTAACCACCGAAGTGCTTGCCACATTTTCGGCTATTTGGTTACAGACTGGTTACGAGTCTAGACGTAAAGGCGTGCTTCCTGAATCCTATTTTGATGCGTGTATGTATTGTTTTAATTTTAATTCATATCGCTGTTGTGAAGTATTTGCAGCAATATGCTGCACTTATTCAAGGACTGAGTGCGGCCACCGTCATGCTGGAAGCTGAAAAGATTGCCTCGGACTCTCCTATCGTCTGCGTTCCCAATGCAGAGAACAAGGTATAAATTGGGATTTTCCGACATTGATATCTTTGCATGCTCACAATTTTAACCAGATTATCTCTCTAAACGTCAGTTCCGCCCTTTGCCTCTGGGACCTATTCCACCTATCTTCCTAATCCCGGAATGAGGCGCCACATTCCGGGACTACGCAGATAGTCTGTATGCTACATGCGGCTGCGACGTCACTGTCATGGTATCGTATCGGTGACTGCAATTGCGACTTGCGCGGATCCTTATGCTCTTGACCCTGACTGGTTTGAGCTTGCCAAGTCTATTTTTCGTTCATTAAACAACTTGGCGGACGCTCATTGGGCAGCTGGCCCGAGCCAGACGTCAGTTCGCAGATTATAGTTCGTGCGTAGGCCATCTGGCAGTCTCGGCCGTGGGGCAAGGTTGACTCTCTCCATCCGCGCCGTACGCTATAAACGACCGACTATGGATCCCCGTGTCGTACAGTGCTTCCTGCCTTCAATCAGTTCCCACTTGCGCGCGACCATCTCATGAGGGATGAAATCGTGGGAGACACCAATCGATCCATCGCGGAGGTTGAAAACCCAGGCAGAGCTGTCTATCAGCCACGAGAATGGATGGACTTCCACTTTGTTACCGCCCTTTGCGGAACTTAGGGCGGGAGCGTTTTTTTTTTCAAAAAGGGCTGTTTTCGCCATAACGGCGATTGTGCGTCCAGTTTTCATCCGTCTGCCCTGAAGCCAAGACAGAATGATTCGCAGCGTAAATCCACAGGCGCCTGCATCCTAAAATAATTATTTCCATCTGCACATACTACCAATAGCATATTTGGTCATGTATTTAGCATAACATTTCTAGCAGCCAAACTAATGAAGTTGGATGTCTTGGTTGTGGGGTCAAATCAAGGGAATAGTGTTTCTCAGGCGCCTGTATGTCCAAAATCACTTTGCGATGCATCCAAGAGATTTTGGGAGTGTTATACTGTTACTCCATGTGCTCATGACTGTACCCACTCACAAAATCTCTTGGATGCATCGCAAAGTGATTTTGAACATACAGGCACCTGAGCAGCACTATTCCCTTGAATTGACCACACAACCAAGACATCCAACTTCATTAGTTTGGCTGCTATAAATGTTATGCTAAATACATGACCAAATATGCTATTGGTAGTATGCGCAGATGAAAATAATTATTTTAGGATCCAGGCGCCTGTGTATTTACGCTGCGAATCGTTCTATCTTGGTTTCCGGGCATACAGATGAAAACTGGACGCACAATCGCCGTTATGGTGAAAACAGCCCTTTTTGAAAAAAAAAAATGCTTCCGCCCTAAGTTCCGCAAAGAGCAGTAATGGGGAGGATGTCATTAACATAGCGCTCAGGACTATAGTATAACAGCCATGTGTCGGCGGCGATGTCTATCAGACATGACAATGAATGGACTTCCATTTCTGTGGTCATAGGCCAATGGGATTTTATTACCTTTGGGTTATTTTCTCTCCCGCAAGTGGTTCCAGTTTGAGGACGTACTTGATCAGTGCGGCTATAATCAGGATGCAGGTTTTTGGAAATTGATATTGCTTGTAATTACATTGGAGGCATTGTAGTAAATCCTAATTACGAGCTAGCTCTCCACCTCCAGCTATGTTCTGCGCCTCCCGGGCGGACCCCTTTCCAACCGATAAATCGATGACAGATGGGATCAGTCAAACTCATTCAACGGTTCCTTCCCGAAATTTAATTAGGTGCCGGGCAGACCACTGGCGAAAGAGAAGCCGCGTGGCACCACAACAAATAAAAACAGCCCTGCTTAGGGCTGTGCGCCGTGCCCGTGACGGGCACGGCCGTCATTTCGACGGGTGGGCAACGGGCAAGTCCGTCCCGTCTCCGTCCCGTCATGAGGCCTGAAGAAATTTCTACGGCACGGGACGGGTGGCAGGACGGCCGTCACGGGCGACGGGACGGGGTTGTTTTATAGCCGCTGGTGAGGAAATACGCAACTTGAAATGACAAGATGAGGAAGGATGTAGTGGGCTCAAAGCCCTTGCCAAACAAGACCAGATAGAGGAAACCGTTTCCTCCAACCGCACCGGCATGATATAGACTTGAAACTACGCTCGTAATTCAACTGGAATCCTGAGCGATTTGAGAATCTTCAATTGTAATTGGGGGTGTTTGAGAAAATCAAATCATTGCGTCAAAACTTGATCAAGACGCGCTCGTAGGATTGTGTGACAAGAGAACATTAAATACAGTGCTATCTAGCCATCTACTCGTTTCCCAGGACTTCTTTGACCGCATTGCGAGCGAGACGAAGACGCTGTTTGACCATCATCAAAGTCCTGATGGTGTCCGGCTGCAAACTCGCCCTGCGGAGGGAGATCGTGTCGCGCCCGCCGGAAAAAATGCCCTCAACGGCGACAGCAGAACCTAAGGAGTATGCAATGTTAGTAGTGTTCATCCTGTCACGGGAAATAAATATGACTTGCCAGGGATTGTCAGAATATCGCGAGCAAGGCAGAATAAATTAGGGAACTGTGCCTTCTGCGCAAACCACCATTGAACTGGATCACAAGTTTGGAAGCCCTCGCGGGGGAGTAAATAGTAGTCCCTAAGCTCGTCAAAAGCTGCACGACGTTCCACGCGATACCTCTGAGTAAAATCCTTCTCGGGCGAGGCCTAAATGCGCGAGGTTGACTGGACTGGAGCATGGGCTGCAGGGTGAGCTGAAGCAGACGGAACCTTGTTCGCATAGTGACGTCGGAAGTGGGTCTCGAGTTTGGATTTGGCGTCCTCGAGTTCAAGGATAAGGTCGTCGTCGTGATAGAAGTCAGTTTTCAAGCCCTCGTAAGAAATGCGGGGGTCGAGAACTGCCAAGGAAAGGCAATCAGCACTGAAAATATATAATATGGAACACATACGCGCTGCCCACGTGTAGTATGGGGACTCGTCCGATTTATAGTAATGGTCGCTCAGTTTTCTATGCGCTTCGAGTAGCCCATTACGAAGTGCGGACGGGGTAGCGGGCGGCAGCTCCCGAATAGAAGTGCGGAGGTCGTCCTGAAGCCCACGGAACACTGCATGAGTAAACGAGAGAACAGGACGCTTAGCGAAGTGCGGACGGGGTAGCGGGCGGCAGCTCCCGAATAGAAGTGCGGAGGTCGTCCTGAAGCCCACGGAACACTGCATGAGTAAACGAGAGAACAGGACGCTTAGTGGTAGACATGAGGGTGGTCGCAGTGCGGAAAGACTTGAGCCAACCGGCGACCAATGTGATTGCAGTAACCATATGAAGTTTGATTAAACAATCAGCGTCTCGACGGGGGAACAGGTATCGGACTCAGACTCGTAAAATTCGATCTCTGAGGCGTCTTTGAGGTTGCCGTTGGTGTCCAGAGTACACTGGTCAGACATTGTCGGGCAAGGTGGTGAAAAACTGCGGGAAGTGCCTTCAGCTTTTATTGCTCGCAATCGGAGGAACAGCCGTAGAAAAAGTAAGCAAAAATGAGAAAACAGTGCGCCCCGGCACGGAAAGGCAGGGTAACTGGACAGTGGTGGAGTAAAATCTGGGCAGCTGAAAACCATCCATACACCGCCAACGGTCCGTCATGTAGTCTTCAGCTGGAGTGGTCATGCGCACCATGTGTGAGGACCGGCTGGTATCCATTCTCCTGTCGGCTGGATATTGGCCGACGGAGTAAATGGATCCATGATGGACCCAGCTTTCCTGGAGACCAACTGACAAGCCAGGCTGGGTGCACGCTGCAAGCCAACATGGGGATTATCGGACCGTTCATGTAATCACACCAATAATTAACAGCACAAAAAAAATAATATATTGACGGCAGGAATTATGTAGCGTGCTACTCCTCGTCAGCGTCCGCAGTGGCGGCAGGGATAGTGGCCGCTTTGTCGGCGGCAGCGGCGCTGATGGTATCGTCGACCTCGCGCTGGACTTCATCAATGACGCTGCTGGGGATGCTGTAGTCGTCGACACCGTGGGTGGCGCGGTCAGTCGACAGGACATTTTCGAATGCCCTGAGCATAAGTCAGCAACGGGGATAGATTAATCATGAGTCGACATACTTGTTAAGCTTGCGAGCATTTCCGCCGGCACGGTTGTGGATCTTGCGGAGGTCGGCGTCGAGGGAATCCCAGAATCTTGGCCCCGAGTCCTCGATGTAAACTTGGCGCTGAGATGGGTAGGGCGGTTAATGCAATACGAGGAAAGAGATGCAAAAGGAAACTCGCCATCAGCGCAACACGCGCACAAAGCTCGGGAGTGACGGCGCATTTGGTGCCGTGGACGAGGTGGGTGGTAAGCTCGAAGATGTTCTGGTGCTCGCGCGCAGAGGGAGCAGGTTCCTTGTTGACCTTGAAGCTAGCCGCGAGCTACATGAGTTGATGATCAGTAGATAGACAGGTAGTGCAAAAGACGACACGCACGGCTTTTTTGATCTTGGAGCGTATCTGAGTCAAAGCTTCTCGGACAACGGCGACGAGCTTGGCGTAGTCGGCGGGGTTACGCTCGATGTTGGGCGGAAGGTCGAAGCGATTGATCTTGAGGATGTCCTGAACATGGTGGTCAGATCATGGACAATTAACAAAAGAAGAGCGCACCAGGAGAATGTTTTTTGCGACCGAGCCCTTATAGGCACTCAGTTTGGTGGAGAGGAGGACAGCAGCGGCGTAAAAGTAAATGTTGGTCTGGGCTGGAGTGAGAGGGGGAAACAAGGTGGATAGAGAAGCTAACCTCGGTATCATCACTGACTGCGAAGGGAGGCTTGCCGGCATCGAAAGCATCCAAGCGGTTTTGAAGGGCATGCAAGCAAAGAATCATCTTTGCTCCTTGAACAGCTGGGGGGTCCTGCATACACAGGATCAGTAGAAGCCGGTCAGTATCAAAGTAAATACGCACGTTCACGGAGTTGATGCCGTCGGTGATTTGGTCAGCACGGAGGCGCTTGCTTTCACCGAGGCGCTGTAACATCTGGGCAACATTGCGGGAGGTGAGGCTGAAGACGTTCGCAGGGAGCTGCTCGTCGTCATCTTCCTTGTCGGAGCTGGCGTCGAGGGCAGTGTGGGGGCGCTTGCGGCTGGGGGCAACGGGGGTGGGCTCGTCCATTGCATTGAGCATGGCGTCAACACCGCGGGGAGGAGTGGTGGGAGGGAGGGGAGAGGAGGACATGGCAGTTGCTGAGAGGGCAAATGGCGAGGGCCGCTGCTGCGGTGGATGGCTCGTTTTACGCCTGTCGCTTAGCTAGAATTTGAAAAAGCAATTGATTGCCAGAGTTCCAAATCTTGCGCATCCAGGGCAGACCGGCCCAGTGAATCACGGACGTGAAGATCTTGCCCGCCATCAGATAAGCCCTTGTGTCTTGCATCCATGCCGCCGAAAGGAAGTGGTGCAGTTTTGAAGGAAGAAGGTCAATTTGAAGGGAATTTGAGCGCGTTCAAAGCTTAAAACCATCTTGCAGATTTTGCCTTCAGAGCAGAACGCACGGAGGTCCAATGCAGGGTCTATAATGCTGGGCCGCCGGAGGAGCGCCGTGTTTGGTTGCTAGCCAGGAATGGTGTCAGACATCTGCAGTCAAATGAGCACAAGAATGCGGTGGAGCAGATGGAGGACGCACGACGGATGGAGGAGCAGCGCCGCGCCGCTGTCGCGCAAAATGTACCCATTCGGGTGGTGCAGATCCCCGCACCCATCGCTGATCGACCGACGGGGGCACACGCGAGCGCAGTGGAGCTTGAGATGTGGGCTGACTATGCGCAGAATAGAGCAATCTTCAGCGCAGGGGATCTTGAGGATGACATGGAGGCAAAACAGCAAAGATTGGCGCAGCAGGCGGACATTTTTGGCTTGCTGGATCGGAAAGAAATGGCGGAGAGGCTTGGTTTTGAGGGTGACGCGGGGCTAGCGAAGGAGTTGTTGCAGATTGAGGCAGAGGATGACTTCTTGGCCGAGATTATGGCGAACGCAGGTGAGTGTGTGCTGGCAAGTTGGTTTTCGTCCAAATGCGGAAGACCATTCGCGTTCACGTGTGAGGACACATCCTGCGCACAGACCAGCACGAGCGCGACGCAGCACTCCTCAGTGCCTGTCTCGGACTAATGGCGTATATCTGCTTATCTGAACCATTGCCAGGGCTGGACGAACAGAATCCCGAGGAAGTTCATGCAGATTTGAGCGGAATTCAACGAGAAGGCAACGAATACTTCCCGTACCCCAATAAAATGGTCCGTGCTGCAATTTTGCCTCTGCAGAAATGTATGAATCTCGCGCAGGTATTTCTTCTCAATATTCTGGACAATATGCCACGACTGCGTGTCTCAAGCTCTCTCATGCGCGTGTTCCTGTGGATTTTGCGAGAATCTGGGGCTCGGGATGTACCTTCGTTCGATCGCCTACGCCAAGTCCAGAAGGGGATTCGAGACGAATACGGGATACCCAGTATTCCATGCAAATCTCCCCTCGGTAATGTTTTCTATGTCAATGATCCTCGCACGACGATTGCACAGGTGTGTGGACCCTTGACTTCCCTTCTATCCAAGGCTTAAATCTGGACGAGGACTGGGCAAACCCGGCTGTGCGAGCTCAGATGCATGTATATCCCGAGATTCCGGAGGATGGTGTGGTGCGGGAGATCTGGCATGCGCTGAAATGGCGTAAGGGTATGGATTTGGACGTCCTCAGCCCGATGTACGATGCCGGTCGCGCGCATTACTACGTGAACGAGCTTGCACACCTCAAGAACGGGAATTTCGTGGTTCCTATCCGCTGGCTGATGTATCGCGGCAAAGTTCATGCCGATGCATTTGCTGTTTCACTTGACGAGGTGTGTACGGCGCTTGTACCACACAGGACTGAGATTTTATTTTATTTTATAGGCCGGCAATGCAACAATTGACGACTCAAAGACCGTCATGATTGCCGCAGCTGATCTCTCCGAAAATTTCCTTGACTTGCAGGACAAAAAGATTATTCCCCGATGGAGCGGTGCGTGAATACAGTTCTTCATGAATCATTTTGCTCATACTCATTCAAGCTAAAACAAAAGACAGCGGCCACATTAAGCGCATGCCCAATCCCAAGCGAGAAATCGCCGAAGGTGACCCACTGTATGTCACTCTGGTTGACTTCTTTGGCGATGATGTGTCCGGAAACAAGTCGAAGTCTTGGAACAAGCATCTCAATGGCTACATGACAAATCGCACCCTCCCGCGGAAACTGTTGCAGCAGGAGTTTCACGTACATTTTGTGTCCACCTCTCCGCACGCCTCTATGGCCGAACAATTCCAGGAGTTCAAAACAGCAGTCGAGTGAGCATTGTACCACTTAACTGTACACCTAACTGATCGTGTTTGTGTCAGAGACACACACTCCAATCCTGTTCGCGTTCAAGATGAACATGGCAAGACCACGTGAATCTGTATTTATTGTAACTGCACACCTTCCGACAACCCAATGCAGAGCGAAATATGCGGACATATTGGTGGGAAGGGAAACAAGTTTTGCCGCAAATGCCACGTAGGGAGAACGCAGGAGGAGAAGGCGACTCCTGATGGCTATCATTGTTAAAGTGGGAAGCGCAGATGGTCTCAGATAGGGGCCGAAAAGGCAGGTCTCAGATGGGTCTCAGATGGGAGGCGAAAAGCCCAGATCCATTCAATCGTAGCTATCTATATATGTCCTAGAACAATAGAGATAGATAAGACAATAAGAACAATAAGGGGAAGATCAGTATCAGTGAAGACAATAAGAACAATAGGATACTGATCCATATCAGGACAATAAGAACAATAAGAGCAAGATCTGTATCAACACAATAAGCAATCCATGTGATCGTCCGAACCAAACACCAGACTCCAACAATCATGCACTTTTTGAGGTATTTTTTGAACGACGGAATGTTTCTAATTCTGACATATCTACAGCCTGGCGTGCCGCGAACGAAGGAGAATACTCTGACTGAGCTCAAAAAACAGGTTGAGCTTGCATGTGGTGGCGTCGCAAAACGGGTCCAAGAGCTGCAAACTAAGACAGGTGTGAAAGATGTCTATACGCAGTACTGGATCGAGGTCATTCTTGCTCGGGCTGCGGAGATGCGGCGGGAGGACGCCGATGTTTCGGATGCCATCATCAAGAGTGAGCTTCTTCAGTGGGCGCGCGCCAACGAGGAGAAGTTATATAGCCCATTTCTGACGATGAAAGGTGCACAGTTCCGTCGAAATGCGACCTGTAAACTCACTATTAGACCTATAGGATTTGACCCTGCCTCAGACAGAGAGTGAATAAAGTAACTTAGGTCGCTTACTTGTAACTTTACTTACCCCTTCGGCATCGCTGATCCGAAGTTACTTAACTTTACTTAGCTTTTCCCACGCATGGCGAAACTTACTTGTTGACAGCTTACTTATATGGTTCGAAATTTGGTGTACCAGCATCTTAGCAAAACTTTCCCCAGTGCCCCAGGCATCTGGGACACACTCAGAGTCATCTTTACGATGTATCTAAATTCCCGCCTATGGCTGCCCGAGTGCTTTGGCCGTTTAAAACTGGAATCTTTTACAGGCATTATATCTTTTGTGGATCAGTGTCTCAGCAGCCAGAGAAGAGGATGTTACTTCATTCTGGCAGAGTGGCTTCTCAGGCACAAGATTCAGTAAGTTTGACTCACACCCAAGTTCCAATCTACCGTGATTCGCCCTCCTCCCGTTGCATCGGGGGCGCGTGTCCAACATGGGCACCTCAAAGCTGTTTCCCAATCCCAGAGTTCAGCGTTAACTGGTATGTGGCCAATACATTCAAGTAATGTTAAATCTAAGCTTTAACCCACCGGGAACACAATGAAAGTCATCAGAAACCATGCTAGGAAACTCTACAACTTTAATTGAGTAGCAAAATCTTCCTAAAACATCACTTGCGCGGTTTATGAGTCCTTGCACTACGTCTCAACTATGGCCTATCAGCCTGAACAGCTTGGGGAGTTGTCTCCACCCTAATTTCCGCCTTTTCGCGCTTGCGATTTTTTATTTCCAGGCTCATTGGCATGCTGTTTTGGTTCTTCGAGTGGAAGTTCAACCTCCATATCCATCGGAAGATCAGACAACGGGCTCGATGGATGGGATTTGGGGACTTCCGAAAGAGAAGCGAGTAGGGGATGGGAAATTGCAGTGATATTTGAATGGATCCAGGTATAATCTTTTCCGTGAGCATCAAATGCGTTGGCGAGCACAAAGCTCGGAGGGATACGGGCATCTGCAGCCTTGGAAATACGTGTGCCGATATGGCACCATCTGCGGGGAATGTTTTCCGCCCCTATGCTACTTTCAGCGGCCTGCAGAACGATTTCAGGGACCATCATATTTCTGATGACCTTGCCTCTTTTGGCTCCCGCGAAAGGATCATCGGGGTGGAGGGCCTGCAACTCGGCTTGATTGAAACTGCGAGTGAGATAGTAGATCTGTTCATCATCCGTAGCTGTGCGCCGCAGGTACATCTGCAGGATAGCAAGCTGAAACAGGAGTGGAGCGATTATGATGGCCCGACGCTGTAGGTCGATCGGAAGCCCTTCCAGAGCCTCCTGCACAGGCAATATGCCCGCAGACAATGCCTGAAGGACATACTCGGTATGCGGGTCAATCAAAGAGGCATCTCCCAGTAGAATCGCCTGTCACCCCTCCGGCTTGGCTTAAGCTGGGGCCGTCTCAACGGAAAAATCTTAAGCTAGAATATAAGCTGAGCTGGGCTTAAGCCCTATTAAATACTGCAATATTATTAAACATACACAAAAGTAGTCTCGCTTAAGCCCGCTTAAAATGAGCTCAAAAATCGCAGTTTCCGGTATCTACCTACGAGCTTAAGCCGGCGAAATATTCAAGTTGCGCGCTGAATGCGCAGCAGCTGGCAAGTGGCAGCATGTCAACCAGGTCGTGGAGTCAACAACCAGCAATCCTGAAATAGTTGATTAGGGCATAACAATACAGCGCAGGCAGAGCGAAGTGTACCGTGTAAAACCCAATCTACGGGGTAAATTTCATCTCATTTCAAGTGGCATCCGCGTCCAAGCTGGTGCCAAGTACCACGGTCCACTCCAGCGCTAGCCTGGACAGTAAAAGAGGCGCAAAGGAGCGGGATTGGTGGGTGGACGGTGTCCTTCTAGAAGTTCATCGTGGTCGTCGTGGTCGTAGTGAGAGGAGGAAGACAAAGACCGAAGTGTTTGGCTGGCATCAATCGATCGACAAAGGAATTGATCCGAATCGTCGATCCCAAACATTTCGAAACAAGGTCCAAACAAAGGCCTCTTTGCTTCTTAACTCCCATATCGTTCATCCGCCACTGCGTCCATGCATCACTGGATTGTCACAGTACCTCTGCAATACACAAGCCCTCGTGTTCTCTATCGTGAATTGAGTTCCTCCACTGCAAACTCCGTCGCCGCTGCGCCGCCCCGTGCCACCGATACCACTCGTTCGAATTTCGGCGGCAGCAGAAAAGATTTGATTCCCTGGTATCGATATTGAAAAATCCCACTCTGTTGCCTCTCAGGGAGTTATCCATTACTTATATTGTTTAGATTTGTGTTTTTTTGCCTGAGAGGCATCGCTTGAGCTTAATGCTTTAAGCCGGCTTAAGCTGGATGCTAGTGTGCAGGCGATGTCGGGTTTTTTTTTAGCTGTAATTCGACCTTGAGCTGACGCTAAGCTGGCTTAAGCGATAATGCAAATGTATCCACTGGAAGTGCTATGTATTTAGTACAGCTTAAGCCAGCTCAGCTCAGATTCCAGCTTAAGATTTTTCTGTTGAGACGGCCCCAGCTTAAGCCAAGCCGGAGGGGATTCATGGATCGCAGCGCTGAAGAATTTCCGCGCAAAGTCGTTGGCATGTTTTTCTGCTTTGAGTTCTTGCGCACTCGCCATCCACAGGTCATAATCTGGGACGATGGGATGGAAGAGAGACCCAGTGATAATATCCAGGATAGGCTGACGTGCGACCAGAAGAGTTGCGGAGATCGCAGGGTTGTTGTAATTGTGCAGCTCTCCAGCATCTTCGGTAAGTCGAAGGGGCCATTTGATGCACCCGACATTATCCTGAAATAAGCTAGAAAATAACCCCTCACGGACAACAACAACTTACCGACTCATAAGTCAAATCAGCATCGGCGGCAGCATGTTTGGCGCAATCCGCTTTGGTAGTGACAAACTCACTCTCCAGTGGGCGCTCTGTTCTGTCGTAAATATTGTCCTTGTACCATTCCATTCGGACGGCGTCCGTGCTCGTCAAACCGGCCACTCGGGCGGGATAAAATGCACTTTGCGGCAACGTTTTGAACATGATATACGTCCCCAACCTGTGTGGATGAATTTAAATTTTCAGCATTGTCGGTATAATAAATGGCTTACAATACGTCGCTCCATGCTGGATCTGGCCTTGAATCGAAGCCATCGCAGCCGATACACAACCATGCATCCGAATTTGGGTCAAGGTGCGGAGAGATGTCCAAGGCACACTTCACATGGTACCAAAATCCGCACTCATTGCATCTTATCACCGGCACCAAGAGGCGGGCACCGGGAGATGCCGAGAAACGTACCGACTTCCGCCACCGGTCCGATGTCCCGGATTTCGGCTTTTGCGCCTTCCCTCTCGCCCTGGGGCAAAAATAGTCGGTGATGACCTCCCAATTGTCGTATGCTCTCTACAAGATGGTCGATTTTATTTTTGAAATGGAGAAGAATTGAAGCCACTAGGAGCATTTGATGGAATTCCCATATTTGGCGTGGCAAATGATGGCACCTCAATATCTCACGAAGAAGCCTCCCTAGCCAAAATCTGACTGCGCCTAGGGGACTTACAGTGGGTTTGGCTATCGATTGGCATTTTTGTTTGTACTTTTTGAATCACCCAATTTTGAGATCAAGGTGTAAGAAATTTTAAAACCGTCACCCTAGAAAAGTGTACTCCCAAAAAAATTTTTTTTTTTTGGCAAACCTCATTTATACACTGTATCTAGCCATAGGAGGTTGATTTTAAAAATTCCGGAACTGCCCACCTCTTGACCGGCACCTCCCCCGAGGCATGATCACAGATTCTGTGACATCCAGGACACCATTCGGAAGGATGAGCCAGTTCTGGGAGCGTTGGGCCAGGGGGTGGTCCGTCCACCGGAAATGGAGCAAGGATTGAAGGTGCAGCGGCGACGGCGTTTAAATTTGGTGTGGGCGTTGGAACTTTTAGAGCTTCTGGCGGCGGTGTTTCATCAAGTTCGATGGCAGGCGGGGGTGGGCGACGGGAGTCCTCTGCAAAGGCTTTTTCGTAGTTCAAAACCGTCTCCTGGAACGATCTCTTGCTCTGACACCAGATTAGTAGGAGTTGAACAAGTAATAGAGACGCTAATCGAACCTCTGTGACACTTGAGCTACGATGATATGCCCACAAAACGGCAGTGTGATCGGGAACTGAAATCAATCCACCGTTTCCTTGTGAAACAAGGGATCCGCCTCGAACTAGATCGTCGTAATGGAATGTGGTGTTGTCGATCAAGAATTTAGATGTCCAGTGCTTTCTCCCAGCATTGTGAGATATGGTTCCGATGAGCTCATAGAGAATAGAATTCCCGGCACCGTCATCGATGTTGAATGAACGGGGAAGCGGAGGACGGGAATGGGCGCCAGTTTCTGGATTGATATGGAGAATCTTTGGCCATAGAGTTTCGATTGAATTGACTGTGATGGATGCGAACATCCCTTCACAATCCGGATGATCGCAAAATGGGGCTGGGAGTGAGTGGACCACCGTTGTCCCGCCCTCGCGTGGTTTCCCCCAGAAATGCGAGGTGTGGCGGTAGCGAAATATTGTGTCAGGGAGGTTGTTGCACCATGTTTGTCCCGGGCGATGCGGAGGTCGAACAGGTTCAAACGTAGAAATGGTTGAATGGTCCCCATGGGTATATGAGATGAGTGATTCGCAGCACATGTCCCCGCAAGAAGATGTCCGACCCCAAACTGAAGCTGAACGTCGTCGCTGGTGTCCGAATCCTGGTTCGAATTGGGATAAATCTCAATTGGAGTAACCACGGATGACTCACTCGTATAGCGCGGTCCATCCACATTGTAGGACATCCGTAAGAGCCTGGGTGTTCACAGAGTTGCCATCCAGTGAAGATTGCATAGCGGGCTTTGACCTGGCCCAGCCCAAGTTCGCGATCTCCATCAATCATAGCAGGTGAGGCACTGGTAATCCATCTCAATCGGCATTGAAAATGATAAAAGAAATCGGCAAGGGCAGATGCAGGTGGGAGAGATATGAGAAACGCTGCCTGTTCGTCACCGGTCCATCTGGAGAATGCACGGAACCAGATTTCCATCCCGTTATCGAAAAAGCAGGAGTTTGGGGCATCCCACTTGTAAGATTTTAGCAGATACGGTGAGTATGAGGGGGGGTTGGAAGATGAAGGCGGTGCAGATCCAGCAGAGGGCCAGGATATCCAGGTGGAGGGTAAGGAGGAGGTGCGAAGGGGCCGCGGATAGGAGCCAGCTGAGATTGAGATTGGAATTGTTGTAAATTTGGCATCCAATTATTTTCGCCCACAGCAAGGAAGGATGGGTATCCGCTTGGGCGACTTCCGGGCCACGCATGAGCCGCTGATACATGTGAGGCATTTGCATATAAGTCATTGGGATAGTTTCGCACCGGCGTGAGGATTATAATTATAATACATGGGCTGGTTTGAGAAAGGAATGGGCTGAGGCGGGAGTTGAAACTGCGGCAAGGGTGGCAGATATTGTGGCGGATAATACCGCAGCCATTGCCCTGAACTCTCCGGACGTTCGGCCGCATGTCAGTCTTGACGTGGTATAAATGGCGGTATCGAGTCGATAGTCCGAGGGTATTTGCGAGGACGTGGGGGAGGTGACGGTTCCCTGTGACGTTCTGAAGGGAAGAAGAAGTTCCATAGTTTGTTGAACATTGAGAGGAAACGCGTGAATTTGCAATATTGTGGTGGAATGGAAAAAAAGGCGACTGATCGGCGCGGTCACATGCAAGTACGCGAAGCGAGTGATCTAGCGACATTGACGCGCTGCCATTGAATTGATCGCGGATTGCTGCAAAAAAAAAAAAGATCTGCTCAGACCGTGGCTGTCAACCTGTCCGGGGAACTCCATGTCTATTTCATGTTATGCAGAATGTATTATAGATGATAGGCGCTCAGTCCTACGCCCCATGGCCGCAGCAAAGGGCGCAGGAAGTCATTAACTCCAAGAAATCTGAAACACACATGTTGGCTGAGAAAGGACACAATTTTCCACAGCGTAAACCGTGACCTTTGATTTTCAATGGTTGCAACACTAAACCAATAACCTACCGAGAGCTCAAGATTCACACAAGTAGAATTCTGCCCAAGCCTCGTTGCAATTTGAAGTTACAGCGATAATTTATCCATTCAGCTCAATTGTTTGCTGAAAACACTAATTAAATTGATAATCTTGACTCCATATCACATTTACTTACAGTTACTTGAAGTCACTTGAAGTTACTTACAGTTACTTAAGTTAACTTGGCCGCCCAAGTTAGATCAACGAAAGTTACTTATGCCATCAGATGGCATCAATTACCGCCAAAGTTCACGTTTACGATCAATTGGCGCAAGTAAGTGCGTCGCGAGCGAAGAGAGGTGTATGGACACCATTGCGGGGACCTCAGCACCCCTCCATTACTTCGGCGACGGGCTAGGGTCATTAATTATGCGAGAAATAGGGCGGATAATAGTTTTCGACCACCCACGAGATTTTGAGTCCAGTTGAGTCAAGACTGACCTCTGCGCCTGAGTCGGAGTTCAAGGAAACGACTAAATATCCAATAGATCGACTCAATAATGTATTTGGGATGTAATTCAAGGTTTGCGGTGGGTAGTTAGACTCAAGTTCGGGAAATGAGGGGTCGGAGGTGGTTTCTGCACGGGTAAGAAGGACAGTGTGTCAGTGCTGTGGGAATGCCCCGCTATTCAGTAATATACACATTTTAACCATATTTACTTGGATAAAACTTGTCCTCTGCCCTCACAAGCCCTCTAAGTTAGTATATGTTACTTGGGCGAAAGTAACTTATGCCATCTGATGGCATCATTAACTTGTACTTTTACGTGCGAAATTAACTTACTCAGCCATAAGTAAAGTAAAGTAAGTTTTGGCAGGCTAAGTTAGTTTCGCCAAGTAACTTAGTTAAGCATCCCTCAGACACCCCCGTTGAACTTCTGCACACAATTCTCCTCGGTGCGGGCAAGTACATCTGGCACATCTCGCACACGCCGTGGTCCGATGAGAAGAAGAAGACATATTCGACGCGGCGGCAGGCTACTGAAACTGGTGGTCTTTCAATCAACGCCATTCGTGCCAACTACATCATGCAGTACGCCGGATCTCTTATTGGTCGACAGTTCAAAACAATCATCCAAACCGCTGTCTTTCACGTCCACGATCTAGTCACCAAAGGGTCCGGTAAAAGTGACGCGGACTGACGTGCACCGACGCGGCGGCGACGCGGCACTGACGCGGCGTGGCTGTGTCATTGACGCGGCATGGACGCACTGTCTCTAACTCTCCAGCAAACGCTCCCTGTACACTGGGCCCAGTTCCCACATGGTTTTATCATGCTAGTGCATCGTTTGGACCAAAGAGATTACTCAATGAACCTTGGTCAGTCAAGTCTAGTAAATGTGTCGAGAACTTACGCACACTGATGCGGCATGTCCTAAATTTGTCCTGACTGCAACACCTTGTCAGTGAAATCCATTTATGTCCTGAAACAATTTAAGGGAATTTGTGGGCACTGTAACATCGTGAAATCCGCGCTGAGTTGGTTTTTTTTAAATTCCACTCACTCATATTTGTGTCAATTAACAAGTTGCGCTTGAGCCACAGTCCACTGCGTGCCCAGCTTGGGGCAAGTTAAATTGGATCCTTCACAGGTGAACAATGTGTCCATTTGAAGGAATTATTTTTAATGAGGTAATATACGGAGCTCCAGAACGTTGCGGAGTGGAAGTAAAGGCACCTGCTGTATGTGTGCAGGGTTCAACTTTAATGCTCGCAAACGGATTGGTGGCGAGGATTGTGGGTGTTTTTTTTATGATGCATGCGAGGCTTGAAGGAACAAATTCCGACGCGTTGCAGCTTGAAATCAGCTTGCGGGATGGCTAAATGTAAGGTCCGGAGAGCATCCGCGCGCGGGAGGAACCTGCAGAAACATGAAATCTTGAATATGAGCGCAGAAGCTTTCACGACACAGCTGTGCATCGAGAATACAAAGAGGGACAAAGGGAACGCAATTTTCGAGAAAGAAAATGCGCGGAATTCAAGCGGAGTTCACGATACACCGTACCGCATGTTGGATACACACAGGGCTGTTCACGGGAACACAAAATAAAATAAAATGGGGGTACTGCGACTCAGCCGACAAGCTAATCGAAACAAGATACAACGCAGTGTAAAAGGTCCACAAGTTGATATTTATTTTTGGAAATCACCAAAAATATGCATGGTTGTCTGAATGGTTGAGAATCAAGTGAACACGTTTGTTAACGGAATCACTTTGAAACCCACTATGTTAAATGGAGGCTAATTTCACCCCACAGTTCGAAGCAGGAGACATGTGATAGCTTGCCAAATTCGTTTAAAAACGATGACCGTGTGCCCTAAGGCTCATAGTTAAGGTTGTTCTAATCGTCTTCAGTTCAGTTCGGAATTTCATGGGCAGAGCTAACCATCTAATACTTTTCTTGAGAGATGTTAAGAATGTGGGAAGACCGTCAAACAGCGATTGAATGTGTATTTATCTTCAGTACTGTCCCAACGGCCTCACTCGAATGTGACAGTGTTTACGCCAAAATATTGTATGAACATCCACTGTAAAAATCCCAAATATGTGCTGTAGTGTAATACATGGCTCAATTCATATGGCCGATAGATTCAAAAGATCCATTTGGGGCTCTTCTTTATTTTATTTGATGAAATGTCTGATTCTTCAGCGCATTTTTCGATAATTGACCGTGTTCTGTGCTTCCTTGGTCCCTCAAAGTAACTTGAATACTTTGTTTCGTGAATACACACCATTGGAGTCAATTAAATGCGCTCAAATGGTCAAGATCAAGTTGAAAACGGGTCGACCACATCGGCCGGATCTATGCGGGATCAGGGAAGTATTTTGTGGACCCATTTTGCTTCATATTTCATCTGTGTGGTGAGTCTGAATTGATACTCTGAAACTTAGTGAGTGGCAGAAACAAAAAGTCGGTCATGTTATCGTGAAAGATGGTGTGCACTGACTGAGGAGGAAGGGCAGGAGGTATAATGGAAAACTTTCCACTTGAGCGGCCGGGAGGGTACAGTGCATGTTGAGACCGTTAAAATTCAACTACAACTCCTTTGATCTCAGATCCAAGTCATTATTGGAACAAGCAGAGTATCATACATATACAACTTCTACTGTTGAATAGGTGAAAGTGGTTGCTCCGGTTGTTGAAGCTGCAGTTCACGTAATTGAAGCATTCAATCACAAGGAATTGTAAATATTTCGGTCCTATACTGTGTATATAGCACGCAATCACTGGTGCTATTATACAATTAAGATTTGACTGATGTTTGGATTCAAACCCACTTATAGATCTGAACCTTGATTCTAGAGGCCTTTAAGAATGTTCTCCACCTTAAATCTAATTCAAACTTAATTTCGACTCACTGCAAGCGCTCATACTTAAATGGAAGTATCCGACCAGAGTCGTATCCAACTACGACAATAACGGCGGCGCGACATACATATGGTGTGGTGGCGCTACGCGTAACTGGGACCCTATTAAGGCCAGTCAAATCCAGTCAGTGATGCAGCACAATGTTCAATAGTCTCAACCGACAGGCTACTGGACACTATTGGACCTCAAAAACTCTCAGGTTGACTATCAATGAATCCATATATCCTCTCATCATGGTTCTGATATGTTCTTCACAAGTGCCACATCTACATAGCATAAGCAGCCAGTAATTGGTAAAATTTGATGTATAGTGCAGAAACGAGGATCCGAACTCTCTGTTGGGGATCCAGTCACAGTTTAAACAGCACCACAGTAGATTTGAGATGGTACGGCTGTGGTGCGCATTGACGCGGCAGTGACGCGCGTTGACGCGCACTGACGCGGCGTTGACGCGCACCGACGCGGCAGTGACGCGCACTGACGCGGCAGTGACGCGCGCTAACGCGGCATCGACGCGGCACAGGCGCGGCACTTAAAATGTTGTATGGACTATTCTAACTACTTAGAACCCACGAAATATCTTTTTTTGAACCTCCCCGTACATGGTTGAATAAGAATGTCAAATAATGTCAACACATATGACCAAAAAATGCACTATATTTCTACTTAGCCTTGTAAATTGCAGTCCATAAAACTTCTAGCGCGCCTCTAGACCAAATTCAGATGTTACGCCTCGATTGCGCTGGGTTTGGAGTGATTTTAGTCATGCCACATCAATGCCGCGTCAGTGCCGCGTCAATGCGCGTCAAAATATCCTGACCCGTCACCGAAGATCAATTTACTGCGTGGAAAGCAGTTGGAGAGCTTTCGGCATTGTTGTGGGTCCCCGAAATTCGAGATCTGGCCCAATATCAGGTATATTAATCGCACTTTTTTTCTATCATTGCCCTTACACACACACGGCAGAAAGATCTCAAAACCGCAGTTGCAAACGTGCTTGATAGTATCGCGCAGATCGATCCTTCAAAAATTATGACCAAGATCAAGTATCATCTACTAGCTCACATCGACTTCGATGCCATCCAATTGGGCCCCCTCATCGGAGTAGCCACGGAAATCTTTGAGAGTTTCAACGCAGTTTTCCGGTATTGCTCCATCTATTCTAACCACCTTGCCCCAAGCCGGGATATTGCGATTCAACTAGGGCGGCAGGAGGCAGTTAAACATCAATTAACTGGAGGGAGGTGGTTGTCCAAGAGCACCGGAGATTGGCAGGTTGCTGGGGCTGGCGTTCGGAATTTTATCGAGAAGCACCCGATACTGCAAAGGCTTGTTGGATGGACACCAGAGAAGCCACTGACACATGGTACGCATCATTCTCTGCACACAGATTGGTAGATCCTGACCTAAAACTAGGCGAGACTAAGTTGGCACCATTGAAAGGCGGAATCCGAACACGGCCCTTTGAGCTCCTCAAAACTACCAACGCTGCTCGGGCACTCAATTTTGGGGAGTATAGCGGTGACAGCAAGTGGATGAGATGTAAAACTGTCGTCTCGGAATCCCTCGATGAATGTTTTGTGGGCACTTGGGTATTCGCGAAATCACATTCGGACGCGGTAAGTTTGAATTCACTTTTTGGAATTGGACTAAGTACGCATGACAGAATTTAATAGTTTGCGGGCGCCTTTCAGACATCCTCTGCAACCAGTCGGGTGTTGCTATTGTTGTCCTTGAACTTTTTCAGATACTCGGAGCGCGTCACTCACGTTATGGGATGCCTATTCTGGCACGCCGCGACGATGAAATCACATTTTCAATCCTCCCCGCCAAGGTGCAGTATCAGTCTTGTTTATTCGTGCATGTGCTGACAGTGTTCAGAATATCAAATTCGGAGGATTCATCATCCATGCCCAACTAGACCGCTTCATTATCAACACTACCAGCTTCCATAACCCCCACCTCGTCCGCGCCAGTCTCACGGGACCTCTGGGCACCTATTCCACTGTTCGAGGACAGAAGGGCTAAACACGATGAATTCTCCGCTCGACTTCGGGAGAGTCGGGCCACAAAAGCAGCGAAGCGAAAGGAAACCGCGGCTCTTAAACGCGCGCGTGCTACGGCATCGAGCGACGACGACGAGCCGCAACGGAGACCACGTAAACGTCGGCAGGTGCAGGCAGCTTCTCGTTCAAAGGCGCCGAAAGCCCGCACCAAAGCCGCCCTGGGGGCCATTGTGTCCGGTACCATAGCGATTGGTCTGGCAGCAGGCCGTTCGAAACGTACAGTTAAGCGATCCGCTCGCGCGCTTCAAGCAGAGGAATCTGAGTCCAGCGACTCGGAGGGGGACGAGGATGAGGATGAGGACGAGGACGAAGAAGAGTTCAATTCTGGCGATGATTTTGTAGCCTGAAATCGATGTATTGGGCCGTTGTTTATTTAATTAATTTTGCAGCATCAGCCACCCCACACCTGGGAGTAAATCTCAATCTCTAGCCGATCTTCCACGCTCCCGCCAGCTGGAAATTTGGGCTGGACCTTCCACCTGGATTCCATCCTGCTCGCAGCTGGTAAAAGCTGGCGTGTTTTCCGGAATCCAGCTGACGAATTCACCTGGAGACTGCCTGACGGCACTTTGGCGGTGTACGCAGAGTGGTGCTGGTTTGATGAATCATTCCGCCACACCGGAAATGTCGCCAGAAAGGTCCAAGGACAGACGAGACAATAGCGACCAGTTGCATGAGTGTTGTGTGCAATTTTGAAGACATTTGGCGCGCTGGTTCAACTGCTGGCGCGTCGAGCTACATTGTAGATGTAAAGAACGTGGAGAGATAAAAGGCTAGATTGCCGACGTGATTGCCGGCAAACCGCAGTCAAACGAGGGCAAATATGACATTCTCACAATCATCGCGCAACATTCCTGCAATCCTACCTCAAATTCGTGTCTTTTCAAGCCTACCCGTCGTGCCGTCACGACCGTTATTTCGACGGCCGTCGGCTCCTTTATCCGTCACGTTGCCGTCCCGTTACAAAATGTTTCTAGGCCCTGACCGTTGACCTCCGTTGACGGAACGGGTCGGTCACCCGTCCAACCGGCGCGACGGGCACGGCGCACAGCCCTAGCCCTGCTTGCCTTTGCCATAATCCAAACTCATCCCCGTCTTCTTTCACAGGCTCACAATGTTGTTCACCGTAAACACACTTGTCTCTCTGGCCACTTTGCTGACGCTCATCAACGCGGTGCAAGGCTGCGCAAGCTCAGGTACCTTCTGCGGCGTGGTGGTGGGAGGCATTCCCTGCTGTGCCGGCTTAACTTGTACCACTACCGGCGTCAGTCATCTTCTTGACAATTACACATCGAGGTCTAACTTCTCGTCAGGTCTGTCGCGGCTGTGCAAACCCAGGTGAATTCTGCGGTGGGGGAGCGGGAGGTGTTCCCTGCTGTGCCGGGCTCACTTGTACCACTACCGGCGTCAGTCATCTTCTTGACAATTACACATAGAGGTCTAACTTCTCCTCGTCAGGTCTGTCACGGGTGTGCAAACCCAGGTGAATTCTGCGGTGGGGGAGCGGGAGGTGTTCCCTGCTGTGCCGGCCTCACTTGTACCACTACCGGCGTCAGAAAGCTCCTTGAGATTTACACATCACGGTCTAACTTCTCGTCAGGTCTGTCGCAGCTGTGCAAACTCGGGTGGATCCTGCGGTGGGGGGGCGGGGGGTGTTCCCTGCTGTGCCGGGCTCACTTGTACCACTACCGGTGTGAGTCATATTTTTGACTATCCCACATAGAGATCTAACTTCTCCTCGTCAGGTCTGTCGTTGAGTCTAGGACATGCCAAATAATCAGGTAGGATGCCTCTGTCTTTGAATTGGGGTGGTGAACCGCATATGTGGGTCAATGGGGGAGGCGAGGTGGAGGATGGATAGCAAAGTAGAGGCGGGAGAAATTAAGTAAGTAACGAACAAATATCTAATTTTTTCAACAGCAGGGACGAATGCAGGCGGTTCCAACTTCGGACAATTGCGCACCTGAACAAGAATTCGTCCACATCCTTTATTTTGTCCATCCACGACAATCACCGGCAATTGTCACAGACACCACAGGACGTTCGAAAAAAGACACTAGCTACAAGTATCTACGAGAACTCATTCTCCGACAGTCCTTCTAACCAAGCGAATTCCATAAGCTGCAAGATAAATTCGGACAGGCCTAGGACAATTATTTACTCCGCTGGAACCTAAATTATATTCGTAAATCGACGATGCAGCGTCACAACACCAGAAAGAAGTCACGTACAGGAACTCGTCAACCCCTGCATCCACTTTCGCCGCGGTTCCATGCGCGACTTGAAGGGCTGCGCGCTCGTTTCACCCTCTGGGGTCTATGCAGCCCAATATTTCCTCTTTCGTGAAATCAGTGTCGCAAGTTACTATAATGAATCTTCCAAGGAACTCGCCGGGCCGCGCTTTGCCGTATCCTCGAAAAATCCCCACATCTCATTCCCCACATCCGTCGCCTCAATATGAAAGTCACCGATACAGTACTTCTCGACATCTGCGATTTCCCATTCACACATCTCCAGCATGTTCAGGTTCTGTGTCATACCACTGTCCTTCTCCAGCACGCACTTGGTCTCCAGCAGCTGTTCAGCCTCCCGACTCTCCGCCCCATCAAGCTCATCTGGAAAACAACACACCGCCACATAGTACTACATAGAGACCTGTAGAGCCGTAGAGGCCATAGCACAGTCCCCCTCTATGATAGATCATCATAGAGCCGTAGAGCCGTAGAGCCGTAGAGCTGTAGAGCTCAGTAGAGCTATGTAGACAGCCGTGTTCTACCATAGAGCTCACCCGGATGTCCCCAAATGTAGTACTCATGTGGTTATTGCTGCCTATTCGGCGCACCGATGGAACAATAAAAAAAATGGTATTCCCATCTACTACGAGGTACAAAGCCCACACTACACCACACTACACTGCCCAAAGCCGCCGAATCGAGGGAGACCCAATTTCGTATGAATGGCCGTAGCGTTGCGGCCGCTCGGGCGGAGTGGGAGAAGGGAAGAACGCGGGCGTGAAGCGTGATGGTGGTCCAGACTTGCCTGCCAGCAATAAATAGGAGTTGTGGACCAAAAAAAATGCGGAAACTCACGTTGCTTGGCCCGAACGATGCAGCGACAAAGAAAAGACGAGAGTACTGTAACATGAGAAATCTTGAATCTTGAATCTTGAAGAACTTGGAGCTTGGAGTGAGGATTTGAAGCTTGAAACTTGAAGTTTGCAGAACTTGATATTTTTTTCGCCTTCATCTCAGTCTTGAAGAAGATGGAGTGGCGAGCCTTCTGGTCTTGACAAGGACTGGGCATCCGAAGCCCCAGAAGAGATAGATATCAGGCGGGCTTGGGCATAGTCAGCGACGCAGGGAGGGAGAATCCGAAAGAGCGAGAGGCAGAGATGGTGGGGGAAGGAAGAAAGATGCGTAGTAAGCGATCGCGATGACTTGGAAAATCATCAAGTCGGAACTGCCACGTCAGAACACATCCGAGCGCGGACATCTAGGCGGCTCTACACGGGAGGGTGGTAGACGGCGAGGTTCTACCGGGGACGCAGGATGCTACCTCGGAATGGCAGGTCTACAGAGCTCTACAGAGAGCCCCGGCATCTATCACGTACTACCACGTGTGCCGGTGATCTATCACACCGGCAGGCATCTATCAGACCAAAACGCGTTTCCAGATGGCCTGACGGGACGGTTTAGCGAACCTGTAGATTGTCTGACAGCATTTCAGAGATGCTCCCACTCACTCAAGAAGCTTGATCTCTTCCTTTCCGATATGGAGCTCCCGGCTTTTTCCGATCACCAGATCGCAGTACCCATCCCGCTCAGCTCGTTATTGATCTCTGCCGGTGGGAGCATTGACCTGCGGCTTTTCACCACACTTCCCCAATTCACACTCTCAAAATTGAAAGCGCTCGCAGTATTCTCCCCTGCCGCCTAATTGGTGGGGGGAGTTGAGTTCACTTCTACCCGGCATTCACGAGAGAATCTGACGTAGCATTG
Organism: Mycena rebaudengoi; assembly: GCA_029282285.1. Lineage (NCBI taxonomy): Eukaryota > Fungi > Basidiomycota > Agaricomycetes > Agaricales > Mycenaceae > Mycena > Mycena rebaudengoi. Next base: position 896,801 of record JARJCX010000050.1, on the reverse strand, counting down.
CCATTGTCGCACAATTGTGGACAAGCTAGCGGAGACTGAGTCAATGTGATCGTTCTAGTATATGCTTTCCCCCAAAAAATTCACGGTTGCACACTAGGTGGAACTTGGGCACCAAGAAAACCATGAACTTGCCCCTGCCGTCAATGGTGATCTCCTCATTCTTGTACTGGGCCAACTGAACCCAGATATGCCATTGGCATGCGATGTCATACGATGCTTTTGAAGAACATGTAGTCCATGTTAAGATATCTGCAGCTCGGGTTAACGAGCTGTCATTACTAAATTGGAATCGCACGTACTTCTCCCCCAGCTGTAGATCCCCAACAGCGCTGGGACGTTTCATTTTGTGGCGAGCACAATCTACGGCCCCTCACTGCGTTTCAAGGCCTCGTCGGCAGAGACTCTGCCGATCCCCGTCGGCAGAGCTCGGCAGACCCGAACTTCTGGAACTTCGGGAAGCTTCTGCCGTAAGAAATTGCGTCTCGCAACTATTCTCAATGCATTTGGAGGACCCAAATTGGTCTAGGGACCAGCTTTGGTGGAAGTCTGGAAGCTTGGAGTGGCGCAAAATATTTGTGTGCAGCTCGTCGGCAGAGGGGTAGGCAGAGTGTCGACCCAGGTCGGCACACTTCTGCCAATCAAGGCTCGGCAGAGGTTGCCGCGCCGGGTCGGCACAGATCCACTGACGTCAGCCCAGGTCAACAGACTCTGCCGACCCGCCCTTGAAACGCAGTGCCTATCCCCGACGAAGCGGTGCCCCACACTTCGCGATCGGGCTTGTCAACGGGGTCGTGAGCTACGCAGTGACTTCGCTGGCCTCACTTGGTCAGCTGTATGAGCCAGTTCCTAGTAATATTGAGCCGCGCCGCGGGAGCCCATTGCTATATTTCGTGTGAACCCGGATGTTATCCGATCAACCCCAGAATTTGGGGGTGGGTTCTACCCCCTCTGATACACATTTTTCATGGAGGGCCACCCACCAAATTCGTTGCACAAATCTCAGGAAAAACAAAGCCCTCGAGGCAATTTCAAACAGGTGGGGATTCTGACACACGTAGCACCTCCGACTTGATCCCCTCAGAAGAAATGCCTTGCTGGTCGGTTTTGGCAAAATCTAAGTTGGCAGACCCCATCCTAGCATCGATTCTGATGTTGCACCAAAGGCACAGATCAAGTGCACCATTATTGAATGTTCTACAGCTGTGAACTGACCGGTGTTCTGAAAATCATTTGACTCTGATCCCAATGAGGATTCCGATTGCCTCTTTGACCTAGGTCTATACAACATATATACCGTCTGAAAGCCCTAGAGCCACCGGCGGCTGAACCAGGACATAGCCACCTGTTCTGAACCTCAGAAGGGCGCAGCAAAAGACAACATACATGCTCATTTGGAGGGAATCACGGCCCCCACCGGCCCAATCTCGAGCAAGCAGCTAAATACCAACCCCCATAGGCCACCGTACAAATCCGAACCCATTCCACCCAAGATTCGCCAGGTGCCATCCCGTTTATTGCCAGACCCTCTGGCTTTTATATAAAGCAAAGTAGGTGAAGCCACCTGTTTGAAATTGCCCCCAGGGCTTTGTTTCTCCTGAGATTTCTGCAACGAATTTGGTGGGTGGCCCTCGGTGAAAAATATGTATCAGAGGGGGTAGAACCCACCCCCAAATTCTGGGGTTGATTGGATAACATCCGGCTTCACACGAAATATAGCAATGGGCTCCCGCGGCGCGGGCTCGATATTACTAGGGCCACAGTCATTCTTGTTACACTAGCAGCTGCCCGTGCTTCCCCCGGTTGGCTGCACTGGGATGAATCTATCTCCAGTTTTACATCTTTGAATCCAGTTCCCTCCTGTCAATCTTCAATGGACTCTCTATCACTGGCTCGCCTCATCTTGTGTAGGTCAAGTGCTTTCTTCCAATCGACAATCAGCACAAAATTCCAGTAGCATGTGGGTATCTCAGTATGTGAGCACCTTCATCTATAATCTGGCCCTTCATACTCTACGAGTACTTTGGGTTCCGATAAATCTTCAACCGTCACTGCAGTCAAGACAAAGTGGGCCTTGTCTCAGAAATCTTGGGCGAGTGGTAGCTAAATTTGTCGTGTATAAACTAATGATATTGAGATCAGAGTTCAAGATGTGGGCAAACACAGCTGGCCTCAAATAAAAGTTTGTCCGTGGGCCGGTTCATCAGTGATATTTTACATTTTCACAGTCCTCCCTCAGCGAAAACCTCCCACTTATATACTTGTCTGGCCAGTTTACCCTCACACATCATCTTCCGTCCTCCATCTGTGTGCTTGAAAGCAGATATCGACATCTCGAGATCCTGATGGAGCGGGACAAACCGCGGACCCGGAAGGAACCAGTTGCTCCACTTGTCGATGTTTGTCGACTCGGAGACACCCCACGTCTTTTCTTATGTAGATGATTGTCTGGAATCCAGTGCACTGATCTGTTCTTCAGACTCACAACCATTCCGGGACACTTGCGGCAACAGTAAAATTCACAGAGAAAAAATATTAGGCGAGCGGTGGTATCCCCAATATTACAGAAGGCATGTCCCTACAGGTGAAAATAGGGTCCTCGATGGGCAGGAAGTCAAAAAAACAAACTTGGATTCTGAAGGGAGACAAGTTTACTTGGTACTCGTCCTCAGCTCTTTTGTGCTGCTGTAAAGAGTTTTTCCCGGATGCCAATGACAGCAGAGCAAAGGATACATAGTTGTCAAAAATCAGAGAGATACTGGAGGCTAAGATGAGACATCCTCTGCAAACACATTCAAAGAAAACCGAGTCAACACATGTCCGAAGTTGGTCCGAAGACCGGTTCAATATCGGCTTTCTTCGGCTAGCAGGGTTTGATCCTGTCAACGGATACTGTTCCGAACACAAAGCAGAAATGACTAAGAACAGAAAATCGAACTTTCAGGATATCTTGGGTTGCAGGGGAGAGAATGGACCTCAAGGAGAAAATCAGGACGGTATAAGGTTGAAGAACACATTCCTGCAGTGTAATTTATTTTCATGCCTTGCCCCGATTTATCCCGATTTTATTCTTGTAATGACTAACGGTGCGTGACTAAATCTTTGTTTGTACATGTAGCAAAACAGGACGAAATCCATGTTCTCCAGGGTAGCCAAACCTAAAGGTTCAGCAAAAATCGGCCCTATATCTTTTTTTAGAATGCCGGTACCACCTTGCCGAGTTCCAAGTTTAGCTTGAGCTTTTTTTTTTTTCCAGTCACATTGACAGAGCTTTTGACTGTTGGACACAACAATCAAGTGGACTTAAGAAAATCCTTATATAGGCCATATATGACTTGTAGCCTTTAACACTCCATCAAATGAACTGTGACTCACAAAGGTTGTATGAAACTACAAAACTAGTTACTCATATCTGGCCAGTCATTATCCTCACCTCAAACCCCAAAATGTATGAAAGGCACCCAACGTAAAAATGATTTGTTTCCTCCAAGCTGCTCTCGAAGCTTTTGAACTGCTAAATGCAATGCTTCAGCTGCCCTCGTTGGATCTGGAGGTGTTACTCCTAGCAGATTGGAATAAACATCATTGGCCACCTGTGGGGCATCATTGTCCATGATAGACCACATTGTGCCGATGACACCTCGATATCCTGCTAGTAACATGCCAGCAGTCAGATGAACTGACTCGTCTTGGAGCTTTTGGGAACCAGTAGCAGTTTCACATGCGGAAAGGAATGCCAGGTCAGCATTTGGAAGAGATAGCTTGATGATGTCCGAGAGTGTCAATCGTGAACTTCCAGCAAGGAGGAGGGCACTTTCAGTTGGGGAGGCACTTTGCACACCATGGCAGGCAAAATGGACCCATCTGGAATGTCTCATGCCCTCTTGAACCTTCTCTATTGTAGCCATATCTCTATCCAACCATACAACAGGAACTTTGTCTTTGGCATGCAGTTGAATACACTCAATTTCTTCATGAGTTCCTGGGATGTGAGGCTGGTCCTTAGCTGATGGTTGAGTGACACCAAGTAGCTGAAGGTTTTCCTGTGATTCAGATTGTGTGCGAAAGCCTTGGATTAAGGCAGTCAATGATGGTGTATAGGATGAAATCAGGAAGTCTGATAACTTTGAGCCAAGTGCTTGGTCTTCACCATACAGACCTGCTGCATGGATAGGGAGAAATGCTAGTGGCCCTGTTGGACACCACCAGATACGTCCCTGATTGTGACTCACTGGAGTCTATAAATATTAGGATGAGAATTGAATGTGTTGAAGAAAGATAGCTTACTGTGATTGCAAGTGCATTTAGGACCGGGTGAACAATTTTAACCCAAAGCTCAGATAGAATGTTGGAAAATATATCATCTGGAGGCATATATCCCTCAAGAAAGCCATGCAACCTATCTCCACGTCCAGTAGTTCCTACAATTGATGCTAGAGATTGGGCCAAAGCTTGTGCATTATTGATTGTGAAATCACTCAGTGGAACATGGAGGACTTCATTGGCAAGACCTGCCATGAGAATCAGAGCATCGCATCCATAGTTACTGATATTCAAAATGGCAACAGGACCCAATTTTGCAGCTTGCGAAAGCTCAGAAATTGGCTTTGACAATAGGAATCTCTCAAAACCTGGCAGCTCTCTAATCTTTTGCAAGACCACATCTCTTTCAAGAGCAAGGGTATGAGATTGCTGTGTAATGGACTGAGTGGACTGCAGTTTGACTATGTCAGGACCATTACTTCGGGTACCAGTAGTTTCCAAGAGGGTGGAGAGAGAGACAAGCTGATCAGCAAGCCCAGGATCTCTTTCCCATAGTTGATCAACTGGTGTGCGCAGATTGAGAAGCTGACCCCAGATAACTGAACGACCCTGGTCAAGCCACTCTACTGCCTTTTGGTAGTCATGCAGGGCAATGGCAGCTGAAGCAGCATCTCTCACAACTTTGCCCACATTTCTGAGTTGATTGTGGCGATCAGTTATGGACAAACCCAGCCATGCCATTTTGGGCAAAAGGTCAATGACAGTAGCATATGCACGGAGTGTAGACAAGTGTTGGTGAATATGGGCATTGTATGCCCAGTTTGCAGCTGCCTGGAATCGTATATTGGCACTGCCTGTTGCTGAGCATGCAGCAGAATTATAGTAAAGTAGCAGCTGCTGAAAGTCTTCAGGATCAGCAAGTTGTCGAAAGCGAGACTGAATTGAATTCCCGAGGTTATTCAGATGTTTAGGCTTGTTTGAGTGCCCATCAGGAGTGTCAGCCACAGCGGCTTCATGTCTCAATATGGATTGGTTGAGATCATTAAGATTACCAAGTCTGTTGAAGCGGCTGAGCAGTGAATTCCCAAGGTTACTCAGTCGTGAAGGCTTGTCTGAGTGCTCATCTGGAGTGAGAGCAACAGCAGCTTCAGATCTCGATATGGAGTGACTGAGATCATCAAGATCACCAAGTCGTTCAAAGCGGCTGAGGAGTGAGCTACTGAGGTTAGTCAACAGTGCGGGCTTGCTTGGGTGCCCATCTGGAGTGAGAGCAGCAGCAACTTCATATCTTGATATGGATTGGTTGAGATCCTCAAGATCACCAGACTTCTCAAAACGACAGAGGAGTGAATTTCCGAGACTAGTCAGCAGTGAAGGTTTGTTCGGGTGCCCACCAGGAATGAGAGCAACAGCAGCTTCGGATCTCAATATGGAGTGGTTGAGATCACCAAGATCACCAAATTGTTCAAAGCGGTGGAGGAGTAAGCTGCCAAAATTATTCAATTGTTCAGGCTTGCTTGGGTGGTCATCTGGAGTGAGAGCACCAGCGGCTTCATGTCTCAATATGGATTGGTTGAGATCATCGAGAACACCAAGTTGTTGGAAACGCTGGAAGAGTGAAATTCCGAGACTAGTCAGCAGTGAAGGTTTGTTCGGGTGCTCATCAGGAATAAGAGCAACAGCAGCTTCAGATGTGCATACAGATTGGTTGAGATCGTTAGGGTCACCAAGTTGTTCAAAGCGGCTGAGGAGTGAGCTGCTGAGGCTACCCAACTGTTCGTGCTTGTCTGGGTGGCCATCTGGAATGAGAGCACAAGCGGCTTCTTGTCTCAATATGGCTTGGTTGAGATCATCAAGATCACCAAGTTGTCGGAAACGCTGGAAGAGTGAATTTCCGAGACCGGTCAGCAGTGAAGGTTTGTTCGGGTGCCCATCAGGGATGAGAGTAACAGCGCCTTCTTGTATTACAACGGCTTTGTTGATATCCTGCACTCTACCAAGCCGTTCAAAGCGAGTTTGCAAGGAATGTCCAAGCATTATAAGATACAGGAGTTGCCCTGAGTCATCCCTCACTGCATCACCACGTGCACAGACTGCCTGGATCAGGAAGTCCACACTTCCAGATGCTTGGTAGGACCTAAACCAAATATCCCCAAGAAGAAACATCCTCCGAGCCCTGTTTTCATTACTTTGGCAGCACAGTAGAACTTTTTCATATGTCACCCAAAGCTGCAGAGCATCCATGGAAAACCCAGGCTTTTTGGAGTCTTCATACAGCTTCAGTAGCTCAATTCGGATGTTGTGAGCATTCACTGTGGGTGGCTCAGATGATGTTCTGACATGGAGTATCAGTAACCTCACTTCTATTCTCTGGTATGTCAAGTGAACTTGGTATCCCATTGAATACCTTGGAAGAGAAACCAATACTACATTGGAAGAGGGGACCATCAGGGTTCACTTTATTGAGCTTGAAGGCTGCAATGTAACATATGAGAGACTATGATTTGAGTGAGCTGACAGGGCACCTACATAGATTGGATCCTGCAGATCTGAGAATATCTTCTTGTCTGACTTTTGCATAACCAAGCAGTCGGACACCCTCTGTTTGGCTGTGGCGCAAGGCTGTCACTAAGAAAGTGGGAGTATGAGGTGGGCTGCGAGAGAACAAGGGTTATAGTGAGGCATGAGCATCTTATACAAATCTACAGACTCACATGTTACACCCAAAATTGAATTTCCAACTCATTTGATTGTGCTCTGATGCCACCAGTACAGTTTGCAGAAAAATATTCTCCTCAATGATGAGCTGGCCAAACATTTTCATATCACTGGGAAGATCATCATGAGGGTTAGTCAAGGACGTGACATGAAAGCCTGTGAGAGAGAAGTAAATGAGCAGCTGGCAGTATCAAAATGGCTTACTGTGGAGCTGAATGCTAATCAAAGGACATGAATGAGCAGTTTCAATAGGAGGTCTGGGATACTCACACTGTTCCTGACTCGGACATAGTTGTGAGAGGCAAGGTCGAGAAGCATGAAGGCCTGGAAGTCAATTTTATATGTCCCGCCATATCAACGAGGCTGTGAGGTGCTGCAGTCCATCACATCTGCCGCATTGCAATGCATCTCTGTTGCCATTACGCAAGAGCTTCTGCCGGGGTAAGTGGCATATCACGAGGCTGTGAGGTGCTGTTAAATCAGTCCATCACATCTGCCGCATTGCAATGCATCTCTGTTGCCATTACGCAAGAGCTTCTGCCGGGGTAAGTGGCATATCACGAGGCTGTGAGGTGCTGTTAAATCAGTCCATCACATCTGCCGCATTGCAATGCATCTCTGTTGCCATTACGCAAGAGCTTCTGCCGGGGTAAGTGGCATATCACGAGGCTGTGAGGTGCTGTTAAATCAGTCCATCACATCTGCCGCATTGCAATGCATCTCTGTTGCCATTACGCAAGAGCTTCTGCCGGGGTAAGTGGCATATCACGAGGCTGTGAGGTGCTGTTAAATCAGTCCATCACATCTGCCGCATTGCAATGCATCTCTGTTGCCATCACGCAAGAGCTTCTGCCGGGGTAAGTGGCATATCACATGGCAAGTCAAGAATCTATAGGACGATTGTTTAAACAATTTGCGTCTAGACGCAAATTGCCGTTTAAACGCGTGTTTAATCTAAACATGTTTAACGCAAGCGGCGCACGGGACCGTGTTTAAACGGGACGGTTTAAACACTGTTTAAACCGACAAAAAAAGCCAATTACACACCATGGTTCGAACTTGCGACCTCATGTAAGAGGCGTACTGCAAACAGTGGACAGCATAACCAACTGGCCGAAAAGGTCCTCTGGATATTCTAATTTCGGATGCCCTTTAGATATGGGCCCCAAGGGCAATAAATAGCACAAGGCATTAAATATCAGCCTCCCCAATGATATTCAGGCAAGGATGCTCGACTCTTGGATTAAGCAGCAGGTGAAAACCGTGCTCAGAAATATTGATGAGACCTTCCTCATCAAGCCACGGACATTGCGTCATGATTGTCATTAACAAGCTTAGAGAATCCTATATATCTGGCACAATTGATCCAAATGATTGGAGACCTTCGAAACCTGCCTGAAAAGACAGGGCTGGGATATCAAGGCCAAGGTACGGGCAATTTCATTTCATTTATTTTCAGTGTAATACTATATATATCTTAGGCCCTGACCGCAGGCCTGTGAAATGCTAGTTAATGACCGTGACTCCGTTTAAGCAGAGAGAACTGTGTGTGCATTCATGATATTTACGCTGTGTAGTTGACACTGATTCAAGACATGATTATATTCAGTGGGACAGTTGGTGTGCTATAGCCCACCCCTGCGACGTGATTATTTCCAAAATTCTGTTACTTGGCTTATCGTTTCTTAGATGTCTTGTATGACACAGAGTGCCTGAATCCTGCAAATCTCGAGTCGATTATATCCCCCTGAGCCATGGCCCAGGGCTTCCCGAAATAATGCACACCGTTCCTTCCGGAGGCAACCTAACGGGTGTTTTGATCACAAAATATAGACAGGCAATTTCGATATATTTGTATAGCCTGAAAATTGCCAGAGGATACAGCCTTCATTCTGATACAAGTATCCATTGAGGAACTCCACTTACAAACCTAATAGCTGTAGTAGGCCTGCACTGGCAGGTTTTGGGAGTTCAATAACCAGAGAATAAGAAGTTCAATGCAATCCAAGCTGAAATCTCTGCCGTTGAGCTTCAAGCTTGGTTCCCACTGCGGGCAAATGACGTGACGGTCAAATGTTGACCGCCACGGTGCCGGTTGCTGGACAGTCACCCAGCGGCTGAATTTTTACTGTATTATGTATTTGATGATGGGCCACGAGGCGGACACATGTAAGAACAAAGGTGAACACTGTTCTTAAATAAACAGCAACCCCTCCAGACTGGGCCCACTGTACTAAGTAGAATTGGGTAAAAAGCTGGTTGTCTTTTTGGGCGGCATGGGTAGGGAAATCAGCACTCAAAATGAACAAGAAGAGCTGCGAAGGATATTTTGAGCCGTATTGCCTTGCACTTCACGTAAAAAAGAGAACAAGTTATGAAATCAAACATGCATTAACCTCATGGTGCATCACAGATGACGCAAGGTATCAAGGTTTTGACCGTGAACCAACCGTCACCGTGGCGGTCAAAATCTGACCGTCATGGTGTTTGCCCGCAGTGTCCGACATCCCACTGCAAAGGACCGGTGATTATCCCTTTTAAGGTCGGGTACGATTTTTAAGCATTTGAACATTTTGTCCGTGTCCAGACCTAAATTTTTATCCTACAAGGTCAAATGAGTAGGAAAGAAATTATTATATTACTCTATGTCCTCCGTGCCCTCGTCAAGTTCTCCAATGTTGATATTGGACTTCCCTCGAACTTGGGCTGGCAACGGCGGTTGCCAGACCTTTGTATTCCGTTGAGCAGATCATCAAATAACTTTTGAGTGCACACCCCAATCTTCACATGGTCCTGAAAGAACAGTCAAGATGGAGTTGGAAGGTAAGTGTGCAAAGCAGAATGTCGTCGTTTCGAATGGGTCCCATAATGCTAATCACAGATAGAGGAGTTCAGTGTTGTGGTAACCGGGAGCAAATAAGAATTTCTACGCTGCAAGGAACCCAGCATATTGGACTGAATTACATTGTTCAAGTTCATACAAGTTAGGCAATTATTGTGTCCATCAGTGGTCGAAGTCATCCGGGATCTCTTTGTCCGGACTTTGATTCTGACCTCTGGTAACTTGGCCCATTTGTCCGGACTTTTAATCTGTGGTGGCCACATTGTCCTCAGTTTTGTCCAGACTTTGCGCTCACCTTGGTGGCCGACATTTCAAATTTTGGCCAGACCCTGTATCCGATCTTGAAAGGGATAATCACTGGTCCTCACTGTAACTGTTAGTGAAGGGTTTTCACATAAATTACATGGCAAATCAATTTACTGAGTGCTGGGGAAGATGGCAGAACAAGATGAATAATTGACACCTGCTGAGCACCACCCTCAGTTGAACCAAACCCGCTTTCGACGAAGGTACTTGAACACTGTTTTAGTTTACACCACTTTCAGCTTCAACCAAAATATTGCCGAGGCCGTGATTTTAGAAGCCACAAGCTTCCCAAAAAGCGGCTATTCAAACTGTTCACTGCTGTTTGAGAATGAAGATTCAGATTCGTATGGACTCAAGGACAGGAAAACCGTTGTTCAGTACAGTGATCCCACCTTGCAATTGACTTATTGTGAGTATGTTTCTGGGCTTTAATGGTAGATGTTCAAACTCAGAACACATTTCAATCAATATCCTGAATTTATGTTGCACCATTGGAGCGGTTATTTCTGTTTGACGAGAAGGATGTAGGATAATGGGGTCAATTAGTTCAACTAAAATTCAACCACCTGGGCGGTTGGACCTGCATTAATTCCACCTTACTTCAGCTTTAATGTTTTCTACCTTACCTACAAAGATGTTAAACTATCAAACTGAGTATCTTAATATGCTGTAATACAACTGTCCGGCTCCTGTTATGTGGCTCTATAGAGGAAGGAAAGAAGAATGGAAGGAAGGAAGAGGTATAACCGCAGTGGTCCCATAGAGCAACATACGGGTACTGAGCAAGTCCAACCTCAACTTCATTAGAAGTTGAGCCCTCCCAAATTTCGGCGAACTACCTTGACCCGCCAACCTCTAATGCCCAGGTCTTCATGCTGGGAACACAGAGTTCTCATACACGCTCTGAACAACTGGACTGTGTCGTTGCCTTTATATTGCATTATGTGTGGTTGAGCTACATTGAAGTTGAATTGTGTCTAATGTAACTCAAGTTGCAGTCCCTCAAAAGCTGAATGAAGCGACTCAAATCTACAACGCCTTTGGGAAATATTGTCTACGACTACACTGAGTCATTGGTTTCCGGCAAGTCCACTTGCACCTGCTTCCAAATTGTGACTCCAATTCATTTTGTGAGCACTGGTTATATTTAACTGGCATGGCATCACAGATACAGATATTTATCCAACAGCAGAGTCTAGCCCGGTATGGCTAGAGTCTCCTTTTTATATAAGAACTTGTATTTTGGGGGAATAAACACATCAAGAGCAAATTGAGCATCTGTTTAATCCAAGAGTCAAGCACCCGTGCCTGAATATACTATTAGGGGAAGCTGATATTTAATGCTCTGTAATCCATCATTAATATTTTTATTGCCATTTGGCCCATATCTAATCGCTCCGTGCCAATAGAAAGGGCATCCGAAATTATAATATTTAAAGGACCTTTTGGGCCAGTTGGTTATGGTGTCTACTGTTTACGGTATCCCTCTTGTATGAGGTCGCAAGTTCGAACCATGATGTGTAATTGGCTTTTTTGTCGGTTTAAATAGTGTTTAAACCGTCCCGTTTAAACACGGTCCCGTGCGCCGCTTGCGTTAAACATGTTTAGATTAAACACGCGTTTAAACGGCAATTTGCGTCTAGATGCAAATTGTTTAAACAATCGTGCTATGGTTACTGGCAAGTCCTTGAATCGGTAAATTGAATTGAGTACCCCACATACTTATCATAGATCAGTATCTGCAGGCCGAAGCCCCAGAATGCCAAGTTGGTTCTTGTTTACCACGAATCCTTTCCCTCCCCCTCGTCACATGCACTCAAGGTAGAATACTCCTTTGTTCGTAATCATCATCAAAAGTGCAGGGACTTGGGTTCATGTATGATACTATGTCTGTGGATATGGACGATTCCTTTTTATTTTTTCCAAGTTTGAAAAAAGAGGGAAAATGAGAAAAGAGGGGGGGACTCGTACCGCACCTGTAACCATATATGTTACTCCAGAGGGCCGTACGGGACGGTGGAAGTACGGCCGACACCGACACCTGCCTAATTGGGAGGCCACGTGTTATGACGGCCATCATTCGGGAACACGAAGCCGAAATCAAGCCGCAATGTACACGAAGAGCTCTCAACGCAAAGGCAGGCAGATATTACTAGGAATAGATTGAGTCGAGAGGCAAAAACCAATCACTCCAATGGTAACATGTGACTCCTATGTCGGGTCCTCGGAAGGAATAATCAGTCTGGCTGTCAGTATCTCGTGCCACCAACAAGGTTTAAGAGTGAGTTCCGGCAAGTTGTATGGGTACATGTACATGGTTTTGGCAAGGAGGAATTCAGAGAGGAATTCAGATTACATTAACAAATGGATATATCGACTAAGAAAAGGGTGGGTGGTCGGTGGCACCGGGATCCTGAGCCTGAGGCTGGCACACCGGGACCAACAAAAGTCGGACGGCAGGTACATTCCATGCACGGCACATCCCACTGCATGCAAGGCACATTCCCTCAAACGCGGCACATTTTTCCAAGGAAGTGCCAGGTTTGTGCGGAAACCCGGCACATTCCAAAATGAGGTGTCCGGGACTTGCCATCCCGGCTTGATGGCGGCATCCCCGCCCCGTTGTAAAAACGAGCAACGCGAAGGCACGGTCACAGAAGAATATTCATGGCAGGTGCACAATTGTTTGAACTAATAATCCACCGCTCTTTCAACCTATTTATCTTATGCTCAGTTCTGTGGGCAGGCTGGTCGCTGTACACTCCGGAGAAAGCAGGGTGCTTTTGTACAGCCACCAGCCTGCCCACAGAACTGAGCATAAGATAAATAGGACATCACGGCCGCGCACGTTATCCTTACGAGCGACGAGACGAACATTACGTGGTGGGAGGAGGCCGCAGCATACGGGTGGTACCGCATCAACCACAGTGCGACGGCGCCGACGTATGGCGCGTGGTATCCGGTCCTCATCGACACGGCAATTCAATCGGAGGGGAAAGGCTTCGTGGGGACAGACCGGTCGACGATGTCGCTCATCGCGGCGCGCCGGGTGAAGGAGTGGCACGATGGGGTTGTGCGCTCGGTGAAGTGGGGGAAGGTGGGGGCGGACGATCATCAAGGAAGGAGTGATATTTGATCACTTTGCAAATTCGCTCGCGGAGATTTGTAGAATATTTTAGTAGTTGGATGAAATGCATCTATTGCCGAGGAAGGGGTCAGGCGTGTAGCTCGCAGACGAGTGGATGTTTGGGGGGAATGGGAGGTGAGGAGCGAGAAATTGGTGGGAAAGCGGAACTACCATCGGCATCTCAAGCCTAGTCTTTTTTCAGACCAGAAACGGATGAATATTACTTTGCGATCGCTTGTGCCTTGGCATACGATGAAAAAAGCGATAAGGATGGTAAGGCCGGCAAGCGGCAAGGCCCGCTACCGGTTGCAGATAAAGAGCGAGATGTGTTACTTATTAAAGTGGGTGTAGTCTACGAGAGTCTGTGGTTGGTCTGGTATATGTGGTAACGAATCGTACTGCTGAGTATTAATAATGTATATAGAAAGAAGGATTTCCAGAGGCGAAGAATGAGCAACATTTGAGAATCGTAATTATCGAGAGTATTAGGTTCTAGATCCTTTGGCAGGGCTCGGTGTCGAAGTAGTGAAGTTATCGAATGCGGCATCGGTAGCGGAGTCTCTAGATCTCTTGTTAGGGGAAGAGGGATATGTTTTGCGTTCTGGGAGGCTCGGAATCGCTGGCTTCCACGGCTTCCCGTAACCCCGGTCGAGAATAGAGAGCCTCTCAACGAGAGCATGGTAGATCTATCGCAGCAGGTGTTAAATTAAGCAACATTCAGCCGAGAACAAAATGAGCCTACCTTTTTCTTGTCGTCGGCAATGATGTACGTTATCAGGGACACTTGGAACAGAATTAGAGTCCCTTCGGTCAGCTTCTCGTACAGTTCATGGGGGGCAATCAATGTCCCATCGATGTCCTTGAAGTCGCGTTGGACAAGCTTCGCTTTAAAGTGATTGAAGTATTCGCCCCGGTGGTCAGGGTGCTTCTTGGGTGAGTAGGTATCGCCGACACGACGTTCTGATGCTTTCAAAGGGAGTGAGGACTGAGAGTTATAGAATTTATTCAACGTACCAGCAACTTTCTCAACTTCCTTCGAACCTGCGTCCATATCGATATCGTCCGCGGTAGACAGCGAGCTACTTGGTTTCGCCGGTGAAGAATTGACTTTGGTAACTCTGGCTCTGCGAGGAGTCGCAGGCGGAGCAGCCGCTTCACGAGCCGCAGCTGGCACCTATTCATCTATTAATTTGGGTCATCGAGTCCGATTTGCGCATCCATACTTCATATATCAGGGGGTGGCAGAGCGTTAGAATATTGCAAGGCTCATTCATATTTCCATCGGACCTCTCCAGGAACTCGGTGACTTCCCAGGTCTCCGATAATTTAAGAAGTGTATGTCAGTCGTCAGGGGTTAAAGGAGTTCTGCTACGGTACGAACCTCCTTGTTCTTGATTTCGACTTTTTTGTCCTGACCGCGGAGTGTGTCGCAAGTTCCCATGCCATCGTTGAAGGTGTTGCAGATTTTTCCGGCGCGCCCATCGGACAGCGCGCAGCAATTATCATTCGATGGGACTTCGATGTGACATCATCGTAGGGCTGGTTGCGTAGAAATTAGATTGATACTGAGAGAAATTGTTTGACACATACTAGTTTGTACTGAGGTGGGTGTTACAAAAGTCACTCTTCACGGTGTATGTCTGAATGCTGGCAAAATTACCGCATCTTCTAGTTCTGCAACTTATTGGGGAACCGATTCTAATAAAAACTTGTCACGCATAGTTTGGGGCGCACAAACGGGACCGAGAGCCGAGCTTCGCGCAGTCCTTCTCGCGATCGACTCTGCTCCACAGCACAAGTCGCTAGAGATATCAAAGAGGTCGGAATACGCCATAAAATCGGTTGTTTACTATGCAGGAAGGAACGACGCTTGTGGATGGCGATACGCGAACGGGGACATTCTGAAGCCGCTAATCGCCGCCGTCAAAGCCCGCGCAGCTCCCCTTCACTTCCGTCATCTGAAGAAAGATACCGTTCTCACCAACGGCCATTTAATACAAGCAACCGCAATGGCAAGATCAGCAACCAGCCAACATCCAACAGTGGCCCCAGCGGGTGTACTAACTCCAACACACATCGTTACCCTAAACACCGCGCCACTGGAAGGTATTCCAAAAGTCTCGGCAGATATAGCCAATGACGCAAACGAAGCCCAATCCAAGCCCAGCGCACTTCTACGCGGCGAATACCTTCTCTCACATCGTGGCAGAGACAAACTCGCGGCCATGAGAGATGAGGACCGCGACAAAATCTGTGATGCCCCTACTCGTGCTGTTTTCTGGCCAGAAATCGGCGGATTCGATAAAGCACGCCCACCAGCTATCTCTGTAACGGCTTCTAGCCTCAAGGAAATCTTTGAGAGACGCTTGAATCCTCCCTCAGTTCTCCCGGAACAATTTAATGCAGCCCAGCACACAATTAACAAAATTCTCGCGGGTCTGATTCCGGAAGTGACCAAAGATCAAACAGCTGAAGGATTCTTTTCGACGCCGTGGGTCACCGCGGACATGGGTAGACTCAAGAATCATCTGCGGAAGCATGCTACAGACAGTTCTCCCGGCGAAGACGAAGCATCTTACGCGGAGTTGCTAGAAATTCCCAACGATGACCTTGCGTTCCTGTGCAATGAATGTGTCAACAAAAGAGGTGGTCCTACTATCTGGTTTTTGTCGGCATTAATTGGAATTCTAAAACGACTGAAGCCGCATGATAATCCGGACAGCTACAGGCTCATAGCGCTCAATGGCTGCTTCTTAAAAGCACTGACAATGCTGAATCACTGGCGCACTGTGGACTGGGAAACTGCGCGCGGGTTAATTCTGGCCTGGCAAAATGGCTTCCGCGCTGGGTACCGCACAAATAACAACCCGTTCATACCTAGATGCGCAAATGAATGGGCGCGCGCTCGCGGTTCTACTCTCTACGTTGCGGCAGTTGACGCAAGCAATGCATTCCCGTCAACGGATCAACCCACTCTTTGGTAGAAACTTTTCCGTATGGGAATGGGAGGCCCTATTTTTGACTGGCTTCGTATGCTCTACGAACGGATAATGTACTACGTCAGACACGGCAATATGGAGTCGAGTGATTTCAAGGCATTAATTGGTGTATTGACAGGAGATCCTGCTTCCCCGTGCCTCTGATTTATTTCTCTCCGACTTGTCCATGATGCCTGATTTTGACGACGTATTTCTGGCCGGTATTAGGATCTCGATGCTTGCACAAGCTGATGACCTTCTCATCTTCTCTCTATCACCTCGGGGGCTTAATCAGAAACTCGCCACTCTCGCGGAATGGTGTGCAAGGAATTTTATCCTTATCAACATGATTACAGCCGTTGGCAGTACCGAAGGCGCGACCAAAAAACTTCCATTTTTGGCTGTTTTTGATCGTTTTCACAGAATTGTGTTTATCTCAATGAGTTCTGATTTTATCAACCTAAAAATTAGACCGGCTAATCCATGCGCAATTATTGATAGAGCCATAATTGAGAAATAATTTCATTTTCAATGACTGGGCAATTGGGCCTCTCCTGGGCAGAAACCCTCCTAGCATGCTCAGTTCATGTCCAATCTGGCTGATCTTTTGGGGGAGGGGACGTGGGGGTACTGTAATACATCTCATAGAGCCATAAATACTTATATATCTTTTGCTCCCAGTTATAGTGCACTCCGACACATTTGTACTGGGAAATAAAGATTTCAGTGTATCTCTCTGAGTTTTCATCCAGAAATGTAGTGGAAAGTTCTCAAACCAATGCAATTATCCTGTAAAGACAACTATCTAGTTATTTGTATGAAAAACGCGTCTGTGAATAGTAATTAGACCGTGTCGCATAAGCATCACAGCACTGTGATCACATCACTGCTGCATATCGCCACTGCGATGTCGCCACACCACTCTCAGACGGCATGTGAAGAGAACTATTCAGGAATCAGGGATGAACTGTGCAATGGCAATTAGAATAAAAGTAATCAGAGACTAAGACAGTTGCTCACCGGGAACCTCGTGCGAAGAAGATATGTGTATTATTTGCTTGCGCAGGTCCAGATGCAGGCCCAATTGGTCGCTGAGTGAACATCTGAACAATTGCAATTATGACCATCAGATGTGCTGGGTCCGTGAAAATCATTTGGAAGTCACTGTTATTTTCGCAGTTCCAGAGGATCTCTGTGCACGGTAAATCGCTGCAGGGGCTAGATTAATCCCATGCAACTCCACAAGCTTGCGCTGTATATCCTCAATGAATGATTGAGGGAATTCTTCGACCACGCTGTGAATGAGCTGGAATGGGGAAAGTCCAAAGACCAAATCAGTGCCATAGGAACAAGGCAGTAACAATGCTTGATCACATTGATAGTCTCCTGGCTGAGCAGCATCCCCGGAGCAGGAGGTATATGAAAGAATGAGGGAGTGGCGTGGCGACGTCGCAGTGTGGGTGCAAGTGGCGATATACGGCAGTGATGTGATCACAGTGCCGTGATGCCTATGCGACGTGGTCTAATTACTATCCACAGACACATTTTTCATACAAATAACTAGATAGTTGTCTTTACAGGATAATTGCATTGGTTTGAGAACTTTCCACTACATTTCTGGATGAAAACTCAGAGAGAGAAATCTTTATTTCCCAGTACAAATGTGTCGGAGTGCACTATAAATGGGAGCAAAAGATATATGGGTATTTATGGCTCTATGAAATGTATTATAGTACCCCCACGTCCCCTCCCCCAAAGGATCAACCAGATTGGACATGAACTGAGCATGCTAGGAGGGTTTCTGCCCAGGAGAGGCCCAATTGCCAAGTCATTGAAAATGAAATTATTTCTCAATTATGGCTCTATCAATAATTGCGCATGGATTAGCCGGTCTAATTTTTAGGTTGATAAAATCAGAACTCATTGAGATAAACACAATTCTGTGAAAACGATCAAAAACAGCCAAAAATGGAAGTTTTTTGGTCGCGCCTTCGGTACTGCCAACGGCTGTAAACATGCTTACAAGTGACGGTTTAAACACAACTTGAGACTGCCGGAAGTACAGGGGCAATGCTGTAACAGTATTATTAACTCTTTTGCAGATAAAATAAAATAAACCTAGCTCAGGAATTAGAGCGTAAAAGATTCATAAATGAAAAAAGCACTGCTATCATTTGTCCTGCCCCCTATTCCGTCAAAAATACACATACTGCTCTGACGTCTCTGTCATCAACCAATTTTTACGCTCTAATTCCCGAACTAGGTGTTTTTTCTTTTTTGAACAAGAGTTAATAATACTGTTACAGCATTGTTCCTGTACTTCCGCAGTCTCAAGTTGTGTTTAAACCGTCACTTGTAAGCATGTTTAATCCCAACTTGAACCCAGTTGAACTCAGAACGGATAGTTCAACACTTTGTACCCGGCCCCACGGTCCTAATAAAACACCATTATAGTCTCCAACCATCACTTCATGTTGGCTCAGTCAGATGTCTGCTGCTCCGTTGGGTTGTTTATGTAATTGGTTCATTGAGTTTTGGGTTCGAACCTCGGCGTAAAAGGACTTTTTGGCCCGTTTAAACACTGGTTAAACTGCCTCTTAAACCGCCTTGAACCGCCATCGATCTGTTTAACCTGATTAGATTAAACAGCTGTTTAAACGGCAATTCCTGTCTCAACAGGAATTGTTTAAACAAAGCTGCTATGGTTACTGCGTGTGGAGCCATTGGTGACGCAATGCAAATCAGCCATCGAGTGGCGTCAATGGCCGCACCGCAAAGTGGCTAATATCTGCCCTCTGCTGGCTCGCCGGCGCACAAGGAGCGGGCACCCTTCACGTTCACCCTCGCTGATACCTGGTGAATATTCCCTCGGACATTTAACCAATGGACAGCGCGAATCGCAGGTAACCGTGATGGGGCAACAATTTTTTCCGTGACTGTATACTTGGACCCCACGTCATGCCTTGCCTGGTCAATCCTGGATCGATGTTCTGTCCTACTGTCTATCCTCTAACAAAAGAGCACTCGCTATCTTCACACGGCTGCACAGGCGCACTTGGGAACCGACTGGTAGTTATGAGCTTCTGAGTGGTACCCATTGCGGGAATTGACAGGCCAATCCATATATAAAGACACCAAGCAAATTTTGTCCTGAGATCGTCGACTTCTCCCATGGATACTCTTGCGCCTGCGGTCCCGAACGTTCAGCTAGTGTGCGCCAGGCTTTCACTGTTCTTGATCTACGCTGATCATATCTGGAATACATACAGATATGGACCCATGTTAGTTGGGGTCTTCATGAATATGATACGTTCGTTGCTGCTCCAATCTTCTTATCCCTTGAAGCTCATTCTATAAATTAGTCTATGGCGTACGTCATATCATTCTCCTACCTATTTTCCAACTGAGTTGAGGACGTCTGCAGGTGTTAGTAGGACAGGTTTAGCACCGGATGATTCTAATCAGAACCGAGCTGAATCGTACTCGGCAGACCTTGACATACCACCAGGTCTACAGGAAGTGCCTACCAGCCTATCCCATCGATGCTGTCCCCAGAATCTGACGATACGCAGGGATCCTCCGCGGATGCGCCAATTCGTAAAGCGCCCGCAAGTTCAACCGAGAGGCCGCTCATTTTGCCCAGGTCGCCTTTATTTTATTCGTGGAGACCGTCAATACAGCACTGGACATATCGATGATGAAATGGCTTTTTCTCACGGCTAGGCAGTCTATCCCTAACCTAACCTCCACAGGTACCAGCCGCTTATTCTGGAATACGGTGAGTCGCATCCAGCGTTCTCTGGCCTGCATCTCATTCTCGAGGAATAGGTCAAGAACCCGTATTCTTCCCGGCCGGTACGGCTTACCTTGCATTCATGATTCCTCTGGCATTCATATTCTCCTCTAGTGTTCATGACCCATCCGTATTTTCTTGTTCTTTTAGCTCAGTGGTGTCTCACGACCCTTCTTTCATTTCCAGAGCCACTATCTGTTGTGAGTCCCACCATAGCATGGCTAACGCGGAATATTGACCGCTCCAGGTCCTGGTTTCAATGCCCATTCAAATTTTCCTCGCATGGCGCATCCACCAACTGACCAAGTCGCCATGGATACCGCTCATAATCTCCACGTTCGCAATAGGCAGCTTGGGTATGTGGGCAATTCCGATTCATCCCAAAGCCGCTCGATGACACTCAATATGCTCTTGTTTTTACAGCGGGGGGCATTTGGACAGCGGTTGGTGCCTGGTGTCGGGATTCGTTACAAGCGATAATGGATTTCAATAGACTATGATCCAGATCCTCCGAGAATTTGCCAAGAAGCCGTTGGCAACAAACTCAGCGCTACTGTGGTTCCTCGCATCCTGTGTCGCCGACGTCCTAGTCACCGTTTCGCTCGTCATGGCATTGGTATTCCGACTACCTCGTTCGGCAGATACGAATTAATGCTGACATATTCTTTTGCTCAAATAATTTCAGACCAAGATGAATGCGAGTTTCGTCGCGACCAACACCGTTTTGGACAAAATCATTCGAGGTACTGATACAACCTCCCCTTTCGAGAAGATTAGGCTGACCTACCGGGTGCGCAGCGACAATCCAGACCGGAATGATGATGTGTGTTTCTTCTTTCTATCCTCCTGGTTTCCAAACTGCAATGCTGAGCCGAATGTCGGTCTTCCAGTGCAATGTTCAGCATCCTAGACATCATTTTCTTCATGGCTCTCCCGGCAAGTCCCCCTCATCTCGTTTCATCAGCCGTCCTATGAGCTAACTGGTCATCTCGCAGAATACTGCAATGTACGTTACCGACATACAGCAAAGTTATGAATATCGTATCACTCACTCCACACACAGTAACTTGTTCTGGGATCTCGCGTTGTCGAAGCTCTACTCGAACTGCCTGTTGTCCACGCTCAACGCGCGCCACAGACTTAACAGCGCCTTTCACGCATCGACATTCCAGCAACAGAGCAGCGTCTTCCTCTCTCCGCGGCGCGGCGGCGGGTCCGGACCCGGGAAACAGGTACGAACTATCTTACCCCTCGATGCTGCGTTTATTCGGTTGGACGATGTCCGTCCGGTCTGCCTCGCAGGAGAGCTTCCTCGATACTCATCATCACAAAAAGTAACCGGACAAGGCCGTTTTGAGAGCTCAAATTGTAGTATATTTTGAATCTAACTACATGGGCACATTCAGTAGCGTGTATGGCCGCCCTTTGCATTAATGACAGCGTCGACAATGTCCGGTATGCGCTCGATAAACGGAGAAATATCGTCACGTGTGATTTGATCCCAAATCTCGAAAATAGCGGTCCATAACTGTGCCTCGTTGGACGGACGCGGTTGGTAGTCACGGAGGCGAGTATTGAGGATGTGCCAAACAGGTTCAATGGGGGAAAGATCGAGAGAAGTCGGTGGATGCGGGAAAACTGGGATGTTATGTTCCGCGAGCCAGTTCTGAGTTAGGGCACCGCGATGTGACGGCGCGCCGTCCTGTTGGAAGTGAAGATTGGGCCGGGACTCCTTCATTTCCCCATTAAACTCGGTCGGTGGACCCTCGAGGACCTGGTCAATGTAACGCTGAGCCGTCATGCCTCCACCTTTCCCACCTGGATACTCGAGAACCACAAGTGGACCTTTTGCATCTTTCATAATGATTCCCCACACCATGAGATGCACGGGGCTCTGCGGCACTGCAGCCACACAGCACTCCTACAAGTGAACCTTTTGCATCCTTCATAATGATTCCCCACACCATGAGATGCACGGGGCTCTGCGGCACTGCAGCCACACAGCACTCCTCCAGGTACTCCTCCCCCGCCTGCCGAGTCACCCAAATAAGGCCCTTCTTGTCGTCGAGGCACACATATGCCTCATCCAACCATGCAATATCAGCCCAATCTTCTTCGGTCATGTCCTCCTTCCGTTCTTTGGCCCACTTCAGCCGCTTGGCCTTGGTAGCGGCAGAACGGAAGGGAACCTTCCTCCCAACACGTCGATGATAGCCCTTCTCGGCCAGGATGCCGCGAATCGTGCCTTCACTGACAGGTGTCGTGATTTCGTTGCCAATATCGCGAAAGGGTTTGCGGCGATTTTCTTTGGCATAAGCGACGATCTGAGACTTCTCAACGGAAGAGAAGAGGGCTGGCCGGCCGCTGCGGGGGCGATTCGAGGTGGATCCGGTCTCCAGGTACTTGTTCCAGAGATCGTTTCCCGTGAATGGTTTGATCTGGTGATCACGACAGGCACGTCTGATATTTCCGTGCGTCTCGACAGCGCCAATGAAGCGATTCTTTCGAGGTGAGTCAAGTTGTCGACGGGTAGTAACCTTAGGCATCTGGTGGTAGTAGGTGGTTGAGTTTTCTGCACGTGGTATGACGCAGGACATCAATGTCCGGTTACTTTTGTGATGACGAGTAGTTCTTAGCTCGCACCTCCTCCTCACTCCTTCCTGCCTTTATAGCCCATCGGTAGTATGGCCGACGACGGGGGCGCGGACCTGGACCGCGACCTTGAGTACGGGATCCACATGACGAACGTTCGCACTTCTCTAAAATCTTTCCCGTGCCGGGTGCTGAGGACCTTCTCCTTAGATGGTCGAGCGCATGGAGGATCCGATAGCCGTCGCACAGTGACGACGAAGAAGGAAGGAACACAATAGGTTGTGGTGTATCTAGCCGTTCGTTAAAATCTACGCCATTTGTAGTGTTTCTAGGTACAATTTGTATTTGAGAACCTTCATCGACGGGCTTTCACCGAATAGACGCGCAACGGGGTGATAAGCCGCAAAATGAGGCCGACTGTGAATACATTCGATGTATACGCCATGTCAAAGTGTGGAGTTGCCGGGCTTCCGAGCGCGTACCATGGTACATGGCAGTACTATAAATTGCCTGACTTCACCGGTAGTCCACAAGACACCTAACCTTCAGAACTAATGTCCCGCAAGCCTAATTACACTCCCTATCCCGGCGATAGCGACGGTTCCAAAGCTGCTGGCTATGTGCGCCTGCACAATGGGAGCGATGTAACGAAGGACAATCTCTCCGCGCTCGAGAAACTCCTGAATGAAATTCTCGTGGGCTGCGAGCAGGGCCTGCCCAAGTATGACCATGACGAGCTCCGGTTGTACAGTTTCTGGCACTCAAGCGGAGAAGATGCCCAGGAGCACAGCACGTTCCGCTTCTTCGTTGATGTCGGTCTGTCTGGCAAGAAACCGTGCAATGTCGCAGTGTATGTTACATCATTTGACATTCGACACTGAGGAAAAGTCGCTAACAATGTGTAGGTACCATGTGTATAAAGATGGACAGGTTACTGGCCGGGCCTATGACCAACCCAATGTGGAGACTTGAGTTGACGATCTACGAGCTTGCCGTCGGCGTCTAGCATGGGAATGTGGCACGGCCTTTTTATGTAGTATTGTTTGGACTATTCTTTGTTCGTTTGCCTACAGTACGCGGTTCTACGTACATCCTAGGACAAACTTACCACTTTGTTGTTCACTTATCTTCGGCTCATCATCTTCTGTCGATTTCCAACACCCAAGTCTGTTGATGGTCAATCCGCCTGATGGAGCAGGACGGGTAGCATAAATCTTAATTCAACTTGGGGTAAAGGGCCGCGGCTGCGCCCGGCATGACCTCGTACTTACTTTTTTTGTTCTATGTACCAAGTACATATTCCATCAACAAAAATCCGTGCAGTTCAGTGTCGATGGCCTGAAATCAGGGACACTGAGTAAGACCAAGATCAGGTAATGAGGATGATAAACTGACTTCTTCGTGGCAACATCTACGAAGTGTTCCATTGCTTTAAAGGAGATAGGATGACAAGGTCGCTAGTAAAATACATTTCACCTGGAATCAATAAGTGAAGAATAAAAGTTGTGTACCCAGGGGCCAGTATCGCAAGCAGAAGCGACGTCTTCCCGCTTCCAGTCAGACCAAAGACTAGATGGATGGTAAATAAAACAACAGCCACATAAGCGTAAGGAGTCTAAGGTGTAATACACCCTTGCTTCAACACAAGGTCATCAATTTGTGGCGAAAACCGCCGAGTCTGTTCCGAGGAAATTACTTCGCTGTTCCGGGACGGCTTTGACCAAGAATATAGGGTAGTGCCTATGAGCTCAGTCTGAGCTTGCGCAGAAATATCAGCCATGTGCAGCGGTATTATAGTGACCTTGCGGAGAAGCCGTCCACCTTGCGTTCACCCGACCAAGCGAACTTTTCCCGTGATGAATTGTGTCCGAGAGGAGACGAGTCCCTCCACTGCAACTGGGGACATTGTGAACACCGTCATGGAGCTGAAACCTGCTCGTAATTTTAAACGGCGAGCAAGCGGGATTTGGTGAGCAGACCATCGATGCGTTCAGCTCTTGCATAACCAGAGTCTAGAGTAGTCATCCCAGTCCAGCAATGGTCGAAATATTCGAGAGGAACCACTAACACTGCCAAGATAGTATTAAGTGGATAAGTTGGTATAAGAGAACAAATAAATGACTTACTAGGTTGTATAGGTCGGTTGCAACCGGGATAATATGCTGTTTCTCATGAACAAGGCACGAAGGTGGGTGAATTTAAAAGATACTCGATACAGTGATTAACAAGGTCCAAGGGCTTCCTTTTCCAAAGACATTCAAGCTCCACGCATCTCTTTGCTGCAATTTCCTCGCCCATCTTCTACTCCCAGCCGAGGGACTTAATAATCCGAATCAGGTGCATAGCTAAAAATAAAGTCAATGCGAGATGGTTCAAACAAAAACGATTAGGCTTACTCTCGGTGACGCTGTATACACGGACATCCCGCTTCCCCGCCAACTCACGCTGAGGCTGAGACACCTGAACCCACCGGCCGACATGGCCCGGTACGGGCAGCATCACAACAATTGCGCCCATTCTGACGAATGCACCGCAGACAGTTTATACACATGCCTTATTCAGGGTTACTAACAAAAGCAAAACAAAAGCAAAAGTGCGTACCTAGATCCCAGCACAGAATACATAAAGAACGAGAGCACGAGCTGATTCAAGCGAGATATACACGAACACCAACACCAGCTGCTTCGCTGCGATAATAGGGGCAGTCAGAGTAGCCTGGAAAAAGCAGTTCTGAGGTCGGTTCTGAGGCCGATTCTGAAACCGATTCTGACAATTGATTTGCATAAGAACCAGATAAAATCGGCCTCCAATCTTGACTGCCCATTCTGAAAAGCAGTTCTGTGGTCGGTTCTCATGTCTCAATAAATTATTTGTTTATGTCTCGTATCTTCTGCCAGTTGTACACCGTGCACCTGCCAGAATCCTATCACTACACCTACCAAAAATGGAAGCCAGTGTACTGAAAGACGGTTCACAATTCAGCCTTACCTCCGCATCCAAAAGGCATGCTGAAATTAATTTAAACCGCGCTATTTAATTACCACGCAAGCATGATATGGCCCTTCTCATAGCTGGCTAATCCCGAGCCATAGGCCTTGTATCTTTCACTTCGCCTCAGCAATGGGAAATATTTTATAGCATATATTTAGTATTCCGCAGAGTTAGCCGACAGTGGCAAGTTCGGAAGGAAGGCCCGGCATGAGTCATCCCGTGATGTCCGAGTAAGTCCGACGTTTCGGCTTCTCAGCGATCCCATCACTGCTAGACTAATGCACTCTCTCCTCCCAAAAACCGTGATTTTGACAACCTCGGGCTTCTCGAATCAGGGCACAGATTCTTCTCTGATCTGACAGTTCGACAAGTTATGAACAGTTTACGCGATATCTTACAACCAGACTCGTTTGAAATGTTCGTAACAACTCCAAATGCATGAAATTTACAGTGTTCGCC
This sequence comes from Mycena rebaudengoi, assembly GCA_029282285.1. Classification (NCBI taxonomy): domain Eukaryota; kingdom Fungi; phylum Basidiomycota; class Agaricomycetes; order Agaricales; family Mycenaceae; genus Mycena; species Mycena rebaudengoi. The sequence goes on along the minus strand of JARJCX010000050.1, from coordinate 870,735 downwards.
TTAAGGCTGAAAGGCCTTAACTGAATTAAGGCTTAACAATTCTCAGATTTTTCCAGACCTTAATTAAGGCCTTAAGACCTCAGCCCGCAATCAGGCCGGGCCCAAGATCAGAGATCAATCCACATTAAATGTCCATGCATACGTCGCAGACACTCAAAAAATTCCTCCTCCCACCATCATGGGCAAATGGAGTATGATCCTCCACACCCCTCCAGTCGCTGCATATAACTCCCTTCGGTCCTTGGCCAACGATCGTTTCTTCGCAAGCATCCAGGCTGTCTGTCATCAATCCGCGTCGCCCACAGTCTCGTCCGCGAGTAGACAAAAGACGGATGGCCATAATGGAGGTCAAGATTATTTATATCTCCCTTCACTGGTTGAGCAATTCAAAATTTTCATTGAGTTTTTCAATGAAAAACTTCCTTCATTTTTCACACCTTTTTCACCTGAAATGTATTTGAAAAATTTATAACTTTTTCAGAACTTTTGTGACTTTACTGAAAAACTTTTGAATTTTTCACAAAATTACTGAAAAAGTTAAAAATCTTTCAGACACATTTTCAGTGAAAAATGTGTGAAAAATAAAGGAAGTTTTTCACTGATACTTTGACTGAAAAACTTGAATTTTTCAACCAGTGCTTATTAAGTAATTTATACGATAAAAAATACTTATATCCTCCATATCTTGTGAACCATGCATCCCAGCGAAGTGAAATTTACATGTAACGGAACTAGAACACTGGCAGAAAAAAAATGAATTTAAGGCCTTAAATACCCCTTATAATGAAGCCTTAAGTGCGAACACTGAAATTTCAGATGACCCGAAAATGTAACTTAAATGAGTAGGTTCAGAAACCAATTTAAGGAACCCTTATTTTGTACCTTAAACAAATGTTTTCAGGACACCCTAATTTGTAGCCGAATTTCTTACCTTAGGTTACAAATTCAGGAAGCCTGAAACTTCAAGTTTCAGCCACGATTTCTGCGAGACTGAAATGGTGCCTTATATTAGGGACAGTAAGAGTAGGGGTTTCAGAAGGGTTTCATGAAAGCGCTTCAGAAGGGTTTCTCGACGAATTTTTTGTGAAGTGTTTCCCAAATCATTTCTGAAGCGCCTCTGGAGGTGCTTCGACGTTTCAGATGTGTTTCAGATTTATGTGCTTCTCCCACGCTTCAGAAATAAATTATTTGTCAAGAAACCCTTCTGAAGCGCTTACGTGAAACCCTTCTGAAACCCTTACTCTGACTGTCCCTATTATAAATTTCAGGCACTGGTTGAACATTTCAAGTTTTTCAGTGAAAAAATTGGTGTGAAAGACTTGAATTTTTTTTCACCTATTTTTTCAGTGAAAAAATGTGAAAATGTTTTACATTTTTCACCTGTATTTTCACTGAAAAAATAGGTGAAAAAAAATTCAAGTCTTTCATTAATTTTTTCACTGAAAAACTCAAAATGTTCAACCAGTGAGGTGCAGTTTTATCAGAGCTGAAAGTCAAAAATTAAGGGTGCCCTAATTCAAGGCTGAACTTATCAGTTTCAGTGGCAGCATAATGGTAGCTTAAACGAATAATTTAGGGTGCCCGAAAAGAGTACCGAAAACAATAAGTTCGGCCGGTATTTCGGTCCGCCCGAAACAATAAGTTTTGGGCACGGTTTCGGCCGTTCCCGAGTCCGCGCCTGATGTGAAATTAAGCGTGCCTGAAATTCATCTGCAGATGAGTGGTAGATCAACTGCCGCTCATTTGCAGATCATCCCTAGGCATAGTGCTCAGCAGTGGTACCATACAAAATTGCTTCACAGCGAGAATATTAGGTAACAATATTCACAGAAACATATTGCATTGGACATATCAACTTGATTTTCTGTTGCAGGGCAGTTTGTGTGGTACTGATGAGCCCTACAGATAATCTGCAGATGAGCAGTAGATGATCTGCCGCTCATCTGCAGAATAATTTCAGTGGCGCTGAAACCAATAGTTTCAGGCAACATTTCGGGAACAGCCGAAATGACACCTTAATCTTATTGTTTCGGGCGGGCCGAATTGCTAACTGAATTTATTGTTTTTGGCACTGGTTTCGGCGCTCCTGAAACTGGTAGTTTCAGGAACAGCTTACAAGTAACTGAAACTGGTAGCTTCAGTCGCAGTTTCAGGTGTACTTAAATTATTAACTTTGGACATGATGGATTTACAACAAAAACATATAATTTAAGGTGCAAATTCAGTCATTGAGAAATTGCTACTTGAGTTCAAAGATTCAGACCTCCTGAAGTTGTAAGTTAATCTAGTGTACTCAGCTTCAATTTCAGACGTCCTGAAAAAAATTATTTAAGGTACAATTTAAGGCAGACTTAATGTTGTTTCTGAAACATAAAATTAGGTTACATTTAGAGGGCTCCCGAAATCTTGAATTTGGCGGTGTGCCTTCTTCCCAAACGATCCCCTCCATCGCGCTCATCCTCTGACGCACCCATTCCTGCTGTCTCACAGTCTCATGCTGAACCGACACCAAAACTACGCATTAAATCCCCCCCATCCTCAGCGTCGATTGGGCGTGTCTTCCGCCCCCTTCGTTCCCACCATTGCGATTTATTTATCTTCATCGAACGAGACTCATGCTCCCGAGCCCGTTCCATGCTTCGGTGCAGCTTCGTCACCCGTCGATGTTCGTCTTCCACCTCCAAATTTGAAATTAAATCCCTCGCACCCTTCGCACTCGCCCCATTTCTCCAAGCCAGTACTTCCCCGTTGTTCAGTTCTTCATTCGATCTATCCGTCCCCTTCGACGACTCAAGGCGACTTCCGCACACAGTTACATTGCGGCTCCGGGACCTTCTGGAGCTTTCTCCCATCATGCACGAGAACTTCGTGGAATATATTCGTCGTGCAGGCCCACCCAATTCCAGTTCACTCTACAAACCAGTTCGCGAACCGACGCCATATTCCACTTCGTTATCATCCGTGCCATCTTCTATCATCGTTTTACTTCTTGGAATTTCTTTTTCAATTCATCTTCTATCTTCCTTCAAGCCTTATGGACATTATGGGTATCTCTTTGATATGATCTCCAACTTTTCATCGCACATCTCATGCTTACTTGTGGACTTCACTCAGGTTTAAACTTTACTTCGGGCATACTCCTCTTCTTTTCATAGTTTCTGGATGTCGGGGATGACTTCGAAATCCACATTGCGGAAGGGTCGTATGGCCGGCGTGTATAAATCGAACCACACGCTAGTTTCGGCTCTTACCTATTTCTATTTCTAGTTACATCATTGTTTGTTCAGTAAATACACATCCACGGTGCCAACGAATCATTACCCTACGTCTGACCTCATCTGTGCGAGGCTGTCCGGGCTAGTGCCCAATTTCCATGCTTTTTACGTCTCCATTTTGCGACCACCAACCTCTGCAGTATGCATCTCGGCGTGCTAAACATCTCGAAACGTCATTTTCACGCTCGCACACGCTTACGGCCTCTCTCACGGCCTACCGGTACCTCTTCCCACTCGGGTTTCTCAACCTACCAACGTGTTGATCTTCCTGGGATATTGCCCCTTCATCTTACTCTCAATTTGACCGGCCACCGACCACAAAAATGTGGGGAAATTTAATCTGGATGATGCACGATTTCGTGCGAAAATTTAATCCTATCTACTGATATCACTGACCGACCTTCATCCAGAACCTACCGGCCGGGAGCATTACCCTGCAACAACATGACACCCTTCAAACACTATCATTAGGACGAAGGGATCGTGCCTGACCACATGCACTCACGGCCCGATAGCTGCGGTTAGTGTGGTGTGTTTCTGTGTAGGCTATGCTGTCGCCATGCGTAGGGGTTAAGAGTCTCACCCCAGCTAGATACAACAGGGTTGGAAGACACTTGACTATATCTGAATCTGGAACCTCCGGTAGTAACTTGGTGCGAACGACACTTGGCCACTGCCCCTCTACCCCCACATACTCGATTACAATACTTCTAGTGCCACGTAAGCCACGCACTGCATAACGTGAGAGCCTGCCCTTGCTTCTCCCATAAAGGCGGGTACCACTGGGAAGACTTCGAGCGACCTCTGCCAGACCTCCGACATGATTTCACAGATATTATATCCTGTTGCTGGGACACTCTTCTGCTTTGCGATGTTCCATATGGTGCAGTTTCTATACTGCGAGCTGACCTTTCCACTGCGCCACGTTGTCGGCCCCAGGAATGCCAGCTTCGCTTTCGGAAATTTCAAACAGATGGGGGTGAATTCTTGAAACTTCCGCGCCTACCTACTACGTAGACTGAACGATACATATCCAGGACAACGCCCAGTTCTCAAAGTGGGGCAGTGAATTTGGTCGCACCTTTCGCTTTAAGAGCCTGTTCGGTGTCCGCTACATCTCCAACATCCTGCTGCGTTTCTGCTGATGTAGGAACAGATCGGTGAGCTACACACCTCCGATATCAAGGCGATAAACCACGTACTCACCAATGGCACGATCTATCGCCGGGTGCCGTTTAGGCGTGATCATATGAAACGGATTTTAGGAAACGGTCAGCGGAAGCTCCTTGCAGCATTATTTATTGCTTAATGACTGCATCGCTTAACAGGGATTCTCTCCGTCGACCTTGATGAACATAAACGCCAAGCGTGTCCTTCACATTTCTATATAGTGAAAATTCTGACGAGATATATGCAGAGGCGAATCCTGGCAAGTTGATTTTTCTTTCAGGTGACTAGACCCCTTTTCGAACGCTCGGTTCAGAACCCGGCCTTCGGCATCACGCAAGTCCGGCTTCTGACGGAAATATTTGTCGAAAAATCCATCCAGGTGCACGATGCAGTGTGGTAATTGTCTTCAAACATCCGTCTGATATTCCATAAGCTTCGTGACATTTGGGCGCGTCAAATACGTTCTAGGGAGGAACACCATGTAATAGATGTATTCCCCGGGCTAAGGCGGATGACCTTGGATGTGATTGGTCAGGCTGGTGCGCTGCGAAATTCTCTATGAGTAAAGCTGTTGACCTCGGTTGGAAGGCTTCGACTACCAGATTGATTCACTCAACGCGGAAGGAAACAAGAACGAGCTTGATCAAGTGTTCACCGAGCTGCTGCATTCCTCACATGCCCAGAGTGATGCTGCATTCAGACTTGCGCAGTCAATTGTGCCGATTCTAAAATTATTGGTACGTGTGATCAATCTTTTCCGAAGCCCGACGCTGTCTAATCGCACGTTCCTGGAACAGCCGCTCCCGGGCACGCAGATTAGGAGGAGGGCGCGGCGTGCCATGGATTGCATTGGGAGGCAGATAGTTGCCAGCAGCAAGGCAGCACTCTCGGCCTCCGAAGGCGGGCAGGCGTTGGGTGGGAAGAGAGACTTGCTGTCTGTTCTGCTCAGATCGACCTTGTCTAAGGAGGTAACAGAGAACCAGCGATTGAACGAAGCCGAAGTTGTCGCGCGTAAGAATCAGTTCTTCTTGGCCTTCAGCGACTGACTAGGGTTAATAGTGATACCAACTTTCCTCTTCGCCGGGCACGAAACGACAAGGTGTGTCTACGACTATGGTGATATTCCGAGTTATCGACCGCCGATCAGTTCAGCGGTATCTTGGGCGCTGCACGCCCTTTCTTTGAATAATGCAGCCCAATCTAAACTCCGGCAAGAACTCTTGACCCTTTGCACTGAAAATCCAACAATGGACGAACTCAATACGTTGCCGTATCTCGAGAGTGTCGGTATGTCGGTCATTCCCCCTAACATAATACCGACTGGTTCTCCACGTAGTTCGAGAGACATTGCGTGTCCACTCGCCATTCGTCTTCAATCAACGTATGGCGATGGAAGACGACATCCTCCCGCTAGCTAAACCTTATGTCGACCAAAAGGGCAAATCACACGATAACCTATCGTAATTTGCGAATTCTATTCATGCGTCTTCAAAAATATGTTAAAATGACTCTCAGAATACCTAAAGGACAGATTATACACATCCCAATCTTAGCTGTGAACACAGACAAGGAAATCTGGGGTGATGACGCGGGCGAGTTTAAGTACGTGTAGTAGAGTTTAGGCCTTGAGGTATTGGCGGGTTGATAACGATTTTACAGGCCTGAACGCTGGGAACACATTCCAAATGATGCCAGACTTTGATGATGTCTTCCTTGCCACGATCCGAATCTCTTTACTGGCGCAGGCTGACGACCTGCTTATTGTCTCCCTCTCTGCTCGTGGTCTCAATTCAAAATTAGCCACTCTGGAACAATGGTGCGCGAAGAATTTTATCCTCGTCAACTTGATCAAAACCATAATCTTGATCTTCGGACGGACAACCCTGCCACCTCCTAAATTCCACCTTGGCTTAACGGAACTCAGCATCAGTACAGAAGAGAAATAAGTTGGCGTCAATCTGCGCACAGACGTGCAAAATATGTTCAAAGATCATTATAAAGCCAAGGCACGCACAGCGCGCTATTGTGGGCATCGGATCATGGGAATTGAAGACATGACGGGTAGATTGACGCCAAGAGAACTTAAACCAATATACATGGCTCGCGTCGACTGCCATCTGATCCATGCGTGTGAAATATCACCGGACAGTGAAGACGTGCATGTGAGAGAGTTATCTAAAGTTCAAGTCAGTTTCGTACGTCAAATGCTTAACCTCCATCGCCGATCCATGATTGCGCCGCTGTTCACCGAAACTGGGATTACGCCTCTTCGAGTTCGACGCCTCCTTCTTAGTCTCAGCCACTTGATCTACCTCCTTGGCCTAAAAACAGACTCTTATGCCCGTGCTGCGCTTGACAGTTCCTTTGAACTTGCCACCAAGGGTAAAAAGTCGTGGGTTAAGGATATCATCAAAGCTGCTACGAGAATGCCATTCCATCTGCCAGACCTTGATCTGTCCCGTACTACCACAGTCATGGACATTGAAGATTATATAAAACTGGTTAAGACTTTAATGCTGGAATGGTTACAAGAGGAAATTAACTCATCCGAAAAACTCTATTTATTACACGGCCGTCGTGAACCCCAAAAGGACAAGAGCCCAACCCAAGTTACCTCCTGTATGCGGCATTATCTAATACTCGTGAAAACGCAGAAACACCGCGAGGCTCTGACCTCCCTGTTACTCTCAACTCACCTGTTAGCCGTAGAAGTCTTGCGTTACGTGGATCATGCGTATCAACCTGTGCCGCGATCGGAACGGTTGTGTAGGTTCTGTAAAATTCAAGTGGAAACACCAGAACACGTGTTAATCACCTGTGAATCCTCCGAGACACTGATAGAATTACGCGGCATATTTCTTGGCAAACTGTTCACTAATTTACCGAACTTACGACACCGGATGGCGGAACTTTCCGAGACGGAGTTCCTGAAAGCCATCATTTATCCGAGATCAACGATTGCCCTGGTCGCAAAATACGCATTTGATGTTCTTGAAGTCTTCTATGCCGTTCCCGTGTATCGATTGAGTGAGGCTAATCATAGTTGAAGTGCTGACTGTTGCTTCCTTAGATTCTTTTAGTTCTACCGCGGCGAGTCGGCGTACTGCGACCGTGAGCTCGGCTAACGGAATTTTGGGGGGCCCAGGGACGATGTTGTAATAGCGTGTACAGCGGGATACTTCCTGGAAACCGGCGTTCATGAGTGGACCGTGCCGTGTAATACTACCTACCTACCTACCTACCAAAAGCGGCCAGCGAGATCCCGGGTGTGTGGGGGAACATTCTCAGTTTTTTTCGCCGGACCTCACAACTGTGAGTATTTTTCGCGCTCCCGGTATAAAGCTATTGAACTGTCTAAGGCATCGGCTTTCGTTTCTCCCTCGTAGAGTATGTACGCGTTCACTCTCTACTATTGTTACGACTGACCTGGGCGATTTTGATCATTCAGAATCAAGACCCTGCTCTTCACGCTGATACGAGCGTTCGAGTTTGAGCCGGCCGTACCGATTGTACCCACCTCCTTCGGGTTGCAGGCACCGATGGCCGCCGGCACAAACAAGGGTTCTAGCCTACCCTTGGTTCTGAGAGCATACAACGGGCGAGGATAGTGAAGATGACGCTTGAGAAATCTAGGTTCTATAGTCTTGTCCCTCTGCATTTAAATAGTGACTGATGATTCCTCTTTTTCTCCTATCGCTCAACGGGAAGCTGAGCCATACGGCCCCGCCACACCATGATTTTATTCCCGATCACTGAAGTGATATGGGCAAGGTCGAGTGTCGCATTTGCGTTTTGGTTCGGGTTCACTGCATTCGGGCCGGACGGCGACAGACACAGACCAGGCCTGCCGAGCTCTTAACCGTTCTTTAAGCAATCCTCGGCGATTCTTTACACCTGTTTGGTTTTATCTCCATTGAGATTATCCCCTTCTCTCCTTCTCCCTCCTCCTTCTCTTTTCTCAAAATCAAATAACGAACGTGCAGACTCAATAAGCTCCAACCCCACTGCCTCTGCATGCCTCGAGGCTGCATTTTATTCCTATAAAGTCAGTTTGTTCCCACTGGACCCGTCATTGCCGCGGCGCCGTAGCCTCGAGCAACTGATGAGTCATTGCAGGCTGTACGAATTACAGTGAAGGTAAGGACGCAAGGCACGTGAGTCCACAGCTCTGTAAGAAATCCTCAGACGACACTTTGGCCGCAGTAGTAATGCTGTGGCCACGTATGCTTTTGAAACGCATAAAAGATATGCCTCCCAAACTTATTTCTGCATCGCCTGCTTCCTTCACTCCACTCTTGCTTATAATTACCGTGTCCCTGCTCTGATTTCTCAAGTGCACCAATGTCCTGTTTTACCCCTCGTGTTGCATCCAAGATCAGCCCAATTTCGCATACCTGTCCAACTGTGACCACGCCCTAGGAAATATTCAACTGAAAAATTCTATCCCTCAACCAGCAATTCTCTGGTCCACAAATGAATAGTTTTGGTTCTTTCTGGGATCACTTGCTATTGGGAACTATGGGTTGCAAACTGGACCGATCTCGTAATTGCTGCCACTTTCTATTGGATTATCTGGAACTATGACTCTGGGATCCAAAATATCGTTCATGAATTAGCCTTTGAACCACTTCCCTTTACTTTGCTTTACATTTTGTTGTAATTATATATTTGATTTGAATGTGACAATGATATCAGACTTTTCCCCCAGTTGCCGGAGCGAAGCGGAGGGCCATCTTGTATACATGCGGCCATCCTACGTCGGAGCTGTGTCGCGTGATGGCCGATGGCGGCACTTCGGGATATCTCTGGCGCCGGCCAACGAAGCTTGATAAGTTGTGCCATCGGGCCTCAATAGGGGTGCTCAATTCTTATCTCGTGGGCCCGTCCCGTGGCATATTTGGTTGAAACAAATAAAGATTCATACTCCGCTTCGTCTTGGTCTCAACCCCACTGTTCCTACCCACATTTCAGAGACAAATGAGCCCCACAATATATTCAATGAGGTAAAGAATGGTACCGCAAGTGTTTATCTTCCTTCAATACAATGTTCACTGCCAGATATAAATATACTTGTATGAATGTGGCAAAACCCCGAAGTTGCAGGCCCCTCAAATTTGTAAGGCCTTGTTAAATTGATCCAGATGAGTGACTAAAGGTTAGGGTGAGTTTAGAGTCAAAGTTGGCCTAGGAAATGAAGCAAGAGGATGTGCAAAACGGTTTGTTTCTTGGCGGAGTTTACGAGTACTTCTGTTTACAGATGTTATCGTCCCTTTCAAATCTGAGGGGACCTAAAATTCATTTGAGACCGAAATCTGTGAGGGACTTGATAGTGGCTGTGTGAAGTCAATTTAGTCACTGCCACTAATTTCAATAGGAAAAACCCTATTGAAAATAGTGGCTGGGGAGTTGCACATGTTTACGTGCTCGGGGAAAAATGCCCCTTACTCGGTGAAAAAACATAACCCCCTTAAACAGAACAAAAAAAAAATTTGTCTTTGCATGTCCGGACATCAGCGGTCATCGGATCCAGCCGAGTTTTGCCTTGGCATTGCCTGCCTGCCCGAAATCGCGTTCTGCTCAATTCTGCTCAAACTCGGAGCGCCTAATATTTTTTGACGGGAGCGCTCCTCGCACGCAATCACTTCCTCCCAACTCTATTCCTATCCTTGTTGAATTAATTGGCTAACTACTACCTTATACACCTGGTTTGTCTCCACGGTCTAACCTTGAATGCGACGCGGTGAGATCATATCACTGGATCGTGTTTGTCGTTGTGTGGCTGAAGAGGGTGCGACAATTTGGTTCTGTGTGGCAGAAGTGCAAGTATTTGGTTCTGTATTTATATCCGGCAACAATCCTGAGGAGAAGCGGCAAGACAAATATAAACCATTTATTTGACGTGAGGCACATGCCGCCCCACATTCGCCGGCACATTTCGCTGCGCCTTTCTCCGAGACCGCAGGCGGTCCTCTTGCAGCACGCACTACCGCATACAGCATATCGCGTCGAGGTACGCTTACGCTTGATGCAAGCTTGATGCAACGCGCGCTTCCCCTTTTCTATCTGTCGTTTGCTTTAGTGAGGCTGCCCGGCATCGGCGTGTCGAGCCTCTTATGTGCTCACTCGGAGTGCGACGTGCCAACCGCGAGGCGACGCCGCGCGATCCTCCTCCCCGGTGCAAGCTTTAACACATACATGCGCTTGCGCAGCATTATCCCCATCCCGCTCGATTGGCCTTGGCTCGGACAGCAGCACTCATGCGATAATCCAGTGCCTATTTGGCCGGTGATCCGAGGCAAAATGAAGACCTACTTACCTCAAGAACAACAATAGTGTAGTGCCCAATATGTCTACTGTAGGCCCAATGTATTCCTTAAATGTAGCACCGCGTTGTACTGCTATTTTGACATGTGACTGTCACACGGATCAATCCCGGTCCAAGCGTAAATTCGCTCGGTACACACTGTATAGCACCCACCAGTGAACCTGCTATATTTTATCCATAAATGTTACCCTCCCTTCTGTCACTCTAGCCATCTAAAATGTTTCTATCATTACACAATTCTGCTTCATAACTTTCACATTCTCTGCGTCATTTTTCCTGCATCAATTTTTCTAGTAATTAAACTCATGCTCTGGGATGGCTTTTCACTGTGGAAAATGAATGGGCATAGCATAGATACACTCTATGCATGACCCATTCATGTTAGCCTGCCGCGGTTGGAATCCTAGTCCAAATCTGGAAAATTGAATGCCAAGATTGGAGCCCAAAATATTTCAGGCCAAATAAATGTGACTACGATTGAATGAAATGAGGAAATTCTTTCTCCGCTCATTTTTTTCTTTCTTGTTGGTATTGACGTTTTACATTAACAGTCGAGGATGCTCTTCGATTCATGGCAGCAGGTACCAGTGCTATTATTCATCCGCTGTTCTAATATTATGCGGGTGTTCGGTGATGATTAGTATATTGTTGTCGATTATAATTTCGTTCCTGTCTTCCTCTGGCCGACTATAAGGCTCTTATTTTATATATTTTTTACAAAAATAAAGGAAGTACGAGTTTGCATGCCGGGCCCCGCCACGGCCCTTTACCCCAAGTTGAATCTTTATTTATTTCAACCAAAAAGGGGTGCTCAATTGTTATTCCGTGGTGTGGTGCCGTGGCATATTTGGTCTAGCATTATTCCAGTTTTTAAACAACCCTTCATTGCACACATGGGCTGACCATGCTAGAACATCAGAACGGCCACTAGGCATATTGACATGGTGGATTGCCCCCCTCCAATGCACATTTCTCTCACCCAAAGTCGTTCCCATGGGGGTCCTTGATTCGATCCAGCATCAGAAAAAAGGAGCACAAAATGCACGCTGACTGGATTCCGCACCCTACACCAGCCGACTTACACCAACTTACGCACCGTGTTCTCGGTGTCCCCCTCAGCAGGTGACCTTTCAGACCCGTCAGAATATTGATTCTGACAATCTATCAAAATTCAGGTCCAACGCCATAAGCCACATCCCCTGTGAATAAAATGGTGCCAACAGGCTGAAAGTACAGATGTTCGCCGTATATGAGGCGAGTGCTTTTTATATTTGCGGTTCTCGAAACAAAAACTAGACAGTCGGATTCGCCTCCGTTCTGCCTTCTATTGACCCCCTAGCCTCCCAAGAATTGCTGATATAATACCATTTTTCATCCAGAACGGCCACAGGAATGCCATTGCTCCCGCAAGTTCGTTGATGGGCTGACCCTGCTGAGTTCCCGAAGTGCCCGAAGGTAACAACCTTACTGTCCTATCTCCTCAATCTGCAGTCCCTGTCAACTCAGCGTTACTTACATTAATAATTAACTAACCGGATCTTCACCCGCACGCATGCTTGGCGCACACGCAAGCCGCTGACCGGCTCCTCAGCTCAGTGCGCCGAATATATGCGCCGCTGACTTGATTCAACTAACCACCACTCGCATTTTCCAATGAATTCTGACCAAACAGCCTCTAGTCCCTGGATCTTAACCCAGTAACAATCTACTACCACTGACCCACAACAACACCTCTCCCGTTCCAAACTTCCCCTACTCCACAATCCTGCCGCGCCATCACATCAGCGCACGCGCCCACCATCTGCATCAACTGAGCGCCAATGCGCGCCACACACCCCCGGTAAACTGCTACACCCCATTGATGCGCTGATTGATGCTCCCCGTTCCTCCCGCTCCCCGCCCCCACCACGCCATTAGATCAGCGCCTATTTATCCGGCGCTGAATTGATGTTCTAGCTACTAACCCACTCCCGCTGCCGCATGCCATCCTACCGTCCCTCAGCCCTCCTTATCTTCATTTTTTCAGGCAACACGTTCAACCTGCGCACGTTCGGCATCACATCAGAATGTCTGTATACACTTGTTTATCGGCGCTTCCCAGCTACATCCACCACAGGCAAGACATTGTCCGCCTGTATTGCTTCCCGCCGTCCACCCAAGGCCCAATACACTCCCTACTATCTACTCTGAGGCCTCCTCAACTCCCTTGACTTGCAATTCTCTTCCAGCCCACCTCCTCTTGCGATCAAAGTCCATCTGCACACGCGGTATTGGCTCATACTGTCCAGATTCGTTCAGAATCATCCTACAACCACCTTCAATGGACTCTACTCTACCCCACCTCCATTTCGCTCCCGTGTACTCCCCAATACGGAAATAGCTGAGGCCTCTATGCCAGTTTTAATCCCACCCGCCATTTTTGTGCCTCCCTGACCTCCTGGCCTGGCCAAACTTCATACACACCCATGGGCGCTCCAGGAAGATTCCCTAACCCACCTCCAAGTCGAAATTTTGAACCACCAACAGTCATCACTCCGCCAATCGCGCGCCACCCAAGCACTGCCGTCATCTGCGTCTCAGCCGCTCGCATCGCGGTCCTTCTTAGTCGTCCGCATTTGGGGGTCTGGGTAGGGGTGTATTTAAGAGAATAGGTTGGTTTGGGGATGCCACTGGCCCTTCAGGTACGTTCTATTCGCTCATATTATGATTTTCACCCTTTTTCCGACTAATCAGCTTGGCCCTGCACGAATTCATCTTCGTTTGTCCCAATTCCAGTCATGGTCAGTCGCCCTACTCCGCCTCTCCATCGCAAGACTTGGTGCCACGCTTTTACTGGCCTCAAACTGGCTCGCTCGCCTCATCTCCGTGCGTACCGCCACACCGGCGCGTCCCAATCGCTTCGCCAACGCCATTTCCGGATTCCGTGACCTTGAGAACCCTGGTTGGCCCATCAATGCGATGTCACCTTTCCGGTTCAACACAAGTTCAACACCAAATTTCTGGTGGCCCTGTTTTTCCATATCCTTTTAGAATCCCCGCCCCAGCAGCTAGGCATTTTTGAGTCCTCCATATCCACTGCCAAGATTTCGACGCATACAGGTTCTCAGGAGTCAGGCAGCCAAGCTGGATTCAGTCGAAGCACTCCAGGATAGGCTGACGGTGCCCTCGCGTCAGTTCTCCGATATCATCCACGATTTTGAAGTTGCGCCACTGAGATCCGATCGATTTCGACTTTACTTCGGCACCGCCAAGCTGCATCCGACCGACAGCACACCGAGTACCGCACCGACTGGGACTCGGGAGCATCAGCGCACTGTGTTCGGTGCAGACATGATGTGTGCGATTCTTCCTATGTTTTTGTGTTGTGCATTGGGCGTTTTCTTATTGCGCCGGGTGGTTTTTTTTTTGGTATCCTCCCAGCCCTTCTATTCATCATCCGAATCGAATTGATTATCTATTTTACGCATACTCGCTTTATTTCGTGATAGCAGGTATAATTGTGTGTCTTCGCGTCGCCTCGGCCCCTCGACTTGGCTCCATTCACGTCATTCTCGCTGCACATATATTGGCGGGACTACTCCCTCTTTTATTCTGTCCAACCGACCAACTGTTCGCTTCCTCCGTTACAATAATCTCCTGCATCGGATATATATTGGAGGCACGATAGCTGTATATTCGCGTGCGCATAGACGTCGGGTGGATGGTGTACGCGTGAGTTTCCCCCCTTTCTTTTATTCAACTTTTCTGGCGGCCTTTCGCGGTATCGATATCCTGATCCACTCCGGGCATGAGCAAGGCTTGAACTCCATTCATTCACAATTAGCTCCACCTGAATGGTTTCAGTTTGTCAGAATAAATTCAACACGCTCATACATAGTATTTGTGAATGAATAACTTCCCAAATGGGAGATACACGGGGCGGCAAACAAATATTGGGGGATCATGTTCTCTAAGCAGTCTTTGCTAGAGTCTAAGTGAGAAGAGGCTTCGATGTAAGTGCCGTGTGGCAAGGAAGGATATATCGACGACTGTGAATTAATTCGCATGAAATGGGAGTCTCGGGCATCTCGGCTATGTTGAATTTCGGGTATAGACCTGTGATATCGGCTCTAAGAAGCCATCAGAATATTTACTGTGCGTTAAATTGTAACTCCTGTTCACATATTCTTGGACGACATGCTTCCTCGACTCATAGATGAACTCACGAGTGCTATAGTGGAGGCCTTGCCACACTTCTAGGCGTTCAGGGGCCATAATGAAGTAGAAATAATTTTACTCCGTGGGCAGGAATACATGTACGCTGGGATTCAACTCTTATATCTGTCCAATTGACAGACACTGCAGGAATACAGTGTCATATTGTGTAACTGCACTTGGGACTCAGAACATGACTGAACATTATAATCAATGAACCTTTCAAGTATAATGAGTATAATCCGGAGAGAAAGCATTGTTCCGAGATCTGTGATGAATAATTTACAACAGTTTGAAATTGACACTACAGTTCAGATCTGAACAGATGAATCCGACCAGCTCCTGAGAGAAAGGCTTTTTACTGGGGACTCTCAGGCGGCGTTGGAATTTGAATCCGGTTATTGTCAGAGTCATCGGAGCCATCAGAGTCATCAGAGCCGTCAGGGTCATCAGCTGGTTGAGAGTCATCCTCCTTCCCAGACTGTGAGCAACCGCTCTGCGCCTGTTCAGCAGCCGTCGCCTGAGCAGCCAAATCCTTAATCATTTGGTCCTGTTTCTCCTAGTCGGCTGGTGTAGGGTGCGGAATCCAGTCAGCGTGCATTTTGTGCTCCTTTTTTCTGATGCTGGATCGAATCAAGGACCCCCATGGGAACGACTTTGGGTGAGAGAAATGTGCATTGGAGGGGGGCAATCCACCATGTCAATATGCCTAGTGGCCGTTCTGATGTTCTAGCATGGTCAGCCCATGTGTGCAATGAAGGGTTGTTTAAAAACTGGAATAATGCTATGATTCGAGTTCGTGGCAGTAGAATTAGCCTGTAAAACAGCCGGCATCCCACGGACAGTCTATATGGGCCGAAATAAAATGTCTGTGGAATAGAAAAGGAAGAACGACAACATACAATGGTCCCTAGTCGCACATCGAGTGGCTTAACTGGAAGCTTCGGTGGGCGGCCGACAGGGCGCTTGATTGAGTCAAGGTCAAGCTCTCGTTATCGGGCATTGATATAGCCTGTGCAATTTGCTTTGGGCCCGTTCCTGGTGGACGACCACGGCGTTTAGGTTCCTTAGGGGCATCATCCGTCGGGCTTTTATTTTTGGAGCCCTTCGGTCTCCCGGGGCGACGCGTGGTAGGCTGTAATATTGAGCCAGATGCAATGCTGATATTCTAGTGAGTCAAAATAAATCAAGGGCATAATGGGGACATACCTATCCTGGTCGGCTGGTTCCCGGTCCGCGTCCTCTGATTCAATCATGACTTCACACAAAAGCGATGATATTCCGTATACAGTACATATTGCCGGCACACAAATACCACTGCAACTTAGTTTTCTTTTAATTATTGGCCACACGAATTGTAGAGAGACTTGCCCGCAGTTAGATGTACGCAAAGTACAGTGCAATTAGAAGTACTATTTATATATTGAGTTGCCTGGCTTGCGCGGATATTCTGTGTCGTCAGGGCTGCTAAGCAGTGGGAGAACCGAGAGCAGAGTTCCGTGGATTGAGGCTTCAGGCAGCCCTTATGGTACGGATCGGGTCTGGGACGCGACACGACGCGACACGACGTTCTTCGAGGTGCTTCGACAGGGTCCACGCTGTCTCAGAAGGCTTACGTGACTCCGCAGCGGAATGGTCCACCGCCCCGTGAATTCAAACTCCGCTCAGTATTCAGTATCAGTATGAGTATCGATCACCAACATCAGTATCGAGCCAAATGTCTCTCTGTCCGCTCAATCGCCCCGGGCCAGTACGTTCCCGGCGTTCCTGTTCCCACGCATCCGTTCGACAATCCTTAGCGGCTGAGCCTTAGTGAAAGCCCCCGGTCACATGTGGTAAGGTCGGCCCCCCCATAAAGTAAATCAACGCTCGAAATCGCAATTTTCGGGTCCGTTTTGTAAGGTAAATCAGCCGGAAACACCCCATACTGTGTCCGCTGTAAGGTAAAGAAGCTAGGGGGTCTGGGAATTTTTTCTGAGCAACACGAGGTGTATAGCCACCGGTGCGCAAAATTTCACCTTGGACGGACCGACCTAAGTGTGAGTGACCGGTGTGGTGGCGGCGGATGCCGCCGGTGCGTGCACGTGGTATCGTAGACATATATGTTTGTCGTCGTGTACGCATATATACATCTCTTGGCCTGCTTTCTGCCATTGAGGATCTCCGCCGCCGCGGTCCGCAGCACGCGGTCCGCTCTGATTCGTCTTGTCCAGCCGGGCCCATTCCACCGGGGGCCTAGTACTTGCCAGGAATAGAGTGGGAGAACGTCAACGTCTGGATGCGATGCTCTGAAACGTGCTGATTTAGCCATATCCGGCCGGTTTTGAGCCGAAGATCTCCATCTGGAGCTGATTCAAATCGAGATTTTTGCTCCCAGGCCACGATTTTTGTTCAGACAGGACCTAGCATTTGGGGCGCCAGACCCACTTTTTGTCCAGACAAAACCCGGCCTAACCCAATTCGCCAATTTTTTTTTCAGACACGGACCTAGCCTTCCCACCTATTATCAGGGGCCCTGTGCCATCTTGTTACAGAAGGGTTAGGTTAACCATGCATGGTTACAGTATCCACAACTGATGCGGGTATCCAGGGGTATCCATCAGAGAGGTGTAACTAAGCACCGCAAGCATAAAACGAGCGCAGCGCTAGTGCTGGAGACTCAGTCACTCAACCCACATCAGAGACATGCAGTTCGCCCGCCTCGCCTCGTTCCTCATCCTCGCCTTCACGACAACCGCCCTGGCCGCCCCGGGGGTCGACAACCTCGCGAAGCGCTGCTGCACCTGCTCACTGAAGCGCGAGATCGTTGAGCGCTCGTGCTGCTGCCCCGAATGATTGCTTGAGAGGTGTCTGTGCGTGCATTCGAGGTCGTGCGGACACAGGCTGACGCACTCGATAGTCCACCGAACGGCCGGATGAAGATGCACAGTGCATTAGGATTGGAAGGCTTGCTCTCCTCAGCATACATAATACACGCGAAACGCACCGAGTAAATACTGTTCGTTGTCAAAGGCATTTTCTCCGAAAGTTGTTCTTCACCTGCGGATTCCTCAATTCACTGCATATCGCGATGGAGCTTGAAATTCTGATCCAACTCCAGTGACTGTATTCCCCTGCGGCATTTTGATTATGAGCCATCCAAAAAAATAAAATCAGTGACAGGATCACCCCGAATCGAACAGGGTTCCTCTGAAAAATTGGACATTCCAAGGGCCATATTTTTGCCCATGGTTTTCCTTCTGAAGTCAACCGCATTAATCGGACATCCACCCGATTTTTGATACCTCTCAGTCGTTTCTAAATACTCACAGATGCTACCGTGAACTAACCACTCACGAATCAAACACTGTTCCTGGTTCTGTAGGTAACCAGGTCTCCAACCTGTAACTATCTGCGCCCCTCGATCACACTGGGGGCAAAAGTCAGTGCTTGTGAAGGGCAAGTGCGTTAAACACACTTACTCTGCATCTCATAAAACGGTGGACAAAGCAGACGAAGGCAGGCTTTGTCAGGCCCTGCAAGCCAACAAAGCCCCCCTTTGTTTGTCCTCACCTGTGTTGCCTGGTGCAGACCTACTCATCGGAGACCTGGGATCCGACCCCGGATCCCCCATCAAAACGCGGGGAGGAAAATGTGAGGAGGCCAATTGGGGCCTAAAAATCAATAAAAATGGTAGCAGTTCCATATCTGGGGGGTCCTCTTCCGGGAGCCCCCAAGCGGTTGGTGCGACTTGGGTGTGAAAAGGCTCGAATACAACGGATCGGTGCGTGAGCGTGGCGGAACGCGCAGGGAAGGTCAGCCACTATGCCTACAATAG
The DNA here is from genome assembly GCA_029282285.1 of Mycena rebaudengoi. Taxonomy (NCBI): domain Eukaryota; kingdom Fungi; phylum Basidiomycota; class Agaricomycetes; order Agaricales; family Mycenaceae; genus Mycena; species Mycena rebaudengoi. The sequence continues at coordinate 851,954 of JARJCX010000050.1, read as the reverse complement.
GCCTAGGGGGTCCTAATACGACGTCTGATACTTCAATAAGCCAGCCCCCTCACGCGAACTTTGTTTGAGCTCAGACGTCTTGGGCAAAAGCAGCCGAATATCGCTTGAACGGGACGAGTCGGCGTGTGGGCATGGCGGAACGCGCGGGGAGGGTCGGCCACTATGCCTCCAATAGGCCTAGGGGGCCCTAATACGACTTCTCATACTCGAATAAGCCGGCGCCACGCTGGCGGACATTGTTTGAGCTCAGACATCTTGGGCTCAAGCTATTCGAACATTGCTCGAATACAACGGATCAGTGTGTGAGCGTGGCGGAAACCGCGGGGAGGGTCAGCCACTATGCCTCAAACGGGCCTAGGGGGTCCTAGTACGACATCTGATACTTGAATAGGCCGGCCCCCCTCATGGTTTGACCTCAGATGTCTTGGGCAAAAGCAGTCGAACATCGCTCGAATGGGACGAGTCGGCATGTGAGCAGGGCAGAACACACGGGGAGGGTCGGCCACTATGCCTCCAATAGGCCTAGGTGGTCCTAGTACGACGTCTGATACTTGAATAAACCAGTACTACTCCGGACTTTGATCCTACCACCATCATCGAATCCCAAAAACTCGAGACACGCCGTACCGTCGCTCAAACTCTCCGCCCGGATGGATATAGCGAACACCATAAGGGTCGTCTTCGATACACCCACTGTCCTATACCACCAGCGAGAGAAATTGCGCGGACGCCGATGATCATCGACGTACGAAAATGATCTTCGACGTACGAAAATGATCATCGACGTACGAAAATAATACTACAGCTTTTCAAAGGCCGCTCCATATTCTTTCAGTCCCATGGGCCCCAATGAGACCACCTAGCGAGAAGGAGGGTGTGTTTGGCTTGGAGCCATCGCGGTCGTCTGCGTCATCCAGATGCAGGCCTCTCGATCCATCCGCCGCCTCTGCCCTTTTGATTCCTTTCTTTTCCCAAACATCTCAAATGTTCTGGCAGCAACCAATTTCATCTTCCGTTCTCTCAATGCCCGTATGTCTCCCATAGTATGACTTTTTCTGCCCAGCAGTCCCCCGCTTTGCGGCGCGATGAGTCAGCATAACCACACGTGCAACTAGGCAGCAAGTGATCCGAGACGGCATGTAACGGACCGATCAGTGTCAACACCTCCGATCATTCACACTGTACACAATGATTGACGTCTTGCAGCTGAAACTGCAGCATTCGCGCCCTCAGTCACAGAGATTCAGAGAAACCAATTTGACTTTGACGTCTTCGTTTGAATCATGTCGCACTTCATAGATGCTTTCCTTGGACTCGATAATCAGCATGTCCGGCAGCTTTATATAGCGCACTGGAACTCTCTGCAAAAGGACGGAGAAAGTGCAGGTCCATGGAAGAACGCACTGCGGCTGCAAACACGCCATTCACTTGCTCGCCTCAAGCTAGTTCTGAATGCCCCGACTTTGATCGAAAATGCTGAGAACTCCGTAAACTTGATGGACAAAGTGATGCTCGAATGGCTTTAAGACACGCTCGAGTCATCAGAGAAATTGTGCTGCTTCACAGACAATTTGAATGTCGGAAGGATGAACTACCAGCCTATGAATATTGCCGGCCCAAATATGGTGAAGACCCAGAGTAATGCTCTCAACTCACCAAATGGCCATGGAGTTTTGCGCTACACAGACGTGAACTAGCGTGCAAAATCCACTAGCAATTTTGGCATGATGTCCTCCAAAGACTCAATTTAACTCCTGTGTTCTGCGCAAACAATTCCTGATATACATAATTGGTTCCTTATTCTCTGCTGATTTTTGATTTATTTGCTTCTTTATAGTTCCTTAGATCTACCGCGGCGGCATGGCGTGTCCGTGAGCTCGTCTCTGGTGCTATGGAGGAGTCCAGGGGCAATAGTGTACTTTGGCGCATGTACACTTAGATAATCCCTGGGAACCGGCGTTCCTAAGTGGGACCGTGCCGTGTAATACTACCTACCTACTACCTACCAGCCGCCTTTGTTTGAGCTGGGCGAAACCAGTCGAACACCGCTCATACCAACAGCCCGATCTAGCACTATTCCGCCCTAGGAATATCGGCAACCAAAATTTGGATGTTGTGGCAATAATGTCTGCACATGCTATACATGGTGGAAAAATCTCATCCTCATATGTGGGGCAAAATGTGCGTTCGAGGGAGGGCAACAATAGTTTCCAAATAAGGCATAGGAAAATCTGATGGCTAATCCCATTGATGCAGCAACGAATCAAAAGCTGGATTTTTTCAAGAATAACCTAGGAATCCAGCTATTTCAAATCTACGATGCGGTTATAAGCCGGCTCAGCTCTCACATCTACCGGTTTTCCTCTACATCCGCCTTTTTCAGAGTTTCGAAGTTTACTACTTTCTGAATTGGCACTTAATGCAGGGGTGCAGTGCATTCTGAACAGATGCTGAATGGTTCATCAAGTGTGATTTTCTACAATTGTTTGACAAGGGCTTCTGTCATCTCGCAGAGGGAGATAGATTGCGACAGCATCTCGTCGAAACTTCCATCAGAGGTTTTGCACTTGACGGCTTGTGTTGAAAAATTATACATGCCAACTTGGCATTGTCAAGAACTTTCACTCATTTTTCGCCTCCCGGAGGTCAAATAATGCTTACGTTCTAAAGCGAAAAGAAAAGATATATGAGGAAAACAGCAACCCAGAGGATGAGCAGGAATGCAGAAGCTATGCAAAAACATGACACTTGTAAATCTGAATGGTTCAAAATGCACGCTGAGGTACCAGGGCTGCCCAGAGGGCGATTCCATCTTCAAGATGCAAACTAAGCACAAGACTATTCCAGGGGATCAATCAATACAAGACACTGGCTATCTGTGAACTGGCTGGCCATTTTGTTGAACCTCCGGTTAGAACCACGTGGGACCTGACCACAAACGGAGTACGCAAGTGTAGGGAGGAGCTTAAGTCTCCTCTCAGGTAAAATCCCCGGTGTCCACCACTCCACAGAAAGCTTTCTCACGTCTTCCCTTTGCAGAGTGTATGCAGGACCACACATTGGTGTGTTCAACTTCCGAGGAAGGTCCACAACCGACGATGAAACCAGTCCCGTTGCCTGAGAAAGGAGTAAAAATAGAACGTTGTGGTTTGGATGGGCTGGGAAGATTGCAGTAACTTTGCTCCGTGGAAGAGTTCCAACTGGCTGAGGTTTAGCTTCCGGTTCGCTCGCCAGGAGCATTGGAGTGGTGTGAAATATTTTGAGGACATCATAGGCCGTTTTCACGAGAATTGGAGTGATCTCCCTCTTTGGAAGGAGTCCTCTGAAGAGTCCAAGTGGGTCTGAGAATTAGCCTGTTTGCGAGGCAGCCATTCAAGCCATCTGATGGCTGTTTGGCGTTGCGCAAACTGATGGCTAATGGCTTGAATGGCTAATAAAATCAAGTCATTGTATGCTCTTTTCTGCTAGAACGAGTGTGTTACACAGCCGGCAAGTCCCACGGCCATGGCTTCACAGCATTTGACTTTCGTGGGACCGATATTTGCCATGGTGTTGCACAATCCATCAGAAATCAAGCACGTGTAAGCAATTAACCCACGACTCGTTCTCTCTCTCTACCTCTACCCCTACCGCCGCTCCCCAGTTCGGTCCTGAGCAGTCAGTGGCTCTCCTCATCTTTCATCTACATCTTGAAAAATCAACTACTGCATTGGTCTCGCACCACATCCTTCACTCCCTCCTGCCTGGCTCCCTGGCATTCTGCTCCATGCTGCACTGTGAAATGGTCTCAGCAAAGGAAACCAAGCTATCCATGTAATGTAGAGCATATTTTGTGCTCTACACATCATGGATTGTTGTTGGATATCCTTCAACTGGGATAATTTCCAAGTGCAAGTCTCTCGCTCATCTCGCTCCCTGCCTCATTGCATCAAGGTCGAGAGATCGTGATCATTGATCGGCATTCCAATAATACTTTCTTTCATTCTTCATCCCTCATCCTGCACCATCTTTCATTCAATCCTCTACTGCTTCTATTCACCCTTCAATGCCTCCAAAAAGTGCCCAGTCGAAGGCTTCTAAAAGGAAAGGGAAGGCTACAGTCACCTTTGGTGACAACGGCACTCCTTGCAAGCGCAAATCCAGTCCTGCCACTGCCGCGGATACCGAATAAGCTGGGGCTTCCTCTGCAAAGAGAGCTCGCACCACAGACACTGTGTCAGGGTCTGCAAGTGCGGGCAGCTCCGCCCCCACTGGTGCAGCAAATGCAACGGCAGGCCCGTCTTCAGCCACAACCTCAGGTGCTACAGACGATGGAGGCTCTGTCATCACCACTCCAGCTAATAGAGCGTGGAACCGATGGGGGATACACCCTGCAGAGGTGCCAGTGGAGGCGAAGCTGACACAGGTGCGTTTGAGCTTTCTCCTCTTTCATCTTTCATCGAAATTAATTACAAATCCAGCGGGCGTTCCAGCATTTCATCAGAGGACTGTGTGGTCTGCTCACCCAGTCAGCCGTGCTTCCCTCCTCCATCAATGCCCGGAAGCACTGCAACAAGCATTTTAAAGATGCCGACAACTGCCGCGCGCAGATGCGAACCCTAGTCAATGAATCTAGGACAGCTGTCAGCAAGGCGAAGGACCTTGCAACCAAGCTTGTCCGAGATGCTAAACAAATTCCTGGGCCCATTGCAAATGATATTGCACGCATTCCTGAGCACCACCTCGCCACCGTCTTCACCATGATTCTCAAAACGGGCCTCAAGGGCTTTTGTCCTGACCTTGAAGGGCCCGCTCAGTCCACATACAACCAGATACACCGGCATTTGGCTGTGTCTGGCTTTCAATTTCTTGCCGCTTCGTTCGCTCTCAGCGTGTTGGAGGTTAACATGAAGGTTGCGGAGAACACTGAGCTTCTTGGTGATATGTACGACAGCTATATTTACGGGACGTTGGACCAGAAGACGAGGATGGAGAGGTGCAACCCAGATAGTTAAAAAGTAGGATAAGTAGAACGGCTGTTCGTCCACAGGAACTCGGCCTGCTTTGACATAGGCAGAGCCTTCCCGGACAAAACGATGGTACGCTTCTGCATCAGCAGTGCCATTGTACTTGGTAGGCTCTACCGGCTTTATCAACATCCTCGTATTCTTCTCAGAAAGTTCAGTCTTTTTAGAGCGACTCCGTGCACGATCTCCCGTGCTTGAGAAACACGTCCTCCGCTCATCATCGGCGTCATTCTCGTCCGGCTCATTATGAGAGCTGGGACTTGAAGAACTATCCGACGGATCAGAAGGAGGAACAGCGGGTCCCGAATCGCGAATCGCTTGTTCAAGAGAACTTCCAAATGGAAGCCGGCCCTTTCCAGGCTTCACTGGAGCTTGACTGGAGCTCTTCGCTCGTTTGTCCTTGTGAATATTGTCCACAATGTTCGCCCTCATGGCGTGTTCGGCGCGATTTAAGGAAACCTTCTTAGGAGGCTTCGGAATATTTTCTTGTTCAAGCACACTAATTTCTCTTTTCAAACTAGCAATCTTCTCAGATTTGGTCTGGCCAGACGCGGAACCATCCTTGTTTAGGATGGTCTTGCTTGACACAATCGCGAGGGAGCTCGGTCCCGTACTCCCAAGATCAATCAGCGGGCCGCTGTCAAAGAATCCCGTTGGTGGGGGGATCTCCTCATGTTTAATCACACGATTGATCCCGGAGTAATTATCCAACGCTTCGCGTTGGGCTTCAAAGTCAGCCTCAGAGAAATTCTCCGAAAAGTCGACTCCGCCCCAGTTTCTGGGGTCGACACCCTTTCCCTTTGCACGGGAAGTTCCTTGGTCGGGCTAAGAGGAGGGAACGGTGCCACGGGTCTCGAAATCGTGGCACTTTCATCATTCCGACGAGAAGTGTTCATCATCCCACTGTTCTGGGTTGATTGATTGGAGCGCTCAGACTCCGAGTTAATTTGAGAACCCTCTCGCGCGCTCGCCATTTGATTGTAGCGACGAGCGAGCTGTCTCAATTGCTCAGAACTCAAGTCATTCGCTGCGCGCAACAAAGGCGAAGTCTCATCCGATTGAATAACCGTAGATTTATTCGACACTTTGCTAGTAGGCGAAGCAGACCGTTCACGATGAGTTAGAGCAGTCTTCCGAGTGACCGTGGTCCACAATCCATCAGCGGGGCTCTCGTCAGCGCGCCGCAAGGCAAATTCATTGGGACCGTCATTGGAAGAGGCAGGACTGTCCAAAGGACGAGCCACAAAACCGGACCCCATTGCTGGGGCCGGATGCACAACCTGGCTGTATAACAGCTCAGGAGTGACCGGGCATGATTTAGGCGAAGCCTCGGGTTCACGATCTGCAGGTAGAGTTCCAGCCAGGGAACTCGGGGTCGACGAAGGGGCCGCTTGTGAGGTAGGCACATTTGCAGCTTGAGTAATGGCAAGATTGCCAGACCAGGTAGCTGAACGATGTGTATACGGGGAGCGGTCCAACGTAGACATTATAACTCGATTTCTTCGGTTCTGGGGTGTCGGTAGCAAGCTGGTCATGTCGGTTGATCAGACCAAGTAAAACCAAAGCAGAGCAGCGACGAGACTTGTTAAGTCAAAAATATGTGACAGAAGTGTGAGGACAAGTTCCGGCACAAGGGGGGTGGTCAATCGGTGACTGTTGTAAGTGTAGATTAACCAAAGAAACTAACTACGATACAAGCAAGTATATATAGTCAATCAAAGGGGCAGTGCCATCAAGCACTGCCACCTGTCAGCAACAAGCCCATGTGATCGACACAGTGGGAAGTAAGTAATATATCTACGTATCTGGCTATAAGAATAAGGTAAGTGAGTAAGTAGAGAATAGAAACTAATAGAAGAAGGTATGAGTAGCGTAAGAATAATAGTAACGGTCACATCTGTTACACAATTGCATGGCATTCCAAGAAACAACCTACTGTTGCACTTAGTACTGCTGAAGCAGAATATTCGGCACTTACCGCTGCAACTCAACAAGCCATTTGGCTTCATTATTTATTCAACGCTCTTGAATTTGGAGAAATGGATAAGGCTACTCTGATTTACTCCGACAACCAATCTGCAATAACTATTGCACATGATCCTCAGCATCATGCCCACTCTAAACACTTTGGCATCGAGAACCATTTTGTTTGTGAGAAGATTGAGAGTGGCCATAATAAATGTTGAATACTGCCCCACAGCTGATATGCTAGCTGACATTTTTACCAAGGCATTACCTCGTGTTAATCATGAAAAATTCACTCAAGAAATGGGATTACTGCTAGCTTGAGGGAGAGTGTTGGAACTTGGACAGCCTTCGGGCATCTCGGGCAAGCCGCCAGTGCATCCTGGGCGCTACGGAACATTATTGAATTATTTATTACCTTGTAGAATACTCTGGAACTATTTATATATGACTCACAAGCTGTTACTCAACTTAAGTATTTTGCTTACAACAATTATCTGCATGAAGTTGGACGTTCACCACATCCAAACCCCGTACTCAATCTACCTGCGCCAATAAACAGAGATGCTTGTCAAAATGTCAACTATGACATGTGCATGACACGGAGCTTCGCCGTCGGAAGCAGGGGCCAAACAAGGTTCAATAATGCACTTGCTATATCGGGACATCCGACCCGTTGGCATGGCTCATGGGCCACTAAATGCCATGGTGGCCACCCCATTATCTTGATAAATCAACTGTGATTACAAGCCATAAGGGAAGGTGTTTCCCACCCATGGCGTCGGGCCGCTCCCCCCGGAGTTCCCCATGCCATGATCCCAAAACCTATCTGTAATGTACAAATTGCGAGGTACGAGCAAAATTTTGTAGTGTCTGTCTACGAGAGACTATCTGTAATGCTGCTAAGGCCTTAAGTGGACCTCCAGAAATTTATTGAATCTCACTCCAAGACCACTTGAGGCCAGCTTTTGGTTGAACTTGGATGGAAATATTATCTTGCCACATCCTGAAGCAGGTAGGAAGCAGATTTCGGAGTTTTTCACCTATTAGGAGCTCTACTATGCTTCTCCCAGAATTTTTCTTCCCTCCCATAACCTATAGTAAGAAGTTTTTTTCGGCCTCGGCCAGACCCCCCCCCCCCCCCTTCCGATATTTTAATCCCGAGTTCCCCTTGGTTCAGCCCGCAAGGTTGTGTTTTTTAACCTAATTATTGCGCACTATATGGCCCATAGGCTAGTTCACGTCTTCTTGATGGAACACACTGCGTTCCCTGGGCGCCGAGGCACAGGCTCTGCCGAGGTGTGCCAAGATCTGCATATTTATCTCCCTTTTCCAAGCTCCGTTTGACCCCGTTCATGGCCAGGGAAGGTCCGTGCGGCACTGTAATCCATGCTAGTGAAAAAAGGCACATTTTGAGTGAGGCGTTGTGGCCGTTTGGCAATAACTTTGGGCTGAATCAGCTGATGGCGGCAGGGCCGCAGCACAGGGACGCACAGGCTGTGCCGAGATCTGCCGAGATGTGCCGCTGTCATCGCCACGTGGCCTGCCTCGGGCTCTCGGCACACCTCAGCACAGGGCCGCAGACCTTTGCCTCGGTGCCCAGGGAACGCAGTGACACAACCATTCCTTCGACGGGGTCCAGAGGCAATGTGGATGACCAAGAGTATTTCTTTTTCAGGAGCTCGACAACAAGACGGGTTTCCTTTTTGGACGTACTCTGCCTCGTGCAGAAGCGACGTGTTCGGGGGTGCTAAACGAGGTAACGATCTCGAACTATGATTGTATATGGTGTTCAAGATCGACACTTGCGGATAGCAATAGGCAGGATGTTTACTTCCAGGTATTCCTGCTACTGCGTTGTACTTATTGATATTTTAATACCTAATGCCTAGTCCAACTCAGCCAAACAGCCCCCACATTATTCCATATCCCTCTATACTTTGTCAATAGCAGCCACAAAAACCTACTTGTTCGGACTTAAATCTGCGTCCCAATGTCATCCGAGCGATCTTGTGAATCAGCCGACACTAGTGCTGACCAAATACGAATACAATACGACAGATGGCGTATCGTACTCATATTCGTATCGTATTCAGTGCTCCGGGTGCGTATCGTATTTGTAGTGTATTGTATTCATATTTTGCCACTGAATATGAATATATTTTGAATATATTCAAATATATTCTCGCTACACCTTGCACAGAAAAAATGCTTTGAATTGTGGTAAAATGTGGTCTGGATGTGTGTACAAAGGATGATTTAACCTCAAGATTGCCTCCAGCAACCTCCAGAGGCAGAATGGCACATGTTGGCAAGTTTCAACTTCCGCATCACGCGGCTTTGATGGCCGAGTGGTTCGGGAGCCTGTGGATCCGAACCGGAGTAATGGCTGGAAGGACATCAGAACAGATCAGGCTCGATTTCAGCTGTGCCGGGTGTGGGATTTGATGATCCAACTGGTGCCGTTAAGGTCCCCAGGCGGCCAAACCCATACTTTACCGTATTCAAATATATTTGAATACGGTCGGGCCCATATCGTATTGTATCCATATCATATCGTATTCATATTCTGCCGTATTCATATTCAGTCAGAGTCCTCGGGCCGTATTGTATTCGTACGTATTTGAATATATTCAAAATATATTTTTTCGTATCGTATTTTTGGCCAGCACTAGCCGACACCTGCGCAGAGGACAAAGTTGCTGGTGGCAGCGAAGCGGAAGTATTAGCCTTTCGCCACAGCCACATACGGTCCGATATCGTACCGTTTGATGTGTACTCGCTCGATATCTGTGTCAGTGTAGGCCAACTGGTTTTTTTCGAAGCGGATAAGATCATATGACTCATATGACGCCATATTTTCTTGGCCGCGCGGATGAACGACTGAAAGCCAAAGAAGAGGATGTCAGCCACGCGCCGATATTCAGGAAGGGAACACTCGAACTCACCGGATCCGTGAAGGCGAGCAAACTGTAAACTGTCAGGCGGGAGCTATAGATTGTGAGAGCTGCGAAAATTACAGCTGTTTGCAAAATTGATGACAGTACAGGGTTTTGACAAACAATTACAAACTAAGGCTCCAACCATTTGATTTTAGTTTGAAGGGCTGAACAAACACAGTAATAAAACCGTTTCAAACCGTTTCAAACCATTTTAAAACAGTATTTTTTTGGGGGGAAATTCACATTGCCTCGGAGCTCGATTTGCGAGTGGTAGCAGCTGTCTTGGCCGCTTCAGAGGCAGTCATACCACTCCTAGAAGTGAGCAAAGAAAATCTTGCGCTGTCGAAGGTACGGCACACCCAGAAACTCCATCTCCGTGATTATCTTCTCCCCCGCGCCATCCAAGTTCATGACAGCCGCGGACCGTTTGATGCTTCGAAGGCCCTGCACAACCATAGACATACCATACTGGCCGCGACAGATATAGCGCAGACGATCATTCACCGGATATACGTTATCCTCCTTGAAGAGAATATCAAGGCGGTGATTGAAGGTAGAATCGGGATTGTTATGGATTTATCGTAGCCACTGAATAGCAATCAGACCGACGCGTCAAGATGTGAGAAAAGAAGGACGCGTACCGGCATTCAGACGCGCCTCAATCTGCCATTGCACGACGGCCTGATGCGCGGCACTGAGGGCCTCACTGTTGGAACCATCAACGAGCCTACGAGGGCCCTGTCGACTGCGAGCCGGTAGATTCGTCATGGAGACCATTTTGTTTCGGAAAGAGGAAATCAATGGGCAATGGGGAATCGGTTGAGCAAAGACCGCAGTTGAACTGAAAATTAATGGTTTAAACCGTTTGAAAAATGGTTTTGAAACCGTTTGCCTGCCCCGTCAAATCAAATGGAAATAAAAACGGTTATAACCGTTTGAAACCGTTTTCAAACGGAAATGGTTGGAGCCTTATTACAAACTTTTGATCCCGCCACTTTGCCGCGGTGTTTGGGTTCCTCTGAACCGTTTTGTGAGATTCCTGCCCTTCCCAAAGTCATTCTTATACGACAAACTCTCGTTTCCCGACCCCAAATCACCTGAAATGATCAGAGTTCTGATCTGCTTAATCGGCGGTTCACGGCTTGGCCCCGGCCATCATGATGCAACCACGGCTTTGCCATACACTGTCGCATCACAAGGCCAGTCACCACACCAAACATGCGGTCGTCAAGATACCTTCATAGCTCTCGAGGGTCTGGGTATTTTCATCGTTGTTCACAGTTCAACGTGATAAGCAAATTCGGGAGAAAAAATCCAAGACAAGCAAAATCCGCTATTTCGCGTCATCTCCCTTCGATTCGATGCGTCTGAACGCTTCACCAGCATCTAGATAATCTGCAAATTACAGAGGTCACCCTGTAGATTCTACCCAAATTCGAAACATTTGAAGTGAACGGCGTTGACCTCGGCTGCACACATTGGTTATTGCGCTCTTGGCGAGGAAAACACTGTTTTTCTATGCATCTCCTTTCAACTTGACACGTCTCAAGCCTCCCCCAACGAGAACTGAACTCGAATACGACGCGCCTCGACCCGAGATCAAGTCAACGCTGCTCAACTAATTCTCTCGATAGAACTGTACTCACTCTCCGAATCCTGAACTGTTCGACGTTTAGAAGCAAGAAATCAATGTCTTCAAGAGCATACAACAACGGATGAAGGTACAAGGTACTTATCTAGATACCCCACATCTACGACGCAGAAGAGTCATACGTAGCTTCTAAATGTAACCCTGGCGAATGCAGCTCCACAAGTGAGTAACTGGATACTCAAGTAACGAAGACGTACCATATTAACCCTATGGAATACATGCATTGGAGCAGCGCCGTTGATGAGTTTGAATAATTGACAGTTGATGCGTGGTATCCGTGCTGCAATCGAAGGTTAGCGACACGCCGGGGTGTGCGGAGTTTGGCGGCGTAAAAGGGGTCTCGGCAATAAAAGCAGACGAACACGCACCTCATAATCTAGTACCGTCCTTCCCCGAGTGCAACTTGAAGATACTCATGTATGCCGTGAACGGAGACCTGTGGGGTTATCGCCAAATACCCGAGCCAGAGAGCTGTCCAGATTCCAGCGGAGCGCGGCGCGCGAGGGCGGCTTCTATTGAACTTGCCAGCAACACGGCCGGGTACGGTTGAGGCGGCGGGACGGCGGAGATGTCATTTAGCCTATGCTCCGCGTCGTCGGCGTGCAAAGTGTCGACCAGCATCCATTGGAAGTAAACACGGGAGTGGGAGAGGGGTGAGACGTCGACAAGGAGGGTCCGAACGAGCACTAAGACCCACCAGTTAGATGGCCGGGAAACTGCTACGTGTGAAAAGAGCCAATCTTTTCATTTTTAACAGTGAACTATACCGAAGCTATAATCAATCAGAGCGGATTGTGACCTCACACAAGTCTGACTAAATGGTCCAGATAGCTAGGGTGACCTTAATATGTGCAACCGGTTCTATGGACAGGGGGTACCACTATTAAACTGAGTCCCCGAAAATCAAGTGCACGAACTAGACAGATATGTAATAAGATTCGGAAGGGCCAAAGTGCCAGCCAGACCGCCTACCATGAGGAGCTGGATTCATGAACTATACGGGGCAGAGTAGTAACAGTCCTAAACTAGTTGGCCAGAAGCCGTCTGTTTGGAGGAGTTTGAACCAAGGACGCGACACGATTGAGCACGTGACTTCGAAACATGATAAAACCAGGAATCACTTGGTGCCTTGACTTGCCTCAGAAAGCAAGCCGATCTATCTCGGGTAGCCAGCCGACGGTCTATTTCAAGATGGACCCGGAAGGCCAACCGAACAAGCTGTTTGGCGAACGGGGAACTACTTCGGGTACTTGCCGAGCTATGCTGGGATATGAAAGTGATCTGTGATCGCCGAAAGGCAAAGTGATCCGAGACGAAGTTGAACCAAGTCCAGTCAAACTTACTGGCATGGGCTATACCAAAACGTCTACAAACTAGACGGCCGTCTAGTTGACTGAGTCAGGTCTACGAAATGTGTTCCAGAGGGAGCTGGAAGCGGCAGGATAAAGAAGACACGGTCAGAATCAAACACCCCACTCAGAATCAAACACCCCACTCACCAAAAACGGACCAACCTCCATCTGGACCACGGAAGCCAGCCGAGTTAACCAATCGGAGAAGAACCGAAATATTTGAAACACTGATACCGGATAGTTTACCGAATGGACATCAATTATTTATTAGTCACCTATTTTCTGAATCATGTATAAAAGGACAGTAGAGTAGAGTAGAAAGCAGCAGATTCCCTGGGACGGTGGCCTGACACGCCATTGGTTCTAGTTAGTCGTGCTCTTTGGACTGCTAGTTGCTACACGCACTTGTATTTCGCACACCCTTGATTGATTGGATTGGATTGGATTTGAAACAGACGGATTGAACTGAACGGACTTGATTGATTTGACTCGCACAGACTTGTACTGAACGGAATTGGACTCGCACGGACTTGATTGAACGGACTTGAACTTGACTGGAATTGGACTCGCATGGACTTGATCAAATCGAACTGGACTTGACTTATCGAACTGACTGGACTTGAATATCTGACCGAACCCATTTCGCGACTTAACTGAACGTTCTGTTGTGTGTGTGTGTGTAACTGTTATCTAAAGAGCATTGAAAAACTCTACGCCGGTCTAAACCACCGTTACTTGCAATAAAACCCGCTTTCGAGCAAAAACCCCAACTTGTGTTAAATCAGACTTGCCAAACAGACCATCCTGCTCCTTCGATCTGAAGTAGAGCCAAAGCCTTGGCGCATTGAAAGAACCCGATTCCTTTGGTCTATATAAGCCTAATACTTGGCTTTCACCCCCGAACAAACCCGTTCATCACCCAGCGCAGGGAGTGGTAGTTTTGGTGTTTAGTTTTGGTTTAGTTGGATATACTCCGTCTATCTCATTTCTAGCATTTTCCATCCGTGCATGTAGTGAAGACCTTTCATCGCGCTTAACCATCGCGTATTTTCTTTCCCCCGCAGGAATGAGCTCCACCGGTCTGCACAGGACTCCACTGACGTAGGGTCCCTACCGCCTATAAAGGACCCTGTTTTCCACCGGCTGGATCATTGTATTTTCACCCAACTCGCCCACTCGCAATACCCCTCACACTGATCCATGTCTTCCGCTACTTTGCACGCTATTAATGTTCTCGAGAATCCCCGCGTCATCCCGAAGACCAAGACAACCGTCTTCGATGGCCAGATCTTTCTACCCTCCACCGAGCCCGCTCTGATTGGTCCTTCCGCTACTTCAACGAAAACAATCTCGAATTTCCCGAGGTTGGCTGTTATAGCGTGGGCATACGTGTAAGTCAGATATTTCCTCTTTGTTTCAAATACTCATCTCCCTCAGGTTGCCCGTACTACACCAACGATTGAGGTTTACTCACAAACCCTCACTCCCGTTGATTACCACACAATGGAAGATAGCTTTTCAGTGCGTGTCCGCTCCTTCTATTCTCCACTCATTATTCATGTTCTCTTAGCGTACGCCTCTCGGGTCACCCGAGAACTTTGATCTCTGCCACCAGGGCTGCATTGCCATCTGCGGCGTGCCCACTGATATCAATCGCGACGATGCCACATTCGACATCCATGTAGAGCAGTATCTCTCCGCAACCAGGGTCTCGAGGCGTTCCCGGTGCGCTGTCTCATTCCAGACACACCAAGATTCAAGAAGCACAAGCCCATTCCGTCCAAAGGCAAGCCTGTTGCTGTTACTGAATTTCTGACTGGCCTCGAGCGGAACGAGGACAAGACGATGAACATCAGGGAAAACCTCCTCAGATATTTTAGACTACTTTATGCCAAAATAGCGCTGAAAAGTCAAGTATTGCCATTTTGTCAAAAATATCTAGAATATCTTCCCCCCCAAAAAAATAGCAAAGGTCTTCGCTATTTTGGGTCTAAAATATCATAAAAATATCCAGGGATATCTCACAGCTACATTCGAATATTTGTCGCATTTCTCAAATATTGCCAGTACAGAGCAGCTCAAGTTTGAAGCATGTAGAAAACAGATCAATAGCATGAATTAATCAGGCTACTACAACAAAAGTATGTACGAGAGTATGCGTGATATAAAGGGAGCGTTCTCAGCACGAACAGAAGCCCCTCCTCCTGTCTGTTCCGCAGAGCACATGGTGTCTCTCCATCTTGGTCTCATCTACTCTCAAAATTAGTTAGGACAGGCGAGTAGGGGCAACCGAACGCACCGATAACATGGTAGTGTCGACAGCAGGGTGGATAAGGAGACCCAGTCTACGCAGGAACACACATGCAGCTGCCAGCAAAATGAAGTAATAATTGGTCAGAATAAAATGAGCAACTGGGGAAAAGACTCACGGAATTGGGACACGGCCTCGGCGGGAAACTCGGCCTGCATGAAAAGCAGCATAAATGTCGCGCGGGTGATTAGATGAGCTTACTGAATGTGGGGATCTCAGCTTGCAGCACGCTGGCGTTGTTGGCAGCCATGCCAAGTACGTGCAGTGGTGGATGATGTGTGAAACGGATGATTCCGAGGCGGCGGCGACGGCGGAGGGTGGACCGGGCGCCAGAAGGTGTCGGGTAGACTGGGTACTGGGTAAGTGTAGGTATACAGAGGTAAGGGATGACACACATGTAGTGGCGGCGGTCAGCAGACAAGCTCGCCTACACAATGGTCATGTCGCCCCCCTGCCATGAGGGCACCAATGTAGCTACTTCCTGCTCACAGATGTCAGTATAGTTGACACGAAAAGTAAATGGCTCACCAGAGGGCGCTGGGCAGACAGGAAAGAAAGTTGCGAGAGCAATGTGAGAGGCAAGCACATGGGGGGAAAGGAAGAAAGGCGTTGTCATTTGTTGTGCTTCAATCAAAACAAACCACTTTTTTTTGACATCTGTCACTGTCCTGTCAGTGTCAAACACTTGTCTGACACGTGGACGTTAGGGTCGGCTTGAAATTGACTTAGAAAGAAATGATTTTTCGACTAATGTTTTTTAAAGTTGCGGCGACTTCAGTCAGTGTCAGAGGCTATTATTAAGAAGCCCGCCTCATCTAAGTGACTCATTATAAAAATAATGGGCCAAACCGTAAAGCGAGAACTACATTTATTGCGCAATTTGGCTCAGAATATATTCGCACTTTTGAAAATATTTAGGAATGTGCGCAGGTTTCACTATTTCTTCACTATTTTTTTGCTATTTTTTGCTATTTCTCCAAAAATATGCTGAAATATATGGCAGGATTCAAGGAAAATATTTTTCAGTAAAATATCGTAAAATAGTGAGGGAGGTTTTCCCTGATGAAATCCTTTATCATTGACGTGGACACTGTTACTTTTATGGGCCAGTCGGGATCCTCGGTGCCCAAGGCTGAAGAGAGCCCGACCAAAATTTGTACGTCTTTTCTCCCACAGTCATTCAAGTTGTGTCTCTAACATGCCTCTTAGCCCAAGGTACACCAGCCCATCTTAACTTTGGAAGTCAAGGCAGCGGCGGCGAGCCGCCTTCGAAGACTGCAGCTGATCGGGCCGTCGAGGAGGCCAGAGAAGACAAAGGAGAGGGTTCTTCAAATGGACGGTCTCGCCGCACTTGAAGTACTTCACATTGAATAAACTAGCTGCTATTCCAACCAATTAAATAAATGTGCTTTTTATAACTGTCTACATCCTGATCAATGTCAGCTTTGAATACAACCTTCTTGCCAGTGTTGAACCCACGAAGGAAATGTATTACTCAAACTCGCACTCAACCGGGATGCTAAACAATGCAGATGAAAACCTTTGATCCCTAACGTCCGTGGCGAAGACACGGGTAACTGCTAGTTTGGGCTAATAGACGTTATTGTACACCAGGGAGGGCACCGCCACGCTTGCAAATGAACGCAGATGGCAGCACCACCCTTCCTGAAGTCCACGCTGACACCCTCGGTACCGACACCATTCGCCGGCTGATTCGGGATCTTGTAACTGCAAACGTGCCCGCTTCTTCGACTGCCCCAATCATTTTCGCGGTGAGGGAGAGGGACGTGAATCTGGAGCTCGCGGACGAGTCAGATCTGCATTTCATATACAACGGATTGGTCCGGGAGGCAGGGAAGTCAAGGTTTGAGGAGCATATGTCCCAAATGATCGACCCCAGGAGCCCCGCCACTAGGGACCCATCCACGAGCGCCATCGTCGCCGGGGACAAACCCACCGCCGCCGCCGATGGGACCCCCGCGACTGGGACCTCGTCCATGAACCTCATCGCCGCCGCTCCGATCACCGCCATCCAGAAACCCACGGCCCCCCGCTCGGCAGCTCCTCCAGCGGAGCCCAGCCCAAACCCCATCACCGCCGCTGCGATCACCTCCGTCGGCAAGGCGACAACTGGGAACTTGTCTGCCAGCACCAACGCCGCTGCGAGCCTGCGACCGTCGACAAAGCCCGCGACCGGCACCGTTGGCGGCTCCTTGACCGCTACCGCTTCTCCTGAAGTCGTCGACGACGAGCTTGGTTCCGACTACTTCCCGAACAACGGTGATGTTTTGGGGCTCCTGGACAACGATGTTTCGGGGAGCCAGCTGGCTAACACCGCCTCGAGCAGCAAGTCCGCCCGCGTGCTGGACTTTTCGCCCGCAGGCGTCAAGGGGACAGTCTTTCCCAGCACCCTCGGCACCGACGTGGCACCGCCGTCTCCGCTGTTGTCGATTTGCGGACGATGACATCATGGTTCGCGAGGTACCGGTCAAGAAAAGGGGTAGGCCCCGAAGGGCGGCCAACGGGAGCAACGCGGGGATTTCGCGCAAGCGCAAGCAGCCGGACGTTGGTGCGAAAGTGGACGACGCTCCCATGGCAAAGAAGCCGAAGGTGGCACACCCAGCGCCGCCTGCTAGGATGACCAGATCCAAAGCACCGCCGCCGGCCCCGAAGCCTTCGCGAAGCCCTGGAACCGGGAAGCCGGGTTGGCGCTATGCGACCGACTCGGACTGAGGGAAACACCGTATACTAATTCCACAACATGTACTCAATTCTTTCCAACAATACTCGCTATTTTTCACGTTACTTTGGGGTCTGGGCAAATTTGGGTTGTTATGTCGAGCGTGTTTTGCTTTTAAGTTATCCTAGGAAGAGTCGGTCCTGGCCTTGCATTGGCTGTCGAGGTGCGCTATCGATTGTTGTCTGGCATTCTCAATATTGACGTATTTCTAGATCAAAAGATATGCCTTTCTGTGATTCGGTGCGCAGGATCAATCGCGCCAAGATTGTATCGCAGTCAAGATTATTTTTCTGGTGCACAGGATTAATTGCGCCAGGAGGGATTTGCAGTCGGTTTCGGTGCAGTTTCCACAGCCTTGATCGCCGTGCACAGCCATGTTGCTTCTTTGTGATTGTAAGGTAGGGCTCATCCATAAACAACCTACCCCACGTGATCAAGTGTGACACTCCTTTTTGGGAAGGTGGCCTTTTTTTCCGAATCAAAAACAGTATTTTGTCCTAATGAGAGATGTTAGGGTAAATCTGGCTACCAAGAAGTCTTGATATCGGTATGTAACAATACACTGAATATTTTTGGACCATATCCTTTACATGGCGGGCCGCTGAAAACGGAAGTACTGTGTTATGGCACTCATTTTATTTTCAGCAAGCTCAATTTTTGCACATAAATTACAGGGAGCTGCATGAGACAACTTGATAGGTCTTAGGACAAATGTTCGTATTTAATTTTAAAGTAGCATTCATGAGTTCACATAAACGTTGGACGGAATACTGTATTATTTCGTTCAAATCGACAGGGGGGGTGATGCGTGACAGGTTCAACCATTTCGATATTTCGGCGAGGGTTGAATTTTTGCGTGACACCTCGAATATTTCGGCATTTGAACAGAAAATTTTGTTTTTTTTTGCACCCTTTGCGCAGTTCGGGGACCTTTGTGACGGCTGGGAGGTTCGACGGAGGCCTGAGTGACGCATGACCGCGACCGAAATTCGACATCGACCGGGGGGGTGCGTGACACGTGACTGTTGATTTGAACGAAATAGTACAGTACTGTGGGAATCACCCTCCTGCCCGATTTGGAGCGTGACATGAATCACGTGGGGTTGGTGGGTTATGAGTGAGCCCTACCTTAGATCCATCTGATGTGCCAAGATGATTTTCCTACAAAGATCTCTACCCCAGGTAAGGATTATTTTGCATATTGTGCCCTGTACTGATTTGCGGCACTCAGGATTATGGGGAAGATTATTTCGCGTTCAGGATTATTCATGGTCAAGATTTTTTGGCGATCAAGATTATCTCGCTTAGGATTATTTTGCGCTCGGGATTATTTCGCGGTCAAGATTATCTCACGCAGTCGAGATTATTTCGCCCTCGAGATTATTTCGCACTAGATTACTGGGAAGGATTTTGCGCTCGGGATTATTTGGGAGGAGCAGGATTATTGTGGCGGAAGGCATAGGATTAAATTGCGCTGCTGGGATTATTTGCGCCGTAATAGAGATTAAACCTGTTTCTTAGCTACGTGAAAATGTGTCTAGGATTAATTTTAAGCCGCGCGAAATTGCGGCCAAGATTAATTTTCGTCCATGAGAACCTTGGACAGAGGGATTCCAACTCACTACCCTTCTTACATCTGGCTACAAATATGCAAATCTGCAGATTCGGCAAGCACTCATAATCAACTCGGTGTTTGTTCGACGCCCGAGCACCCTATCTTATTTGACACAACTGGATGTTACCGCGTGGGCAAGGTTTAAACCCAGTACGTGGACAAACAACTGGACGTATGCCACCGAGGCTCGTGGAACATTGATGCTATTGCTGGCCCGTGCGGATTCGCCTCAGCAACTCGACGAGCAGAGCACTGATGTTGTACAGAAGGAGGAAGCGCTAAGGGAATTTCTGCGGGGGTGTTTCCAGGTGGATTTACTTCCAACCAACTGCTCCGTCACGCGTGGGCGAGTGACTTATAGTATCGAGCAAACAGTAAATCCCTTTCGAAACAAACTGAAGCCTTACCTTCCAGCGGTTAAGCTCGCCGAGCTCAAAAAGCAACCTTTTACAACGGTCACAGTCCGCTAGATGTACTCCATCCATTTATAGAATCAATTTGCACCCCTGGTTGTGTGAGTACCGGTAGTGGGTACGTGTGTGAGATGCTGCAAAAAGAGAGCTGGACAATACTTGAGGCCGTGGGCCACCAAGCTAATTAAGTCTCTTGCTGACTTGTCGGGACACGAAAATAGGCCGAAAACATCCCAACAGGAGTTTTGAGTGAGGAAAATCATAGAACCTCCCGGCTGACCCGAAAATAACACCAAAAGCATCCTAACACTCGTGTTCGGGACGGTACCTTGCGGAGTGGTTGAGTTCAAAAAAAACATAAGATATACAAGCGGTTGCTGGGCCGCCAGTATCCACTTTTTATGATCTTGAACATGAATTTGGATTTCTTCCCACGCTGCAGAACTCATGACCGAGTTTATTTGAAAGAGAAGTTGCGTGCAGATTGTGCGCGCCGATGGCAGCATCAGTCCGGAGTCAATGTCAATGTTGGCCACACCCCTCTTCATGTTTGGAATACCAACAAATCTTGTGGCATCGAACCTCATTGAGTTGATCCTAGTTTTGTTAATTTCTGAGGTGGTGGCACAGAACCGAACGACCATTGCAAAGTTGCCAGTGGCAGAGAAAGCTTCAGACAGACAGACAGAAACCTAGTAATCTTATGAAGAGAGAGATACAGCAATGATTAACGGCCAGTAGAATGACTTTGGGAGGGCAGGGGGATATATTATACCCGTATGGTCGAAACCCCTGTTTCATCGGAGACGTGATATTCGGGCTCGATTCAAGGAGTGAGTTGACAGGTTCGGTTTGCAGCATGCTCCTAGTCCCTTTATCAGGGAAATTTGTGCAGCACCATGATTACAGCCAACGACAGTACCGAAGGCGTGGATCAAAATTTTCCAAACTTAAAGGTTTTTGATCTCTTCGAAAGAATTAGCCATACCTCCCTCACCTCTGTACCGTTTGACTTGTAAGTAGGCTAGAAATGCCAGACTGATCCACGTACAATTAGTCATAGACCTGGATCAACGAAAATGTTTTATTTTGGGTGCCTCCTCAAATTGAGCTTGGTCAACGGTAGATTCATGCTAGTAATGCCACATCATGTCCAGTTGGCCCTAGTTTTGGACAGGGATATTTAGGATGTATTACAATCAATGTCATAGACGCATAACAGCAGATTTACTGCCTGATAATTTCAAAATTGGACTACAGGGGATCTAACGGTGAGAGTGTTGAAAGTCGTATATTGACTGGAGTACTTGATCTGAGCACCAGGGACTACTCACTAGAGAGCCTTGGGCATGTACTCAGTCCAAATACTTGCCAAAAACGAGGTAATACGCACCCCAAATTGCTAATTAAACGCGTCGCGTCGTGTCACTGCGTTGAGGCCGTTTGTAGTCAGAGGGTAGGCTACGTTCGCCTACCTTGGTCTACCTTGATCTACCCCTTGTCTACCCCCGTAGACGAGGGGGATCGACATATATGTTTGTCTACGTTTGTCTAGCCTGGTCTACACACGGTAGTCACATGCTGTCATAGGTGTGACTACATTGGGCGGACCAGGGCTACTCCATGTAGACCCATGTAGACCCATGTCGACACACCATATATGAATACAATATAACAATTTGACATCTATCTATGTGCAGATATCGATTACACTCTGTAGGCAGACTCTGCAGAGCGTGTCTGAAATGGCGCCACGTGCGGCTAGCGCGCCGCATCAGGGAACCAAACATGTCATAGCTTCGACAGTCATGGCCCACGTCAGAATTTAGGATGAGAATCATTGGACAAATACTTGGAAAATACCAGTACAAGCCTACCAATGTAAATGGGAGCTCAAAGATGGTTCTCCAACTTGGTGTACCTGGGTCTACCCTGGGTCTACCAAGGTACTCCCAGGTAGACACAGCTTGGATAGGGTAGACCATGTGTAGACATACTGTGTCTACACAATTTTACCCATGTACACATAGATCCGTGTCTACCCCCTTGTCTACCCCCGTAGCCACACCCTGTGACTACAAACGGCTTCAACGCAGTGTGTCCCATCATCCCGCACCCCCTCCGCATCATTTGGACACGCATTGTGTCTTATTCACTCATCCTCAAAGCACAGAGCTCCACTCCCCCCTATGCCTCAGCTACCAAAAGTACAAAGGGAAAGGTAGAGATGTGTTGTACAACTTCAAGTTGAAGTTGCGTTGAATCTCTCTCGCTTACTCGCACTCAGGACATTATAGGGCAGTATATCTGTTGTTCTGTGTCTATTGAATTTATTTTACCATGTCCTGAAGGCCCCTCCCCAAAATTGGACCCGATTGGATCTGATATGACATTACTAGGACGAGTTTACTGTGCTTCAGACTCAATTTGCGAGCTCACCTAAAATAAGATATTTTTGCTCATTGACCTCTGACTAATTGCGCATGAATTAACCTGACATTTCTAGCATATTTCCAAGTCAAACTGAGGAAAACTGAGCGAGTAATGGGTAATTCTTTCAATAGGATCAAAAATCCCTAAAATTGGGAATTTTTGATTCGCGCCTTCGGTTCTGTCATTGGCTGTAAAACTCAATGTAAACATCAGAAGGCACAATATGAAGAGCAGTTGAGTTTGAGCTTTGTTGTGTTGTGGCCAGAGCAAAATATAGGATCGAGAACCTCCAAATACGAAGGCAATAAGTTACTTCAGGCAAAGTCAGAATTTTAAGGTGGACTGTCCGTTAGGACGACGATCAAAAGAAGAATGTTTCGTCGCCCTTCAAGTTGCCTGTTCTTGAAGGCTTTTGAAGGCTTTTGAAGACAGATGAGAGAAGATTGGATTTTAGTGAAGGAGGACATTAGGGAAGACATGTTTTAAACTGTTCAGGATAACGGGGTCATGGAAGACTGCATTTTAAGAGGAGAAAATGATGGTGTGGTTATCCTAGAAAGGAAATTGAAACTGTAAAAGACGTCGTGTCGATGTCGTGGTCAAGTCGTGGCTCCACGTTAGTATTGATGGCAGAGAATGAAAGCGGGTCGTTATCTTAGAAAGGAAATTGAAGCTGTAAAAGATGTCGTGTCGATGTCGTGGTCAAGTCGTGGCTCCACGTTAGTATTGATGACGGAGAATGAAAGTTGGTGGTCGGATCAATGGAGCAATGGAAATAGGCGGTGGGCCGATGGCGGGATCAACAGACGGAACAGCGGAGTTTAGAAAGGCATAATTTTATAACGAGATATATATATATATTTACAATAAAGGATCGTGGGTAATTGGCCCGGGAAGATCTCAGCGGCAGTGGTAAGCGGCCTGATGTGTGATGGGGTCAACATCCATGGCCGCATCACTTAACTCCTCCTCGGATATCTCAGTGTGTGCGAAGTTGTTGAGTAGGTGGGAAGGTGAAAAGGGAAGGGGATTGTCGAGCTGCATGGGGGAGGAAGGACAATTTTCATGGGGTTCCAGCTCATATTCAGACTCAGAAGACTGGATGTTGGATTGAATGGCGACTGCGCGATAATGCCTGCAACGTGTTCTTTTTGCAAGCAGATAGCCACATGACTTAGTGCAGTGGCAATACTTCTTCTTTTCAGAGGACTGCTTTCGTTTTAATTTAGGATTTGGCATTCTAGAAGACAAATGGACCATGGAACATGCTTAAATTGAGACCGCGACAGATAAAATCATCAAGATATATGCGTGACAAAAATTAAAATTACACCTGATTTCCGCAAGAAATTGGATCGGGGTTCAAATTAAAACTCAAACAGAGCCCGCAGATGATGAATGGGGAAGGTACGATGGCGAGAAGAATTGTGCGAGCGCAAGAGCAAAGTGCAGGATAATATCTGTGCCCGGAGATGCTACAAGGTGTAGGAAGGTCAACAGGCTGGGTGCAGAGTGTCTGCAAAATGCGGTTGGTGGTGCAGAAGAGGGTATATGGTGACCTAAGTGCCGTAGAGATGAGGCCCGTAGTATGCTTGTTGTGGTACAAAGTAAGAGTTGATCCGTTCCAAACACATGCAAATCCCGGTACTGCCACACATTTTGACAAGCTCGCGGATCAATAAGAGCACTTCAGGTATTTTTGAGTGAGGTGCTGGGACAGAGTGTTTTGTTTACAAAGTGTTTCCATACGTAGTACCCCTCAGGAACTTAGTTGAAGTACCCCAGGCAGTAGTGCCTTGAAGGACACTCCAATAAAGTACCTTGGGAAGTAGTGCCTTAGAAGCTACTTACCTGGAGTGCGTCAAAAAGCACTGCAAACTATAAACCTCATACTGAGTACTTTTTTTTTCATTTTGAGTGCCCACACACTCAGGTTAAGTACCTTTACTTCCCACAGTGCTTACGCTCATCAGTGTGAGCCAGTGGGGGCTAGCGTCCAATTACCGTGCCCTCTATGTCTCCAATATCGAACTACAAAACCACGCAGGATGGACTTTAGCCTTCTAATCGTCTTGAAACATTGTTTCTACACTCCCACACGCATATAACTATTTCCACGGCCTACCGATACCCTCTTCTTTCACGGATTTTTTAACCTACCCATACCACGATTTTCCTAGTCATATATCCTTTCCTCTACTCTGAAACCAACCGTCCATCGACCCTCTTCAAGAATTTAGCAGTTGGGAGCATAACTCTTCTTTAGCGTGATGGAGTGGAGTCCTGCCATAATGGTCAGCTTGGTGGGCAGACGCATTGTGCCTCATGAGCAGCGACATGAGGCTGAGGTCATTGTTCTGCGATGCATAATGGAGTGGAGTCTTGCCATAATGGTCGACTTGGTTGACAGATGCATTGTGCTCAATAAGCAGCGACATGAGGCTGAGGTCATTGTTCTGCGATGCATAATGGAGTGGAGTCTTGCCATAATGGTCGACTTGGTTGACAGATGCATTGTGCTCAATAAGCAGTTGGGTGATGTCAAGGTGATCATTCTCAGATGCATAATGGAGTGGAGTCTTGCCATAATGGTCGGCTAGGTTGACAGATGCGTTGTGCTCAATGAGCAGCTGTGTGATGTGAAGGTGATTATTCTCAGATGCGTAATGGAGTGGAGTACGGCCATAATTGTCGGCTTGGTTGATGGACGCATTGTGCTCTACAAGCAGCCACACAATATCAAGGTGATTGTTCACCGATGCAAGATGCAGTGCAGTCCAGCCATCTTTGGTGGTTTGGTTGATGGATGCATTGTGCTTAATGAGCAGCTGCACGACCTTGGGGTGATCATTCTCTGATGCATAATGGAGTGGAGTCCCACCATCTTCATCAGCGTGGTCAACAGATGTACTGTGCTCAATGAGCAACCCCACAATGTCAAAGTGACCCCAGATCGATGCACAATGGAGCGCACTCCAGCCATTTTTGGCCACTTGATCAACAGATATGTTGTGCTTGATGAGCAGCCGTGCAACATCAAGGTGACCCTCCTTTGATGCTAGATGCAATGCAGTCTTACCATCATTGGTGGTTAGGTCAACAGATGTGCTGTGCTCAATGAGCAACCTTGTAATGTCAAGGTGTCCCTTCTCTGATGCAAGATGCAATGCAGTCTTACCATCATTGGTGGTTAGGTCAACAGATGTGCTGTGCTCAATGAGCAACCTTGTAATGTCAAGGTGTCCCTTCTCTGATGCAAGATGCAATGCAGTCTTACCATCATTGGTGGTTAGGTCAACAGATGCATTGTACTCAATGAGTAGCTGTGCAATGTCAAGGTGACCCTTCTCTGATGCAAGATGCAGTGAAGTCTTACCATCTTTGACGACCTGGTCGACAGATGTGTTATGCTTAATGAGCAGCCTCACAATGTCATGGTGGCCCTCCTCCCATGCGAGATGCAGTGAAGTCTTGCCATCTTTGATGACCTGGTTAACAGATGCGTTATGCTTAATGAGCAGCCTCACAATGTCATGGTAGCCCTTCTCCCATGCGAGATGCAACGAAGTCCTGCCACCCTTGGTGGCTAGGTCAACGGATGCATTGTGCTCAATGAGCAGAGAGCGTACTCCTTCAGTGTAGCCCATTTCAGAACACATGCACACTGCAGGTGGTATGGGTGCATCCCAATCACGGGTCTTATACCAAGGGACAGGACGCAGTTGGTACAAAGCAGCATGTTGGCTGCTTCCATCCTCCAAGAGATGCATTGTTGATGGAAGTAGCACCTTCTGGTCCTGCTCATTGCCAAGCCGCAGGTGATAGAACCAATATTTTGCTGCATACAACGCGATCGGGTAGTTTTGGAGTGTGTCCTTGGTCATTGGATGTTGGGGCTCTGCAAAAAGGAGGAGATAGCGGACACAAGTTTGAGTAATAAACTTGTGGGAGACATCCATTGTAAGATCAATGATTGTGCCAAATTCCCGCTGGAATTGTGGGGAAAGGATATAATCCTTGACAGATGAATGGGCAAGAGTGATGAACGGTTTATCCTCATCATCGATTAGCCATCCATGCTGGTCTTTCTTTTTGATTACAATCAGACCATCTAACAACTTGAAGATGCCAGAGTTGCCCTGCCGTCTATTTGGGTAGTAAATCGATTTATCTGGATTAAAAAAGTCGAATGTGGGGTCATCTAGGTGAAAAGAAATAGCATCCGCCAGCTCTTCTGGTGTGACTTCTCTAGCAGAAAACACAAGCCACCGGAAAATTGCTTGGATAAAAACAGTTCTTTTAAAAGTATCTGTTGCCCGAGTCAAGAAACGGCTGTAAATCCCAGATAGATCAGCCGGAAGGGCTGTGAGGGCTTCCTCCCAGTCATCTTCCCAATAACGGTGACCCAGTTCAATGAGGAGACATGCGGCCAAGCGAAACCTGGATATGCAAGTTAGCTTGAGGACAAATCACAGTGCAAAGAGAGGACCGACATTCCGTTGCTCTTCTGCACAATTTGCTCTGTGACATTCCTTGCATAATTGTCATCACTAGCCCAATTTCCGACCTTGGGAACTTCACTGCCAATGAAGGACCTAATGTCGTCATTTGAGACCCAGGAACCAAGCTCGATGAAGGCTACATCCTTGAATGCTGTTTGGAATTCCTGAACAGGTTGACTTGTAAACAGCAGATGTGGTGCATTTTTGGCAGGATTGTATAGACTGTGAATGAACTTAATAAGGTGCTTCCAGTCAGTCCTGTTGCATTCATCGAGCCCATCAACGACAATATATGTCTGGTCCAGCTCTGAAAGTAAATCTGTGAGGACTCCCAGAAGATCTACATGCTGTGGTAGTATAGTTCCATTTTCTAGTGTTTTATGCAGCTGACAAAGAGACCTATAGGGATAAGGTGACCGTCCAGAGAGCTGCCAGACAATAGAACGTAACATGAGGTCCATGTGTTGCCTCTCGTTCCTGAAATCAAAATAGAAAAATGCAACTGCAGACCGGGCAGGACAGGCCTTGACAATTTCTACAATCACTGTTGAGCTAGCCATATGAGTACCATCAGTAGCAGATTATGTACATAGTAGTGATATGAACCACCTTAGAACACTCTTTCCAGTACCAGCTGCAACTGATTAGACATGGGATTGGAACACAATGAAACTGGCTTACAGATTCCTTTGATCCATAAGGAACCAGGCATGTCCTTCCATCTGATAAATCGACCATCACGTAGGAGCCAGCGCCCAGTGGCCTCGTGATGAAGGCGCTGCAGTTCATACTGTCTGTCTTGTGTATCAGGAGGAAACTTCAACCACTTTTCCAGAATTTCTTTGAGTCTAGATGTCATTCAGCTTGCAAAATATTCAACACAGAAAATTTGATTAACCCTTGACCCAGATGTACACTGTCGTTGTTGAGAAAGGACTTCGGGAAAGGGACAGTGGACACTTCACCGACATACATTTTATTTATGGAGTGATCAAAGATCACAGCGGGACCTTCCCCTGTACCCCCGCCACCCCCATTTATGCCGCCCCCTCCACCATCACCTCCTGTGCCTCCTGGAGACAAGAGATCATGATACTGACGTCCCAATAAAGCTCTGTACGCACCATGAATGTGGTAATGAGCGGTCTTAGGATCATTGCCCTCGCCAGACATGATGAAAATGGATTTTTAGAGCAGTAATCTTCTGTAGGTAGAGTACAATGTGAGCCACCAGTAAAGACTACACTGCAGCGAGAGCCCCTCACAAAAAGGATGAGGATGATGTATTCCGGTGCAGTGGACGTGGAGGAGGAAGACAAGAGTGGGGGCGCCTCGTGGAGAACAGCATGCACTTTCGCGCGAAGAATGTCCGAGAAGCATGGGTCCGAGCCTTTCGGGCCGGCGATTACGAATGAGCCGGTGTATTAATGTAACCAAGGGGGACTCGGGATTAAAATATCGGACGTGGGGGGGGGGGGGGGGGGGGGTTTGGCCGAGGGCCAAAAAAACTTCTTCCTATAAGTTACAGGAGGAAGGAAAAGGGCTGGGGGAGGCAGTATAAAGGCAAACGGCTGTAACCTTTTGGTACAAAGTGTCACACGGTTGCCGTTACGGTCGATGCGTATCTTTACGAAAGGGGCAATCGGCTAACCACGGCTGTCCGCCACACTCATCTCCGTCCCTCCTTTGTACTGTACTATTTCGCTCAATTCTCCCGGGCTGTGACCTGTGACCCGCCGATTCGAACTTTAGATTTCGAAAATCCACCGCGCAGGTCGTGACATCATTTTTTTTTTCGAAAATCTGGCCAGTTGTAGCGGAAACATCCACCACGCATTCAGACGGCTTTCTTGTGCCTTACAATGCAGTAAAGAAACTAAAAATCGACGTACTCAGCAAATCCGGAGAAATATTTGATGCGAATTTGAGCAAAATTTTGAGGCTCATTGGTGCCACTTCTGGACTGTACTGTACCATTACGACCGGGTGTTCGGTCACTAGGTCACAGCCCTACCTGAACTGAACACTTGAGAATTCAGTCACAAGTCACTGGCCTCCAAAATCGATGTTTTTAGCAAAAAAGCGGCGGAAAATGCCGAAAAAATCGCCCAGAAAGGGAATTTCCCACGAAATGAACACTTCAAAAATAGGGGAGTTCAGAGTAGATTTCGGCCGCCGGTGCAGAAATTTTCGGCGGCAGAAATCTCACATGATCAGTCACAAACCGTTACTTCTCTTTGTTCTCTTCCACGCCACTCAGTCTTTTGCTACACTTGCTTTATACCGTATCGTCTGAATAATACATGACGGAATGGCCCGAAGAAACAAACCTACATTACCTTCTATTAAATGGACCAAGAATGGCGGGGAGCTGATATGGAAGTTGTCGGCAGAAGTCGAGAAGAAGGAGAATCGGCTCGTCATTCTCGGAAAGAACGATAGCTCGGAGGTATGATGCCCTAAATTCGAGACGTTTAACCTCCCTGTATGATCTTGTTGTGCTAGAACTCCACCGGGGCCAGCAAGACGGCTGTTTTCAAGCAAATCGGAAGCGTCATTCTTCCGGCCGAATTCGCGATCGACGCGGACGCTGTGGCCAAACGCGTCAAGTCCAAGTACAACGAGTGTGTCACCAATTATCATCATGTCATGTTCTCTTTTTCTGAAAACCTGTAGCCTTTATGACGTCTACAAGAAGCAGAACAAGCGTCTCCGTCAGACTGGCGGCGGCCTCGGCGGGAATGATGACAACGAGGACGAATCATTGCATGAATATATGCGTTGCTACATCCCATCGAATGGCCCCGATACTACGACCACCGAGGAGGCAAAGAATCTGTGGGGTGCGCTATCACATTCTCGCAATAATCCCCGCAAGACTAACACATATCTAGACGAAATCACAAATGAGTTTCCCTTCTTTCCTACTTTTCACAGGCTCGTTAGTACTCGCCCGAACGTCAATCCACCCGTGATTATCACCGGGCTCGGTCCTGAAGGGCGCAAAATCACCCATCTCCAAGCTCCGATCGCTGCAGCGCATAGGCCCTTCTCCAATGCGCTAATTGACCCATCGCTCATTGGACGTGTTGCGACCCCCCCTCCCCAGCTCCTGCCATCATTCGCTGGCTCTGAGAGCTCACCCGGTACACCCATTCCGTGGGACGCAACC
Organism: Mycena rebaudengoi; assembly: GCA_029282285.1. Lineage (NCBI taxonomy): Eukaryota > Fungi > Basidiomycota > Agaricomycetes > Agaricales > Mycenaceae > Mycena > Mycena rebaudengoi. The sequence continues at coordinate 821,852 of JARJCX010000050.1, read as the reverse complement.
CCGAGTCCTACCAAGCCCACCCGCTCTCCCCGCCCGTTAACGAACTCCGACAAGGAAAACAGGCCCACAAAGTCCGGGAAGAAGAAGGTGAAAGTCGAGTCGACCCCCAACCTTTCACAGGCAATTCTGGCTGCTCGCTCCAGCACCAAGAATATTCCAGCGAAGCGTTCTTTCGAGGAGATGCTTGTTAATATTCATGAGTGTGTTATTCCTCATTTTTTCCGGCCTACATTCTGAGCTCATAATCGTCAGGACAAATATAGAGCAGGCAAACAGGCGTGCTTCGCTTCAAGATGACATCGCAAAGCGTCGTCTGATGCTCGAGGAAAAGCAGCAGCTCATCGAGATGCAGAAATTGGGCATCTACACCAAGGATGAGTTCCTCACGAAGTTGAAAGAGATCGAAGCTGGTTATTTGCAGCCCAAACCTAGCAAGCGGGCTCGCTTCTCGTCCCCTATTCATGCCGATACTCCCAGTGACGTTGAGTTTGCCTAATCTACATATCAAGTTCCCATTCATTTCACACACCGTCATCGATTACACTCGATTATTCCCTTACACTCCTTACTATTCATTTTAATACTCGAATTACCTACGTTCCCTCGCTACAATTAGTTCAGCCGTCAATCGTAAACGCTTCTCTTCACCAGCATCTTCTGTGTCATCTCCAACGTAAGTTTGCCGTAGCCCTCGATCTTCCTCTTCCTCTGCACGTCCATGAATATCACCGAACACCGCACCCGATGCGCTTCCTTCCACATCAATAACTAAGTTGTGCAGTATGATAGCCACAGTTATCCACCGCAGGGCATTTATATGGTCGTCGTTCGAGTTGATTGTGACACGGAGTCCACGGAGGCTTTGCCATCGGCCTTTCAGGGCACCCACACAGTGCTCAGAGCGAATTCGAAGGTGAGAAACAGTCTTGTCAAACAAAGTATTTTCAGGTGTGAGTGCCGCAGGTCGTTTGTGTACAGGGATGGTGTGAGAGTTGAGTGTGTATGCGGAGTCGGCCCAGGCAAATTCCTCGCCTTCGAAAAACCAATCGGGGTATTTGTGAGCAGCAGTGTGCTCAAACGCGTGTGAGTAGTCAGCAATGCGCAAATTCGAAGGCACATTTCCAATCTGAAGCAACGACATCGATGATTCGATAATAAAAGACTCACACACCTGTACATTGAGCCCATAATTTCCCTTTCTGGTATAGTATGATTCTCCGTTCATGCCCGGCTTGGCAAACAACACAACAATTGTTCCGTCGTACATGATCCAACCCTCACGCCAAAGCCCACGAAAGCCGAGATGATTGTCAATCCATTGTTTTTCCACCTCCTTTTCCGCTGCAGTCAATGATCGGACAAACATATCGTGCAGTTGTTCTATGGCTGCAAAGACACGGACTGTGAAGGCCTCAACAGAACCAACCCCGATGCCGGCCATGACAGCGATATCCACAACAGAGGCGGCATTCCCAAATCATCCTAAACGGTACAATGCAACGGCGAGTTGGATATCCACTGGTGTCTGTGGTACATTTGAATTATTCTTGAAGATGTGATTATGCTGAATGAGTTCAAGGATGACATTGAATACGACTGGGGACACCCGGAGCATCCTGACAAATTGCGGGTGAAGTGCAGGATCGGCAGCGTAGTCCCAAACCAAATGCAGATTTCCAGCCTTTGGGATGTGGTTCCTTGCACGTAAATAGCGCGTATTTTCGATAGCCTTCAGTGCGATCAGGTCCTGTGTGAGCCTGCCGAGAATATCTTCGACTGATTCTTCTTCCGATGGTGCGAGTACATCGCGCAGAACCATGTGTGTCATGTATGACTTTTTGACCTGCTCATGGTAGTTTGTCCGGGGCATTGGGCACAGATTCAGAAGGGTAAAAGGGCTTGTAGTGTTGTTATCGATGAAATATCTGATTTTGTCTGAAACAGGAAGTAACGGTTTGTGACTGATCATGTGAGATTTCTGCCGCCGAAAATTTCTGCACCGGCGGCCGAAATCTACTCTGAACTCCCCTAATGAACACTTAGGGTCACAGGTCACAATGGCTGAACACCTGGTCGTAATGGTACAGTATTACTGTAAGTGGTCTGACTAAAATACAAGTGATCTCACTTGATTTCAATGTGTAAATAACTGAACTTTCAGCTCAATATGGGGTCAGAAGCACTTTGCGCACTCGTGCACGCAAAAATTGCATTTTGGGGGCGTTGTCGGAGAGATTTTGTGATTTTTTGGGCACATTCGAAAATCGCCTCAGTGACCTGTGACCACCCAAAAATCTTCGAAAATTTTGGCCCCTGTGACATGTGACAGGAGAATTGAGCGAAATAGTACAGTACGCCACGCCCCCACGGCAGCTATGCTGCCCCGCTTCTCCGCCCACGCCCGCTTCCGCGCCACCGCGTTGTCGCCGTCAAGCCCGCTCTCTCGCCGTCAAGCCGCTCGCAATGCCCCATGCCACTCTCATGTCCTCTTCCTTCTCCTGCGGCTGCCTCGTCTATCGTTTTTCTGTCGCACCTCTCGATCTCCACATCGAGGTCATCCTCATACGCATTGCGCAGCCATGCGCGACGTTCCCACTCACACTCCGCCGTTACGATAACTGCTGGCAACGTCTTTGAGTGGCGTAAGATTCGTCGCATCTGTATCATGCGTGGTCACAGGCTGTCGACGCGTGTACACTATCTCATCAGTGTCACATTGACCTCATGAATCTGTGCGCGTATCCACCGCCTTCCCGTTAGTCGTCCTCAATATCGTGACCAGCCCCTTTCTAGTTTCACACTATCTGAATGACCGGGACCACGCCCACGCCCGTCCGCGATCTCTTCTCATTCCCACAGCCTATCAACTCCTCTTCCTCCACCCCACCGTACTCCGCTGCGCAATCATCAAGAGCGCGGACCAGCAGGCGAGCATCTTCCTCCACCACAAGCTCAAGGTGAGTTCTTCCTCCGCTCTTCCCGTCTTCTGCCCCTTTCCCACCTCCTTTCTCTTTCTCCTTCGTTCCTCCCACAGGTATGGATGCTAACGATCCCTTCGCTGCGCAGGTCGCTAGCCCCGAAGAGCGCGCCCGCATCGTCGACGCCATCTGCGCCTGCGGTGAGGAGATAATAATGCATCGGTGTGTTCCCTTCCTTTCCTCTGCTTCCTTTGTGCTGCGCTGATCATCCCCCCGCACTACGCCAGGGTTCAGCAACTGGACCGTTCAGCGCTATCTCGAAGCCGCCACGGGCCCTGAGGAACGCCGTAAGAGCGTTGCGTGCGTACGGTATGTCATCTACCCCCTCCTGTCCTCTTATCTGAACGAATACTGATGATCTCACTGCACAGCGGCCGCATCGTCCGACCTCGCGACGAACTGCCACGGGTACTACGTCCTCCAGAAGGTTCTCGACTGCAAGGAGGAGGAGGTTTGCATGCTGATTGTGTCGGAGCTGCTTCGGGGCGTTTCGGCGACGACGCTGGTGAACAAGCATGCGTCGCATGTGTGGAGTAAGGTGAGAGTGGTCTTCATTCTTTCCAATCTCTATTCTTCGTCATCCGCTCCTTCATTAGCCCTCGTTCTCTCCTTTGATCCTCTCTCTTTGGTTCCGCCCTGACTCTTGTTCCTCCAATATATGTTGACCCTCCACTTCCCCCTTTTTGTCGTCGTCCTTTCCACCGGCCCCATTTCGTCCTTCTTTTTATTTACTTTGGGCTTTGACTGACAACGTCCCTCGTAGTTCACGGAGCTCTCGCGGACCCCACCAGCGCCGCCAATTTTCCGTAGTACGTCGCACCTCCTCTTCTCATCGACGCCAGTTCTGATCCTTCTTCGCTCCGCGTCAACAAGTCCCTCAACGGCAAGTGAGCCGTGCTTGCATACCATGAGCCTGGATCCCTCGTCGTGCAGGTCCGCAATTCCTCTTCCATTTTCCTCGCCCTCATCCTCACTCTGACTCGCGTTCTCTTCTTTAGCACGCCTTCGAGAACCTCGAGGAGAGCTCCAAGGAAGGGATCGACGACGAGCTGCCGGGACAGGGCGCCGCGATATTCAGCGAGGTCGCGAAAAGCGAGTAGAGCTCCTACTGTATCCAGCACTGTACGTTCTTCCATCTCCACCAAGATTCCGATTCTGATCATCATCGATACAGTCCTCGAACACGGGTCGAAGAAGTATCGCCAAATGGCGCTCGAGCACCTCTTCACTGGCCTGCTCGAGTTCGTGACGACTAGCAGGGCATCAAGGGTGCTTTGACCACACTCAAAGAGGGCGGGAAGGAGACGCTCGACCGCGTCGTGCAGCGCACGTGCGAGCCGGCGAAGGGTACGTTATCCTTCCTTCCTTCCTCTCCTTCTCGAGGCTGACCCTTCCCGCAGTGCTCGTCTTGCGATGACCATGGATCTCGCGCTCTCGCTCACGGGGAGCCAGCTGATCGTCTACGTCCCCCCTACGGCACACCTCCTTTCACTTGATCTTCTCAACTTTCATCTCATGATTCCTGCGCAGGCTGACAAGGACCAATGTGCCGCACTTTACGACTGCATCCACGGACGCACTGTCACGCTGCGCGGCTCCAAGGTTATCTGGCTCTTGTACGTCGATCCCATGCAGTTTCTCCTTTACCCGCTCCCATGTGTCTTCCTCTCCAGCGACCGGATGCGCGCCTACTACGAGCTATAAACCTATATTTGCTCATTTCGCTTCCCTTGGATGACCGATTAAAATTTTGGTCCGTTTTCTTTCTTGTCCATTTATGCTCGACATCACGCTGATGCCTATTCTCGTTCGTAGCACCTCGATATTATTTGTCCATTCCCTTCTCTCACTATCAAATTTATCAAACGATGCATTATCACTGTAATCTCAGCCACGGTGCGCTTCAGGATAAAAAGTAAAAACCACCTCACCTAATTGACTTGAAGAAAATAGGAAATCTCATAACAGGAGCTGACTTTGCTTGGCGCGCATACGCATACCCACCACTCGGCTTCACTCGCATTTACCTCGGCATACCACCAGTTTCATTGCATGCCGATCCTCGACTCGAATTCGCACTCGACCATATTGAATAAATCCACAAGATAAATATAGTAACTTGATGTCATATCATCCATTCACCGTATCGCTGCATTCATCCCTACATATCTCTAGTTAAATCCTCACGCACGGTATCCATCCATTCATACGTACAATCCATTTTCCATCCTGCTCCTTCTTTTGCATCCTGCCAGTCGTTACATATCGCACTGCCTTCATCTGATATTCGCGATATTCACTTTCTGTCTTTTTGCGAATTTACATACATGCATATGCTCGCCCATCTGATCACATAGATTTCGGCACTGCATCGATACATGATACATACGATACGAGAACCAGAACGTGCATGCATACATATCATCTACCCCACACTCTCTTGTAGCAAATTGAAACTGTTTTGACTGCTTTTTTGGTATGCTCTTGGTGTGCTGCTTCACTTGTGACTCTGGCTGGGCTTTGGCTCGTATCTAAGGCTCGTATCTACAGTAACTAAGTGTATAAAAGGAAGTGCGAAAATCGAACTGAAACATAGACGAGGACATCCTCAACATAACTCTAACGAATGACTTGAAATTGCAACAGACAAATGAGCTGGAGCATTCAGCACCTAGAACGAAAGCGAGAGCTGACCCAGAAAACGATGGCTCGGGTCCGGGTCAAGCGGGTGTATCTTGCAGGGAACATATGCTTGACCTTTATGTGGTGCGGGTGTGGACCGTCCACCACCGAGACAGCATCCACCAATTTTTGTCCCTCAACATTGGCACTGAAAATGTTGTCTGCCAGCCCAGCACAAGGTCAAGACTCACCGTACAACAAAGCCCAAGAGCAACTGGCGAAATGAAATAGTACGAAAAGACCAACTTCAACAATTGTGTTGAAAAACGGTTGCAATTCGGTTGCAAGGAGTCTCAAACCCCGAGCGGCTGAAATATGAAAGCTGAACACATGGGTTAATGGGTTCAACCCGAAGAATTAAGGCCCCAAACATTGGAAATCGAACGAAAGGGACGGACCGCAGTGGAATTGCGCTGCTGGAATGATCCTTCGCCGCATTCAAAAGTACAAGGTTAAGGCAGATCTCCAGATGTTCGTGGAAGTACGTACATACGCCATTGACAATACCAGATCTTGCAATCCACATCGGTTTGAAAGCATGATTAGATATTGGCACTATGACCAGCAACGCAAAATCAGTGGGCAGCTTAGAACAAGAAAAAAGCGAGCTTCTCCTGTAGGCAAGTTCTGCAGTACATGCAGATTCTGTGCTGATGTGGACGGTCCACCACCGAACCAATATCCATTGATTTCTGTTCCATGTATGTGGTCTCAGATAACCGGGAACCCGTTTCGCCTGCTAAACGCTAGCGCTAAACACATTCAGCGGCCATCACGAAAAGAGAGCAGCGTGGGCGTGGACAAGTCAATATCCTCTGTATTTTATCCCTAAGCATAGGTCATCAATTTAGGGATGGCTATAGGGCGTAAGGGCCCTCACCCAACGTAGAAAGAATGGAGCTCAGCTGTTGATCAGAGAAGGACGCACGAACAAACCAAAGAGCCCTTTAAATTTAAGTCAGTTTCGATGTGGTTGAACTGTGAACTAATTTCTAAGGGTATGGATACAATGCCCGCGTCGCATATGGACGCTACAATATGGGTTCGAATCTCGTGAGGATGAACAAGCCACCAAAGTCCGAAGGCAGAAGGTAAATGATACTGACTCGAGTTCCCGGGAATCATGCTCGGCTGACAATTCACTCTGTGCTCGAAAGTATAAGGCTAATAGCAGTCCTATAAAGCCTGCAAAACACAATTAGCGGGCAGCTTTCATTATGAAGAAGAGAGCGAACCAAAAATGTTGAGGAATAATAAAGTAGCTCGGGCCGGAGTCGGACGGGCGTCTCCCGTAGATGCTTTCTACGTTGCAAACGGATGCTACGCTGGCATGGACCACAACCACGAACCTTCTTTCCCTAAATTTAAGTCATGAAATTCCTTCCGAAGATGTCGGGAGAGGCTCACCGTACCGAGCACGACTCCAAACGCCGATGAAAACATGCGCATGAGCGGAGTTAAATCCATTTAGTTGAACCTGACAGTAGCGATGGTAAGGTAAGCCAGATAATTAAAATGGTGGAGCGCGATTTGTGCTCACAAGATCGCTTAAGATTTCCAGTGAATCCAAATATACCGAAGGCAACAGAGAGAAGATTTGCCCCCTACCTCATTCGGACCGTCGATTCCGAACACAACCATCGTTACCATGGCAACGAAAGAAGGGCAGGGCGAAAAGTATTGCCATTAACACATTTATTACCTGTGAAACACGATGATTAGTGCTCGCACAATCGGCGAAAAATTCAAACTCACATACATTAATCCTCTTCCACCTCTACCCAGACTGAGAATCCACATCGCCCTCTTTATTCGACGCCGGAGGTGCAAACAAACTCGCCCACCTTCGAACGGAACGACGCAGAGGTACTCCCCATCGCGGCCTCCAGCATATCTTCCTCCTCTTCAGTCGCGGGTGGTTGAGAGTCGCCCAGCGCCGCGGGAGGAGTTAATGTTGTCAAAACTCCGGAAGTCGAGTCACGACTCGGTAAGTCGACTCGACCAACAAGTCGACTCACCGAAGTCGACTCAGCAACTTCAAGTCAGTCAAGTGGACATATTTTTTTGAAATGACTCTAGACCTTCCAAAAATCTTCTAAAAACTTAAATGCGCAAAATTAATTTCTGGCGTGACATGTGTCACTGATGTCACAGACATATCACGTGGTTGCAATTTTAAAAAAAAATGAGTTTAATGGTCTCCTCGGGCGAAATAAAGATAGTTATTCTTATACCCGACTTGAGTCACTCAAGTTGACTCGAAGTCGACGGTATCAACTCAACTCAACTCGGCTCAAGTCAACTTCGAAAGTCGACTTGGGAAGCGTGAGTCGCGAGTCTTGACAACATTAGGAGGAGTATCGTAGAAAATAAGTGCACGCAGCACCGATGCAACATGCGCCCGACGCGGTTCACGCGGGTGGTAGCCGCGCTTGTATTGCGTGGAGGTAGTGATGTTCCGGCCTGGGCTCGGCCTGAAAGCCCCGGCTTCGGCTTGGGCTCGGCTTTGAAAACCCCCAGGCCAAGCCCGAGCCAAGCCCCGAAAAGCCCCAGCTTCGGCCCAAGCCGGGGCTTTTGCCTGGTAAATTTCAGGAAATGGGGGCCCGGCCTGGCAAAATTTCAGGCCGAGCCCGAGCCTGAACTAAGCGAGGCCGGGCTGAGCCGAGCCCAGGCCGAAAAGCCGGGGCTTCGCGGCCTCAGGCCAAAGCCGGAACATCACTACGTGGAGGGTCCGCGCTAAAGGGAAGTGGAAGCCGGCCTTTCGTAGTCTTGTGTGGGGGTGGAAGCAGCTTGAGATGTGGCCGCGGCCGGCGGGGGCGGCGAGGCAGCGGAGTGGTGGAACTTGTAGATCGTATCATACCTGGCGCAGATGCCTGTTGGTGTCTCGCGCGGATCGTATGGGAGGCGCCAAGCTGAGCGAATTCGAGACAAAGAAAATATTGAAAAGAAAGACCAAATCAATAAGATTGAGGTACAGCGCCAAACCGCACCACCGGTGGGCGTCCTTGTACAACCACAGGAGTCGCGCTTGGCTATAGAATGCATCTCTGTGGGGATGTACTGGTATCACAACAGCTTCGGCGTCAGCGGATGCATCCATCCTCCGCCCGGCTGGCGTCGCAGAAGCGTGAACTTTGACGCCACACCCGGTGGATTTATTCCTGCGCTTGTCGTCCGGTAAAATCGGTATCCTCCAAAGGCCCTGTCGAAATATGAACTTGATCTGCTCCGCAGACGAGGAATCATGAATGGGTTGGTCGAAGCGTGATCTCGGAGAAAGAAGGATTAGCCGCAGTGACAGCGGAGAAAGAGTCATATGGACGCACTATCGTCTGCATTTCTTCCCATTCTTGTGTGCAGAGGAATGGCGCAACGGCCGCGGTCGAGACGCGAGGTGGTGGTAGTGGGAGAAAAGAAGGAAGTCGGACCGGTTGATCCATGCACCGCCACGATCTCTGTCTCTTTCCTCTTCCCACGACCGATTCTCGAGAATCGATTCTCACCCGCGTTGGAAGTTGGTTGGAAGCTGCGATCTGGCGAAAGTCGATCGGATTCTCTGCGCGTCTAAGGTTAAGTTGTCCCGGCTCCGCACTCCACTGTGTACGCCGGCCGGCGTTCTCGCTGATCCCGACGTCTCGCCCGTCCCGCTACTCGACTGAAGCCAAACGCCCCTCTTCTGAACCGTTGTGTCGCGCTACCTCTCGCCATTTACATTCATATGCGTCCACTTGCTCTGGTCCTTTGGCACGAGGCTAATTCTCTGCAGGCAGTAAGCTTAGCATCCGTGTACACTTCCTCTCCGTCGTACCAATGTCTTACCTCTTCCTAGCCTCGCAGCTTCTCATCCATTCCCCTCACCTTTCCCTGCTGTGGTGCATCCGACCGCAGTATTGCACGGATTTCTCCCGCCCCTGGCCAAATCACCGTTTTTTCTCTGGCGCCCCGGTCCTTTACCAAATCGCCAATCAACCTCCTCTTCCACGCCACTCCGCCGCGCTTCTTCGAGCCCTCGCCGTTCGCGTCTGCCCGCGTCTGCATATCACGCCGTAGTAAATAAATCTCTTGTAGGATTCCGGGGCGTATACCTCAGCTCACTTCCCCTCCGAGTCGTACCATTCTCTTACCCATCTTTCGTTTCCCAGCTCTCGGGGCGTTTCGCCTATTCTCCTTCGTCTCTCCTGCTGGCCGGTTACATGTCGAGTTGGTTCCAATCCCTCAGAGTTCGCGCGCCGCTCGTCAAATCATCGTTTCCTCTAGTCCCGCATCCGATCTCGCTCCTCGAGCAAGCTGCGCTTAATCCTCTTCTACCCCACTCTGCCGCGCTCCGTCGAGCTCTCAGCGTTCGCATCTACATTATATGCGGAGTGAACGTTCTGTGGCATCCCGTGTCAGGTGCGTAGTAATGTACGCCCAAGTTGCTCCATCTCATCACCATCCTATTGTTCCCCAGCACAGTTTCTCTCATATAGGCCCTCATCTCTGATGTGGGAATGTATCTGCCCGGCGTTGCAACCTGGCCGGCGCGTAATTTCTCAGCCGTCTGGAAGAACCCGTACTCAGCCCGAGTTCTTATTACGAATCCGCCTTTTTAATCCTTCAATATTCCCACTTCCTTGCCAACATCCGATATCTTCCTCCGCATTGTCGGGTGGCGACGCGACGAAGGACCGCTCCCGCTTGTGGTCTCGCCGCTGTCCGGCCACGACAGCCGTCTTGCCACTTGCGAAACTCACGCGCATCCTCATCCGGTGCGAAACGTGCACAAGGGCGTGCTCGGGGCAGGTGCAGTAACGGCAGCTGACCATGGGTGAGTATCACTGGGATTGGTCTTTGGAGCCGATGCTGATGGTGCTCATTCAGTGGCTGGGGTGTACGAGGAGGGAGAGCGAGAACGTGTGCCACGTCTGGGAGGTTGCGTGATCCCGAGAACGTATGTGGAGGATACGGGGTTACCGTGGACGGCGGCAGAGCGGGCTACTCGTGCTTGCGGTCACAAAAATCGACGGGTACGCGCACGGTTCAATTCTGACCTTATTTGCTGTCCTGCTTCAGGCGAATTATGTTGCAGGAAATAAGACCTTGTGGCCCATGGTATGCGTCCGCTCATAACTGACAATAGGGCTCACTCAACCCGGTTCGATTCCGGGCGACGTCTTGGATTACCTGCGCCAAAAAGTAATTTTTTGTTCGACCAGCCCGTCTTTTTAGGGCCCCTCAACCCACGGCCATTCACGGACTGACGGCAGACCATTTTCGGTCCACTAGCACTGCATGCGTTAAGTTATTTTCCTTCTGCCTTGATGCTCACGATTCTGCGAAATTTAGTAGATCGCAGGCGGGAACTCGCGGTTTGAACTCTTCCACCAGTGCGTGCGCCCATGGTTCATTTCGTCCCTGAGTCCACGTGGAACACGCATTCGGACTCACGGGATGGAGGGGTTTCAGACGGACAATTGATGTGCCAGTTTTCGCGTTTTCTTTGTTAATGTTCCATTCCTGCTAGCGTTTCAAAAAAACACCTCGGCGCAGTTTCAAAGACTTCAGCGGCGGAATTAAATCCCTTGCACACGCGTAAATCCACGTATGGGTCAAATTCTTGGTAATTTGAACCGTGAAGCCGGTATGATGCGTGCGTGCATCGCAATTTATTAAATGACTGTGCGGCCCACCAGAATTCCTTATCCCTCATCTCCCCGGTATGCCTGTTCATTTTTCAGCCCTGGTTTATGTCTGTGCTTCTGCTGTTTCAGTACAGTACCATCATATCCGCGCGGCCTCTGCTTTCAGGCTCTCGCACGCCCTTGGTAGATGTCGGCCTATCGCCTGGATATGGTCTTCGAATACATGAAGACCATGTCCCTGAATTTCTTCACTTCAATCTACTCAATATTGCATACAATATCCACGCGTTTGTGGCGGGAGTGCACCCAAACTCCTGGTCACGTGGGGGCGTCGGGCGGTTTTGATGGGAAAAACGCTCCCTCCTCTCCTTCTGAAATAAAATCGCTCCCTCCTTTTCGATGCCATAACATTCTAAAAACTCCCTCGACCGGCCCGAACTCCCTACGCATTCAGTTGGTTCTCCCTGCAGGGATTTGTCGTCCCTGCGGTTGACAACGCCCTAATCCCTACATTTTCTTTTTAACTCCCTCGAACTCCCGCCCCTATTGACTCCAAATCCCTAATCGACCTCATGAACTGCACCTCACAATCATTAATCAGTGCTCAGGCCCCACCTCTGCCCCACGATACCCTGATCTCTGGCTTCTGCAACAACACTCTTCGCCGTCACGCACTGACGTCAAGATTCCCGACAACGGCAGATCCCTCCCGCAGACCACTTGTCCCGCTTGCCGGCAGTCTCTGACGATGCCCTTGCCGCCGTTTTCGTTTCGCGTGCATTCACGTCTACACCGACAGCCTCCCGCCGGTGCTGAAGCCCGCAACCACCGTTATCCGTCCACGGCCCTCACCGCCGTTGGCGCCGCCGAGGTTGCCAGTGGCACCCCACAGCACCCTGCTTTGCCCCCCAACATCGCTCACTTGACGTGCACACCTCCTCTTGTGTCCCAAGCACGCACCCCGCGACGAATACCACCGTGGATTATTAAGGAAAGTGGCATCGAATACTCTCAATGATCGAATCGACCCTAGTTACTGCAGAGAGAAGTACTCTGGTATGGTGTTAGTCTCTGACCATACAGGAGGGTGCTCCGTTCAACAATAAAGAAGATGCCACATTTATTTTAACAGATTTTGACGCCGTGGAACTCAATGTTGAAATCATCAAACCAGCATGGCGGTCCTGACCGACCAATTTGCCAGTGGCTGAACCACTACAATGATTTCCCAAGTAGTCACCAGAGACCGGTGAGGCTTGGAATTTACCCGTACCATACAAGTAGTCTCTTCTAAACAGACGCTACAACAAAGAAACTCGTACCTCGCAGAGCAAGGAAATAAGGTGAACTTGAAACTCCGGGAATATCATCATCCGAGAGCAGTCGCTTGTAAAGGAAAACACCCAGGCCTATCGCGTTAATGCGACATTCCGCGAACGGTGTTGGATTGTTGAAAGAAACAAGGCGCGGCGCAGAATAAATTTTGAACGAGATCGCTTCTGGATTGTTGCGCTGCGGTGCGCGCTAGAGGGACGCAGGAACGTGATTTACCCCGGAGTTGTCATAAGCATTTGAACCAGGCCATGCACGATGGTATCATCACCCGGAATTTGGAATATCTTGATGTGCCCGTTGCGTACTAAGCAAAGTAATGGTCAACACAAGGTGGGATGGCCCGGCATACCTGCAAAGTTTGAGAAGTTTTCAGTTTGTTCAGAACGCGACCGCGCGGGACGGAAAAAACAAACTCGGACAGCAAGTAGTTGAGTTAATGTAATACTCACGGCCCAAGGACGTGGACGTTATACCTTGGAATGTGCAGGAGAGGCACCGCGATGCCTGTAGAAATATGTGAGCTACGGCATCTGAATTTCGTCGCAACACAGGCGGAAACAAGCAGTTCTCACCGAAACGACAACTGATTCGGGTAACGGGTTCTTGCGGAACTTGGTCAACAACGGGTCCGGATAGTAGATTACGACAATCTAGGGAAGAGACAGGCCGCTGACGCGGCCGGGTGAGGACGATATCAATACACTTAAGCTAGAGATGCGCACCGTCTACACTTATACTCCGAGGCAATACGATGGCGGCCGTGTTTCGAAGCGTAGAACGTACCAGCCACCAGAAACACTCTGGAAGGAGACCGTTGAGGAGGCAGCTCAGCATAAAAGTTAAGGACGAAGATCTGTTGATAACACAGGCCAAAAATTCCACGCGGCGACGTAGCTTGAACGGTCCGTGGGATTTTTGGACCGCATTCTATTGTTGCAGAAGGTACATACTTTCTCGCCGTCTTCGACCAAAAAATCCCACTCATCTGCGATGTTTATGCCGTAAATTAATTCGCTGTGACCGCAGACGAGAGCGATAAGGTTCCAGACCTCAGCGGGAAAAATTATATCGATTTTAAACTGAGCAAGGAGGACTGGACGAAAATCAAGAAGATGCACGAGGTTCTCCAGGTGTGTTATTTTCCAACGCAACAAGATCTACGCTGTCCTTACATGATAATCAGGAGCCGGCGAAGATCCAGCAATCCTTCTCAAGTGCCAAGTACCCGACTGTCTGGCGTACACTTCCCCTCCTCGAGTTTTTGCAGCAGTCGTGGCGGAACATGGCAGCAATCGACAAGTTTGCTGACATGAAAGATTCAATTGATTGCGGACTGAAGAATCTCGAGAAGTGGTATCTACTTCATTTGCTTGGGTACGCCGGCCGGACACTGGGTGGACTCTATCTGACCATCTCCCCTGAAGCATTGGATCCGAACTATAAAACGGGATATGCTGAGCATCAGTGGGAACCCGAAGCTTTTATCGATGAAATGAACAAGTTGAAAGCCAAGGTTCGATTTTCTTGGCCGATGCCTTGCAACTGTGCTAACTGATTTGTACTAGTTTGATGCCTATTATAAAGCACCCACGACCGAGCCCATTGACGGTGCAGAACCTGGTAAGCTACTATCTATTCAATTTATTTTGTCGAAGGTAACGACACAACAGACTCGGCGGCTGGAGCCGTTCAATACGGCCATTCATGGATGCGTGCCGCGGTCAAAAATCGTCGTGCCGCAGACTTCACAAGTGGATCCTCGGCAAGAACTTAGAGCCTATCTTTTGGCACCACTCGAGACCATCGACGACGTTGTAGCGTGGTGGGGGGTTCGTACTATCTCTCAAATATGCTGGCACAATTTTTGACATGTTTCCCAGACTCATGCTGAACAATACCCTACTCTCTCGCGAATGGCGCGTGACTATCTGGCAGTTCAAGGCTCTGCCACTGACTCAGAGCGGTCTCTTTCCAACGGTGCACTCACCGCAACCCTCCGGCGCAACCGATTGTCGCCGGAAATGTTCGAAGCCCTTCAGATACTCAAAAGTGCGTACCGCAATGTGTATGTTGAGGTATCGGAGGAGGCCAGCAGGCATATGATTGACTTCCTGGATGTATTTGACGGTGATCTTGATGATTTGGAGGATGCGACAGTGGCGTAGCGTATGTAGCAATTTATTCTGCTGAAAATGAACCGTGGGAAAAAAATTGGTTCGAACCCGTTCGAACCCTGATTGAACCTGAACTGGACCCCATCGAACCGCGAACCTGGGTCCAGTTCGAGGTTCGGAGGCTTTACTGAACCGGACCCGCGGTCCAGTTCAAGATTCGGAAAGTTCTGGCCTTGAACTGGACCGAACCGGACCGCGGCAACACTAGGGCAAAGAGCCGCCTAAGGAAAGGGTGGGAAGGGACGGTGCAGATACCCTGCGAGTAATGAGCTTGGGGAATTGAAGATGAAAAAGGACAAACTTCAGGTACACAGCGACCGCGGAGGAGGCGCTTTGCGATGTCATCTGTGTCGTAAGTACTATTAGCGACTGGGTACTGGGCCAGTCGGGGTAGTGGGCCACTTGGATGATGGGGGCCGTTATCTTGCGGAACTGCGTGGTTCGGTGTGTGGAGGATGGAGTAGCATGTCTGAGCTTGATGTAGACCAAATTTGGAGGCCGGGTGATGCGCTGATGAGAAGCTGTGCTCCGTTTGTTTCCGATAGGGAGGTGGGAAATCATCATTTTTTATGCCCGAGGGGATGTCGGCTTCTTTCTTTGCCCATTCCTCAGCCAATTCTCGGCCGATTCACAAGGTTGAGGGCTCATTTTGTTGCCTCGATCTCAGAGGACATTTCCAACATGCACTGAATACTTAAATAGTTCCAGACCCTTTGTTATTCCCCTCAGGAATGGCAACATCTTCTTCGGGATGGCGTAAGACAAACCACTACATGGCGACCCACCTGACTCTGCTGTGACACTAGCATTCGGTAGGTATGATTGGGACATGCATTCCAACGACCCACCATCTGCTTTTTGTCCTCAACCCTTCAGCTTCGCGTTGACTGTGCGTCATTTCAGCAAAGCAGCCAATTTCGGTGGCGGAAACAAATGTATTTTGTTCGGAAGGCTACTCTTTGGAGTGACCAACCAATGTACCTAGGTATGTGCCACTGCTTCCTATCTACCCCTTCAGCACTTCATTTCCCCCAAACTTGGTCTCTCTGTTTTGTAGCGGGCGCGATTCTGACGATACCCCAATTTCCCCCATCTCCCCTTGGCGGAAGTGCCAGTAATTATAACCCTTGTATGCCCTTCATTTAAGATTTAAGTGTATAGGATCATGCATTGGAACCACCTGAGTGATTTTGAGTGCCTTGGGCTGCATGATACCTGCCTCGACAACTGATTTAGGCCGGTGGCTCACTACCCCGTTTATTGCCATTTTGGGGTACCCCTGAAAGTAAATTCGCAGGCAGCTCAAGACACAACCCCAAAATTCCCCAAAGTATTCCAACTCACTCCTAGGATCATAGCACTCACTCAGGCGTCGAGGCATGGGTACAGAAAGCGTTGTATCGGCTAATCAGAGGGCAAAAATGCTAAGGTGGCCCAGTACCGGGTGACATATAATACGCGATCCCGTCGGGCCAGCAAAAGGGAGGGTATTCTTCAGCGGCGATGTCAATTTCGGGGTCTAAAATCTTGCGAAGGGTTCGCGAGTTGACGAAGAGGATTTGTTAAAGGAGAGTCCACAGAAGATGTAGTGGCGGAGAGCGGGGTGGGTGATGCCGCGATCAGACTCGGACGCGCCACAGGAGACGGGCGGGGAGAGCGTTGTTGGCGTCGGGGAGAACAAAATTGGCATCGTTGGTATCCTGCTGGAGCGCAGACCTCGCGCTCGGGCGGACCTAAGGTATCCAATCAGTACAAGTCCAAGCAGCATTGATTAAGATGACACACCGGCCAAACTATACCAGCGTGTCTGGTAGAACTCGTTTGCGACGTCCAGGTAACCCGGGGCTGAAGCTAGCATCGCCTCGAACGCGTCCGCGCGCTCCGCTTGAAGGTCGAGTTCCCTGCGTGATGGGTGTGCGCCGCGAGTCAACGGGAGCGAGAATACGGACGACGCACGACTGGGGAGCAATTATAACGTTGCTGGGGTCCAGGGCTGAATGTGGGTTCCAGTTCTGCGTCGCGCCGTAGGTCTCAACGTACGTCTAGATAGGGGTTAACTGCGCGATATTTCCCCCACGAATTGAAGCTGGTCCTTCGGACTGTTCGCATCGCTATAGAAGTGGTCGATGAGTAAATGGAGCAGGAGAGAGTTGCAGTCTCGAAGGACAAACTTACAACGCGGGGAATCTGCCTCGTTCATTCGCGTCATCTGCGGCTGCAAAGGAACCAGAACCAGAACTCGTCGTGTTTCCTCTTGGCGGCGGTTGTAGCCCGAGGGACGGGAGCAGAGGGTGAGGCGGAGCTAGCAGCAGCGGAGGCAGTACCGTCGGGCATGGTGGTGGTTGTGGACAAGAGGTGCGCTTTGGGCGCCTCGGCTTTTGGGCCGAGGCGCGATCACGTGCAGGTAATTCCCACGATAAACTTGGTCAACAACTAATCGTTGCGCGGCATTCGCAATGGTAAACCCAGATTAAAAACGCAGTAAATAATATTGCAGCTCAGAAGACCCCAAAGAATTATGAATTCCTTCATCTGTTGCATCGGTACCACCCGCCGGCGCATTTTCATCGGCATCATCCTCTTCTGGATCTTCAATCCTTGAGTCCTTCAACTTTACTCCTCCTTCCACTTGCTATCTGACCCGGTTTTCCCTTCGTCAAGTTCCGGATCCACCATGCGAGCCGGATGTATTTTATTTACTTACAGCGGGAATATCTTCTGGTGTGGGGGGGAAGCGCGGCGGGTAGGGCGGCTGAATGCGGATGAGGGTACCAAACACCTGCACAGTACAATCACTCTCTGCCCTTTTTTAAGGTGTATGGCGAGTTGACGTCCAGCACTGGAGTCATTTCGGCAGAGGGGGCAAGGCGGAATGCGAGAAGACAAGTCAGGATAAATTCATTGTGCAGAAAGTGTGGGGGACATCTTATGCAGAGATTAAGCAGGTTTATTTACGCCAGAGAGTCGAATTGAAGGCAAGAACAAAGAAGAACAAGGCGGCAGAGCCGCAGAGGACGAAAATGGGCCCCCAAGCGGGACCAACAAAAGTCGGACGGCAGGTACATTCCATGCACGGCACATTCCGCTGCATGCAAGGCATATTCCTTCAAACACGGCACATTTTTCCATGGATGTGCCAGGTTTGTGCGGAAACTCGGCACATTCCAAAATGAGGTGTCCGGGACTTGCCATCCCGGTTTGATGGCGGCATCCCTGCCCTGTTGTAAAAACGAGCAACGCGAAGGCACGGTCACAGGCAAATATTGATGGGAGGCGCACAATTGTTTGAACTAATAAGGAGGGAAGTAAATAATGAAGAATCTTCTCCTGTTCCCGATCCACCGCTCTTTCAACCTCGAGCCACTAGAAATCGACGTATGTAACTAAAAAAATAGAACAGATCGAGACATACGCTGGAGTGCATGTATCACCTCCAAGTCCGAATCCGGATCGTCTGCATCGGGCTCAAAAACCTCTCGACCAGGGTACACATCTTGATATCGGCAGAACTTGAAGCTTGGGGCGATCTGATCGTTTGTGGCTCCGCTTCGACCACCGAGGGCAGTGGCGCTTCAATTTTGACGCGAGCAGGATCGGATATCGCGATTGAACACGTCGTAGACGCGTCGGGCAATGCAGAATTTTGTGGTTGCCTAATATACTCGCGGAGAAGAGAAATAGTCACCCATTCATGGTTGAGGAACTTGCTGGCATTGTGCGCGATGCACGTGGCAGAGAAAATCCCACGTCAGAATAGTATGTAGGTGTACACATGCCGCGGAAACACGCACGTAGTCACGGCTTGAAGTTTATCAAATGACGAGCTGACAGGCTGTCAAGGTATTCTCGGTCCGCCTTCGTGTTTTTGGATTCTGCTCCTGCATGAGTGCATTGACGCGTCGGGGGATGGGTGGTCAGTGGTCAGTAGTGGTAGGAGAAAAGATGAAAAAAGCGGGAGTGGGACATGCTTACGAATATTCCAAAATGGCAAGTGCCGCCTTTGATGCCAAAGGCGGCACATCAATGAGGATGTGCTGCGCTTGATCTCAATGTGACGGGTTATTGAATGTACCTGCCGGCCGAGTTCTGTATATCCTCGCCGCCAAGGGGACACCTGGGCTGCAGAGGCAAGGCTTGAGGGGGGCTGTGAAGGGCTTGGAAGCTGTAGGCGAGACTTGGATAGGCTGACGCAGTCACGGCGAGGCTGGAATGCCGCTTGAAGGTGCTGGCGCGTCGCGTTCACGCCTTGACGGCACTTGCCGAGCACGCCAAGCCCTTTGATGCGATCGACACTTTTGGTGATGAAGATCAACACCTCTTTCTTCCCTTCTCCCATCTTACCTCTCTGCCCGCCGTTTCTTTTCGTGCAATCGGAAGCCGTAGAAGTACCACCTACTCAACAGTGAGCTCCCCTCAACCTTTATGGCTTGTCTCATGCCCTTGTCCGACAGCAGGGTAGCGGGGCACAAGTCTTGGATGCCAATCCATCTGGTCGAGCCTTAGACTCGCAGTGTAAGTCTCCCCACTACACTCTCCATGTCTCCTCCTGATAAGGTCTATTCACAGGCCCTGTGTCTCCTCACCGCGAGCATTCATTGCTGTCATTGTTGCTGTAAGCGGCCTTGTCTTTCAGCCTTTTTACTAGGGAAGTGAACAACCTCTTCCTCTAGCAGTCGCTGCTGACTGCCACCCTTGATCACTAGGGTCACAGAGCGCGCTCTCACGTCGGTGTTGTTGTCAAGTCGTTGCAGAGGATAGGATAGGATAGGATAGGATAGGATAGGATATATTACACGGCTGGTCCGAATAACGAATGCTGGTTCCAGGAATTTTCCCAGTGTACAAAGCAAGCATAGTTAAAATACACCTTCGTCCCTGAACCTCTTCTCTCCCTCTAGGGCAAGCTCACAGACCCCACAGGTTTCCCCATGCCCCACGGTAGATCCTAAACGAAAAGTTGAAGCATAAATTTTGAGTCTGATTTTGCCTGTCAGTTAACCCCTCCGCGATACAGCGGTGTCGCATAGAATATCTCAAGGACATCATGCACGAATTTTCCCACTAACACTATGGTTGAGCGCTCGTATATCATGCATGACCTTCAGAAAGCCAATTGAATCGAGTTCAACCCGTTTATTTTGCATGCTTGGTACGGTGTGGACCAATTTTTCCAGAAGCACGTTGCGATATTCGACAACTTGAAGGTTTGTTCGACATTCGAGCAATGCATGTTCTGGACTTTCCACGCTAGCCATGCAAAATCGGCAAAGGTGTTGTTGTCTGGGTACTAGATGATAGGCATGATCAGCATACCGCAACTGTTCTAAGGCAAGGCGATGAGTGGACAACAAGATTGAAGTCAGTGCTTCACGGTGTTCTTGAGTCTTGATCATGGATAAATAATGCCTCAGGTACAGAGTCTTTTGAGCGGGTGGTTTGTCCTTTTGAGGTTCGCGGCGACCGTGCAGTAGATAAAGTTTAACTGATGAGTCGATTTCGTGCTGGAGCCATCCAAGTGCTCGTGCCTCAATACCGTCACGATAAGCCTTGACTGACTGAGCTGCTGCAGCAGCCAATTCAAGAGGACAGGCAAAGTCGAGCTTGGAAGCTGCAATGAATAAATCTCCGGCCCAGGATTTTTTGTTGTTGGCGGCCAACTCGATTGAACTTTTCAAGCAGGCGCACGCAATCTTAGGGGTTGCGGGCTCGAGGAGATGTTGCAGATAGACCAGCAAGAGGAGAAACCGACGTACATGAAGCGGCATAATACCAGTCTCTGTGAAGAGCGGTGCGAGCGAGGAATGGGAATGGACATTCAGCATTTGTCTGAGGAAGTCAAGTTGAATTGCGCATAGCTGCTTGACATGACTGTCTTCGCTATCAGGGGAGACCTCACACCCGTGGATGAGGTGACAATCCACCCGGGCCATGTATAGGGTCTTGAGTTCCTTCGGTGTCAAGCGACCAGTCAAGTCCTCGATTCCCATTATCCTGTGCGCGCAGTACCGCGCTCTGCTTGCTTTCTGTTTGTAGTGATCTTCGAACATATTTCTGGTGTCTGTTCGAAAGTGCATGCCGACATATTTCTCTTGGGTTTTTACGGTCAGTGCGGTTTCTCCGAGTTTGAACACGAGATCGGCGGGGGCGGGTCCAAATATCATCACGATGGTTTTGATCATGTTGACCACGATGAAATTCCGCGCACACCACACGTTGAGGGCATTCAATCTGCGCTGTAATCCTTTGGCTGATAGCGAGGAACATCGCCGTATGCCGTCAAGTACGTGTTGATACCAATCCGCAGGGGTTTGATTCCTGTCCTCCTTCCGTTATCGCGCTGTCGCGCTGTACCAATCTCGTTCGAGTTCAGGCAAATCATCGTGTAAGTTCTCTTCTCCGAACTCTTTGCTTTTTACTAACTCTGTGTTGGCTCAGGCCACCCAAGGCTATCAGCAGTCTGGTTCAATGTCTGTGCGGTAGTAGTTGCTATTAATATTGTGCGACCCCTTGTTATGGCTGTGTTGTGCTGACCGCCTGTAAGTTTTTATATCCTTTGCCCTCCTTGATCCTGCTGATCTCCTTCTGCACATAGGTAGGTCTACCCAGGCAAGATTTGTTGACACATCACCCCAATGTAGCTTTGTATGTCCCTCTCCTCCTTTGGTCCTCTTTCTCTTACTGAATCTTGTGCCCCCCAGTTAAATGTGGGCAGTTGAATGTGGCCGCAGTTGTCTTAATTCATAGTAGATACCCTTGTACCTAGTTACCATGCAATACATATCTATGATTCCTCGTCTCATGGCAAACTGAGAGCGATTATCCAGTTGTAAACACCCGAAAGCTGCTGTACAATTCATAACAATGGTGAACCAATTGCACATATCGGTCGATAATTATCAATAATTGTGTGACAATTGTAAGGGGCACAAGTAACTGACCAAAATCAGATAATCATCGACAATCTGCCAATGGTCAACAATTGTGAACTATTCTTAGCAATTATCATTTTCGGGTTTTCCTGATGAGCACGGGTCACTGCTAGTTATCTATATAAGAAATGGAGACCCCTGTGTAAGCCATACAAGACAATTAGATAAACATACATTCGTACTGGCCCCCGAGGCTCCAAATGATGTAATCTTCTCCACGGTTCCACTTAGATGTTGAAAGCTCCGCAGGTACTCCACCACAGTGTTTGATTTCTATTTACAAGATATGCCTTCGCTTCACTCTGGCACGAGGACTCTTTTGGGTATATATAATATACGTCTTTCGGGCGCATTTGTACAATAATGTTTTATTGAATCTCAGGCATTTTACTCGGACTAATATTGAGCGCTTGGTAAAGTTACAATGACCTTAGCGACGAAAAAAATGAAGCCCATCCTTCCAACACCTTCTCGTCGCCTGAACTTTCGAACAGGAAACCCCGACTGCTCTAGATTGAGTCCGAGCAAATGACCAGTACATAGCACTCACCAGAATAAGCGAGTTTTGTAAGAAATGTGGGAGGTAAAACTCGGAGTCCCTTCTCGAGAGTCACTGCAAGGCGGATGAGAGCGAACTGCATCATAAATCTATGGTATATTGAATATAATAATGCAGAGGTAAATTGGCGACCTAACTGCGTTGCTGTAACAGTGTAAGAGAAGAGATAGGGATTCTGTTGGTGAAGGTTTTGACATGGGGTATTCCGATCCCACGAATGCTTCTAAACGAACAGGCGGCCATGAATCAAAGGCACAGTCTGGAAACAGAGCGAGAGAAGGCAAATCCTTTGTTCCGATGGGACCAGTATGTTTCATGATGGAATGTACATGAGCCGAGGTGGCTGAGCAGAACCAACAGAGGGTTAGAAAGCACGGTTTTGAAGTCAATTTGATGAGGGGTTGTCTCGTCTTGCGAGCGCGCAATTGTGCTTGCGCATTTGAAGAGTAGGGGTTGAGGCTTGTGCTTGCAGCATAGGAATAAAAACAAAACAGCTTGAGTGCCAGGAAGATTTGCACGGGAGAGTGGGCAAATGAGGTAAGGGGCAGAACGCCAAAGTCTATTGAGGGGATGCTAGCCGTTTTATACTGCGGCATGCCAAGCAAGACTACGTGGCCGCAGCATAGCTGCCGTGCGCTGCAGTATTGCGGGAAATGTGGTTATGACTGTTTTGAACTGCGGCATGGTTGTTTTTGGTCTTGTGTTCAAGTCATGAGGCTTGCACATAATTCTGCGGAATGTCAAAGACTCAAAGTCGAGTCACTTTGCCGCAGTTCAAGGTCAGGAGGTATGATCCGGTGGTGCGTTGGCGGAGCTCCGTGGCCGTAAATAGAACATAGCTGTAGGCATACTGCGTGCTCGTGGGAGTCGAAAAAGCTGCGAACGAAGGACCAGAGGGGAGGAATAGGAATGGGGATATACAAATGGGGATGCTGCACAAACATGTACAATCTGATTCGATAGATTTCGTTAAGAGAACGGATAATAACTGTTTCAATTAGACTCGTTACCAGTCTGCGCTACGGCAAAGGAAAGTGGTGAGGTTATTTGCCGTAGGCAGACTGGTACAACTCGGGCCATGCCAAAGGGCTGCGCCCGGAGTTTGAATTTTTGGCGGGAGCCGAGGGTGCCGATCGGGTGGCTGTGTTAAGCCATCAAATTCCCCGCTAAAATCAACTTTTTCACAGCTCAGCCTTTGGGCCATAAAAAATCATTCTGAAGAGACAGAACTCAAGTTCAAAGGTTCTAAATTACCGATTTGAAAAAAAGTTCCGATAGACCTCCAGATTTGAGCAAAATCCAGCTTCGGGGAAATTTTTTCAAACTCCGGGCTAATATTGTCAAAACTCCGGAAATCAAGTCGCGACCTGGCGAGTTGACTTCAGGACGTGTTCGACTCGACTTGACTTGATCGGATTAAGTCGACTCAAAGCTGACTCGAGTCGACTCAAGTCAGTGAAGTCGGGGGCTTTTTGAGACATTTCTGTGCATTGAGTAGTTCAAGGAGGTCAATAAATAACAGTCTCATTCCATTTCAGTCTAGTAGGCCATAGGCAAGTTACAAGTACAATTCCACGACCATTTCAACCGAATTCCAACACAACCCCTGTACTCCACTACACCCTGATGTTCTCCTCGGGCATAGGAATGTTATCAACCATACCAGAGCACTCTTCGACTGCCTGTGCAGCAGTCTCCGATCATCCTTGCCGCTCGCAGCAAGCTGCCAGAGCCAATCTTCTTCGTCGTGCGGAATCGGAGGCGCCTGCCACTCGCTCATGAAGTTCAACCGAGATTTGTTAAAATTGAACTTCAGCATCTGTAGCGCCTCCATCAACATGGGACCTATCTGATTTCGCGCTTTGTGTCTGTTTCCACCGAGGAGGAAAACACATGTTCGGATGGCACAGATGCGGCTTGAATCGGTGTGTAATCAAGGAAAATGCCATAGATTGTTGGCCACATTGTGTTCCCGTGATTCTGGAGGCAGTGAGCATTTCAGAATATACAATAAGTCCAATCCCTTACCATCCAATATCCGATCATATCAGTTGTCTGAGCGGGTGGAATGGGACTCTTGATGTAACTGTCCAAGAATTGTCAGATGGTTCCAGTAGAAAGATTGAGGGCTTGTTGAACATTGCAGTATTTATTTACGGCCATGGTACGCATAGTGGGAACTGCTGGGCCTCGAGATTGAGATGAGCTGCGTGAGCCCTTGGAGGTAGTCGGGCTGCTAGAACGTGAAACTAAACTCGCATCATCGTCCTGGTTTCGGTAAGATTGGATCTATTCGTCAAGGAAGTTTGTTCAACTATGCAAGGCAGAAGAATTTGGGTTAGAGATTGGTGCAATGAATTGTGGCTGAGAATGCAGTTTTCCGCAATGCTTCCTACTCCGATTGTAGGCAACGGACTACTGAAGTCGCCTGAGTGGAAATAAAATCAAACATGCAAGTATGTTCAACAGCGCAAAATTTGTTCAACAGACAATTTCGTTCGTTTCGGACTCAACACAACTCTACTGCCTTGGAACGATGAGTTATGGGCCCAAATCCCGGTTTCCTCAGTGTTGCACTCTTAATTCTCACCAGGATCACTGTAGTGGAAATGAATCGAAATCAAATCGAAGATAGAAGTCTGTTTCAACCGTGCGAAATCGAATTTTCAGCCATCAATTCGGTCATTTCAGACGTTGGAATAGACACCATCTATGAATTATGCCCGAAATACGAGGTTCCGCAGTGTTGGCCGACTTCTCACCCAATAACTGTGCCCAATGTGACTGAGAAGGTTCGCATTTACCCTGTTGGCGGAACAACTTTGGTTCGAGACACCATCTTTAAATGCCATCTTGAATGTCGAACAGTCAAGTGCAACTCCCGCCATGCCTGAAGGACCTGAGTAAAACCGCACAACAAACATACGTTCAATGGTTGCACTTAACCCAGTCAACATGAGTGTCGATACTTTGACTTCAAGGACCGGTACATCATATATGGTTTTCGGGCTTGATGCACAGGTATATTTAAAATATTTACGTCGCAGCGTACTATGCTGAATTATCGCCAGATTCCTACACCCTTTGCTGGCAGCATTGTGGTAGATACCACATCCAACAGGACTCCCCAACACACTCCTACCCGGTGGATGTCTGGTGTGAGATGCCTTGCACATCTTCTTAATTTGCGAGCTCAAGCGCAGGACCTCAGCTTCAGGAAGAGATGAATGTGAGCGAGGTATCTCACTTATCCAACTATGACCCATTATCCACACGGCTGCACGGAAACGGATTGAGCTGGAAACAGACCGAGACTCGGTTGTGAGGGAGAACGGACGGAAACTCTGAGTTTTGAAATATGTTTGGAGCCTTATTTTGTAAAGCACATATTTAAGGGAACAACCTTGTTCTGCAAAGCCCCAGGTCATATGTCTCTGTGACGCACCGACTCACCTTCTGAATCGAGGCCTATAGCTTATAGCGTGTAAATCAAACTGGATAACGACGTGAACCGCAAGAAAGATGAAGAAACTGTGCTGGCACACATAAAATTGTTTACACTGTAAAAATGGATTCATTCAGCCTTGAAAACAATGTGAGAATGTTTTCCCACCTTCAAAAAATACAACAGGAACATGAATGAGGCATAGCCAAACAAAGCAAGGGATCAAATCAGGAGGTCAAAAGTGGAACCAAATAAGTCATAATTGCTCGGTGGAATTGAGCTTCTGACCACCTCTCACCTTCTAGGGCCATTTCGTCCCAAAGGACGCATTTTACATTTTCTTTTTGCCGACTTGAGTGGCTCGAAGTCAACTCAAGTCGACTTCGCTTGACTCGTAAGTCACATCAAGTCACACCTGTGACTGGACTTCGACTCGGTTCAAGCCGACTTCGCAAGTCGACTTGGTAAACCTGAGTCGTAAGTTTTGACAACATTACTCCGGGCACAGCCCTTGAATCAAGTCCGAGTTGTACCAGTCTGCCTATGGCAAACAACCTCACCCTTTCTTTTGCCATAGTGCAGACTGGTTACAAGTCTATGTTTCAATGTTAAGTTTGGACATCGCGCTGGCTTTCTCGATGAACATGACACACGCTGGCCAACTGCAACCTCTCCTCCCCAAATCTGGCTCACAGACGAGGCCGGAGCCGTTCCAAATCGAGGGTAACAGCCTTCATGACGGTGAATGATCACCGTTGACGGGTTTTCAGCGAACATGTCAGGATAAGGCACCAATTAATTTTGACACATATGTATTAGGTGTGACCGAAGAAGTACACTTCTATGTGTCTATGGATCGTCGTAATTGATTGCCATCATCATCATCATAAATCATTGTATTCTGCTGTATGTGGGCCGGCTATGGCTATGAGAGCTGTACTCTACTGGGGGTTGGGTATCTACTGGGGTTGTAAAGGCAAGAGGGTGTCGGAATTCGAATCGCGGACATTATCTTCGGCTTTGACGTGAATTTCGATGCTGAATCCGAAAATGCACTCACCTAAGCTCTGGGATGAGTATTCATGGCACCAGAAGGCAATACTTTATTACTTGATTGAGTGAAATGATGGGCATTTGACATGTACAGCCACTCCGAAGACGGTAATTTATCACGTGAGTGCTTCTCGGACCTAGCCGCCGAGTTTTGGACGACGTCGAGAACGGCCCGGAAAAATTGGAGATGCTGTAGGAGGGAGCGGGCACATCGTGGGAGGTGCCCTGCAAAAAAAAAAAAGGATTTGGGTCGTTTTTGAAGGCGTGAGAGCCATTTTGATGGGGGGAAGGGGGGGGGGGGGGGGGGGGGGGGTCCAGACAAGGTCGAAAAAAACTTTCCGACCCTATATGCTAATCTCGAATGCCGACACCCCCTTGTGTAAAGGTATCGTGGTATTTATCTATGTAGGTGTAAAGGAAAATAAAATATTCGTAAGTCGGGAAATCGTGGGCTTGTACGTTGTCTAAGTACTTGGTTGGTGGGCGTGCGGGGTTGTGTCTGTAACATGGTTGGGTGTCCGTTTCGTAAATTTACTGGGAGGAGAGGGAAAGAGAGACGAAAGGAAAGGTAAAGAAAGAAGAGTAAAAGAAATTATAGGTATCATCGATCGAAACACTTTGTCGCCTCCACGAAGCCCGCCTGGGGTTTGAGTAGTTTTGGGTTGGACAGTATGGGTGAGAGATGGAGTGATCCGAACAGGCCCACCGTCCTACACGCATCGTGTAACAGTTGGCGATAAGGTTCCCACCGGGGGCATTCCAGCAGGTAATGGGCTCGTGTCTCGTTAGCCGCACCACAAGCCTCGCACCACGGTGATCCTATTACACCAATCTTGTACCTGTAAGCGTTGAGCGGGGAGGCATCGGTCCGGAGTTGGGCAATTATCGACGAGGTCTTGCGCGACAAGGTGCTGGACGTGAATAGAGGTCGAGGGTGGTGAGTGGTCTATGGTGCGCAGCGGCTCCCCTGTGGTCAACTTATTCCATCACGCGCTCCACTCCATCAGCAAATCCGTAAATATCTGATATGACCTGTTGTGTTATGTCTTGCCTTGTCTGCCTTGCAACGCCTCCCAACCACCTTGCAAGGCCTTCCATCTTGCTTCCATCACCTTGCAAGCGAACCAAACACCGGATATTCATATACATGGCTCTCATCAGTCCAGGTATTTCCTTGCAAGGTAATGAACCGCTCTGATCTTCATGGTATACGACGGCAACTTCTGGGGAGAAAATTATTATTACGCAAGTAATTTAAATATTGTCCAAGGAAGTTTCATTGTATGATTGGGAGACTCCAACAACCAACATATACAGTAGGCAGCGGCTCTGGCCACTCCGAGTCGGAGCTGCCGATTCAGACGAGCCAGTGCCCGCCACCTCCACTAATTTGAACGTGGCCTCAGTATCCGATAATGTGTGAGTAGTTTAAATGTGTATGGCTTGGAACTTCATCGATTGATAAGAGTAAGTATGACTGACTCGAAGCGACTCCGCAGCCTCCGCTGGTGTCAGTGCACCGCAGAGCGGATCATGATGCGAATGTTTGATGAGTTTCAAACTCCGCTTGACATATTGCGTGCTTGTTTGTCGACCAAACAAGTTCATCTTTCTTCCTTTCCCCCCGCTCCGCTCCTCCTCTACTCCCTCGTCTTTCGTCAACGGTCAAGTGTGCAGCTCAAGAACTCCGACCATTCTATGCAATTGCCTCCCGATACCTATGAAAGTACTTCTGATGGCCCCTGCAAGAAACTGGTCAAGCTCAAGTCAAGCTCGCCAACGTCAACTTCAAGCATCCTCAAGTCACTTAAAGCTACTCTTGATGTTATGCTCTCAAGGATCCCGAGGCCCAAGCTACTTCCCTGGCCCCGTCGCTTCATCAAGATGACAAGCCCTCAACCAGCTTCAAGTCGTCAATGGTCGGCTGCATCGTGACTCGTCTTTCGTGCCTTTCTGCATTACCTTTTTTTGGCCGTTGTTGTCGTTCTGCCCTGATCCTTTTTGGGTTGCACAAATCCCCGCTGGCCTGCTCTGCTTGTGATTGTCCCGTCACATTTGGTCGCTCCATCCGTTGAAATCCATTGAGGACTTGTTGGCGTGTTCTACATGTAGCAGTAGTCGATTGCAATCCATTTGTTTTTTCTCTTCATTTGTGTATGAACCCAGCTGTGGAACGGATACACATACATACTTGACACGCGGTGTTGGTTTATCAGGCCTTATAAGGGACCTAAACCCTGTCGGCCTGATGTATTTTTATCTGGCGAGATGACCCTTGCAAACCGCTGTGGATGTTCTATAAGCCAAGTTGAAAAATTCATAAGGCTTAGTTGTATTATATGACTTTGGTGCCTTGCATGGCCATATATGATCTGGCAATGATCTTACGGTTTTGCTGATGTCCTCCATAATCTGACGATGAATTAGCCGGCGCACCGTAGTCAGTGAGACGTCATCAGGAAAAACCACAATTGCAATTTCTCAGAAAATTAGTACCAATTGTTTACAATCCAGCATTCCGAGACAATTCCTAACATTCCTGCCATTTTCTGACATTTTTTGGTGAAAAATTAAAATGTTGTAGAAAGGTGTGGGAAGCTTGGTATGAGCACCAGCAATGTCCCAGAGGAGGGCTGGTCTATTGGAATGGCACTTGTACAATATCAGCATGCGACGAAAATCATCTGATGTCCAAAGTAGTGCCTGCCCTAATTTTATCCGGCTGAATCCGTCAAGATCCGTCAGCGTGGTAGACATCTGTCAAGCGTGGAAATTGCGCGGAAAGTCATGAAACATGCACAACATGCAATAACAATCTTTTCATGGTTGCTCTTTCCCCCCATCTTCTCTCATCTTCTCCGCCTCGCACTCTACTCCCCTACTTTCCTGTGAGTCCCCACCTCCAGCCGTTATATCTCGCTCAAAAGGCTTCTCACAGATCTTACGCCCTCTATCCGCCTTCTTCTCTTGACACAAGTGTGTGCTGTGTTACTCTTTGAAGGATCGCGCTCACAGATCTTGCATCCAGCTGTTCTACTTTACACTAGTGGGCACGTGTGGGTATCTATCTGTGCACGGTACGTTCTCCATGTTCTCTGTTCCTTTCTCATTTCTGCATATTTTTTCACCCACTCCCTCAGTGTCCACAAATACATGTCGCCTGGCCAGCACCTCGCTGCTCGCGACTCGCATCTCGCTTAACCGCTTCACCTCGCTGCTTACACGTCCCGTTGATGTCCGTTGTCCCTTCGTTGTCATGCTGCCTATTACTAAAGATCCATGCAGCATCACTGTGTCCGTGCCTCGCCAATGAGTCCAAGGGTGGTGTTGTCTTGTGTGCATCCCACCCTCTCATACCCTAATCTGACTCTTTTCCCTCAGCTCCCATCCTCGTCGTCTTTCCGTCAGAACCCTCGCTTGTTTCCGTACTCAATGTAGCCTTATAATCAGTGAGTAAAGTAATTGGGCGTTGATTCCGAATACAAGTATTCACTGCACATTGTAGATCTGTGCGATTGAGCCTGATGCTCACCCCCCCACCCCCCCCCATGTAAAGATCCTTCGATACACTGTAGTACATTACATTGTTGTACATACCTCTGAAATATATATTGTTTTTTGATTTATTTTGACTGGATGAGTCTGCAAATATGAAATAATCGATGTGAAAGGGCCCCCAAATGGTGATAATTGGCTGCCAATTGGTGCCATTTTGAAAGGACCAATCAAATTTGACATTTTGTGATAATCCGCCATTTTTCGCCATTTTTGATCAAATGCTGCTAATTTTGACCATTTAGCGGATGTGGGTTTTCCTGATGGTGCAGTCCTGGGTCCGGCTCCACCTCAGTCCCGCTTTCGCTGCAGCATCCGCCAGTTCGTTACCCGCCGTCCCGATGTGCGCCGGAGTCCAAAGATTGACGATGGAAAGGTGCGGTACCACCGTCAGCGCCTCACGCACTATCCCATTGTACTGGACCGCCCGATATTGTCCGGAGCGCCGCGCGGTGGATGTGATACCCCGAAGAGCCACCTGCGAGTCTGCCATGCACAGGATCCGCGCCTCGCCCCGCTCCAATGCCCTCTCTGTCACCCTCACCAACCCCTCCATCTCCCCCTCACACACCTGCCCCTCCCCCAGCGGCACCACAATTCGCCCCTTCTCCCTCCCCCCCTCCACTCCCACCGCCACCCCGCCCACCCTCCCCTCCATCAACGAGCCGTCTGTGAACCAAGTCGCTGACCTCACCCCCTCATCACCCATCGCCAGCTCGAGCACCTGAAGCGCCCTCCCCTTGTCCGGTATGCTCGTTGTGACCAGAAGCGCACGGTTCCACGGTGGCGCGTAGATTGGGAGAATCGGTTCCATGCCCAACGTCGCATCAAATGCATCTCTGTTCTCTACTTTGCCCACCGTTCGCGGGACTTTGCGCAGTCGAATACGTTGGCCTCGAGCTGGAACCGTTGGCGGCCACCGTACACCAGGAATGCGCTCGACCAGGTGGCGAATCGAGCAGTTGTTTGGATTTTTGGGTGCGGAGGCAATTGCGTCGCTGACACTTCAGGCCACTACCTGGACCTACCAAAAGGGCCAAAGGCCCCGGTTTGAATGATGGGCCCAAAGGGCTTCGGCCAGGTGGGGGAATCCCGGGATGCGGGGTGCTCCCGGGTGTAGGGAAAAAGTGCTTGGGAGCTCCCAGTGAAACCGAAAAATTTGGCCAGGAGCTCCCAGACATGTCACATCACACATTGGTGTCTGGGGTCCTTTTGCTTCAAAAATGCCATTTTGCGGCACATTTGGTGCCTGGCTCACTAGATACTGGCCTTGGCCTGTATATTAATTAATCACCCATCTGTGCTGCAGGGCATGAGGAAAATGTGCCAATGAAGACAAAGGTCCTGAATGTTCAGTTACACTGGGATTCAATAGGAAAGGTGGGTTTGAATTGGTCTCTTGTGTCGACACCCATCGAATATAATTTATAGCGGTTGTTATTCTAACATCAAAAGTGCTAATAATAGTAATATGGTGTTTTGGTAATTCACCCGCCCTAGGCAGGAGCTCCCACCCAATCCCCAACAAGATCGGGGGCTCCCGGCTCATTTAAATCTTGGGTGGGAGCTCCCACCCCATTCCCAATATTCCCGGGACATCCCCAGGATCTCCGGGAGCTCCCGGCTCATTTCAAAAATTGTCCCGGCCCACTTCAGGTTTGTACGGGAGCTCCCGGCCCATTTTACATATCAGCTGGGAGCTCCTGTGATATGTAAGATGGGCCGGGAGCTCCCAGTGCACCCAAAACCCGCTAGCATCCTATTCTATCACGACAATCAGCCAAACAACTACAATCATCCAATAAAGGAAATAAGATATTTTAATACCTGATGAACTTGCCGATGCTCAAAAAGGTCAAAACCAAAAGAAAAAGAAAAAAAAAGTGCGTGTAGCAGGAGTTGAACTCAAGAGCATCAGTGTTGGCACTGACGCGTCAAGCGTCAAACGCGTTTGACGAAATTGACGTTGACGCCAGTTTGACGGTGTTTGACGGACTTTTGACGGCATCTGTTGACGGTGGACCCACAAAGCTCCCTACCGCTTCGTAGCCCATCCCTGTACTGATCTCTACTAGTATCTGACCGTCCTACGTGATTAGAGGCCATGCCTAGTTCCTCTTGGTGCTGGGACCACTTTTTGAAGGGGCCTAACAAATACAAGTCTGATCAGACCCACTTTGAAAGTCGCTGTAAAGCCTGCATAACACATCGAGTCCTAGAACTACAGGAGGCAGACGACAGGGATGTTCTCGATGGACTTATGGAGTATGGGTGGTCAGGAGATGAACTGCAAAAGCAAGGTGCGCTGCCAGCCACAATCACGTACTCATGACAGGCTTGATGACTCGATATCAGCGGAAGCAGATGTTCCTGCTGTCTCTGGCAAGGCTGAAGCCATGGTATCACATCTTATGAAGTGCCGCTATGTCTCGCCGGACCTCCGGACCGCTGTCCAAGCTTACAAGAAAGAGAGTCGAGTTACCCGCTCCAATCCCAAATTATCTCGCAATCAGGAGCTTGCGCGTGCTGCCGTACTTCCATCTGCGGAGATTCAGCAAGGGAATCCCACTAACTTCATGCCCCCAACAGTCCTCGACGCGCATATGGCTTTCAATCTACCCCATCCACTTCCTGCCAATCGTTTAGCTATCACGTCGGGCTCATCTCACGATGTCCACCGCATGTGGGACCCACCGCGACAAGAGGAGTTTGCCGAAGATCTGTGCAAGCTATTCATCGCATGCAATGTCGCGTGGAACTCGGCAGCTAATCCCGAGTTGCTTCTATTCTTCTCGAAGTACATACCCGAGGCAAAAATACCTGATCGTCGTGTACTTTCTGGCCGAGTTTTGGATACTCTTGTCGTTCAAGTAGAGGCAGATATAAAGTCCAAGGTTTCTGGAAAGCTAGGAACGGGCCAGTGCGACGGATGGAAAACTGGTGCCAAGGCCTCGATAATCACGACATCAGTAACAGTGGAGGGAAAGGTCTGTTTTTGGAGCGGCTGAGCATCAGAACTGCCATAATGATTTCTGATTTTCCAGATTTACACAAAC
Source organism: Mycena rebaudengoi (assembly GCA_029282285.1). Taxonomy (NCBI): domain Eukaryota; kingdom Fungi; phylum Basidiomycota; class Agaricomycetes; order Agaricales; family Mycenaceae; genus Mycena; species Mycena rebaudengoi. Next base: position 788,465 of record JARJCX010000050.1, on the reverse strand, counting down.
GCAGCACACGACGTATCCCCAGACAAAAAGTCGGCAGAAAATCTCTTGCAAATCGTCCTTGGAGATATAGAGTACTGCGAGAAGGAGTTCGGTATCATTTTCATCGGGTATTGTACCGATAACGGCGGCGATGCGAGGGGAATGAGGCCAAGGCTCCAACGGATCAGACCAAAATTTACGGTTCCGCCCTGCTGGGGACATCAGGTACCTATCGAATCTGTTCCGAGCGAGCCGTTGACTGATCTTATTCATTTCAGGTCAATATTATGGTTGGCGAGGTTCTCGAACTCGAATTACCATGCATGGGTTCAATGGATGATGGCCTTGAAATAGCGAAGTGGTTTACGAACCACAGTCGTGCCCTGGGGATGCTTAAAGATCAACAAAAAACCACTGAGCGCTTCAAGCGGACCAATCGGGCTTTGACACTCATCTTCCCCGTGATTTCTCGATGGACCGTCCATTTTCTTTGCACTCGCCGGTTCCTTGTACTTTCGCCACCAATGCGGGCGCTGTACTATCAGGATTACGAGACCCTCATTCAATGTGCAGGAGCGAAGGCAGATGCGAAAGCTAAGGCACGAGCGGTGCTGGAGCCGATTGAAGATCCGCAATTTTGGAAGAATATCGCTGAGTACGATAGTTGCGTGTTTGGTGAACCACTAACTCACTCGCTGTTCAGGGTCAAACTCATACTAGAGCCGCTGGCGATTGCGGCGAAATGTATGCAGGCGCCCGATGCGGGCCTCGATCAAGTCTTGCTCATGCTCGGCAATCTTTATCGAATTTACGGCGACCCGGAAGTTGATTCGCGAGTCCGAAACTGCATCCGAAACAGTCTCGAGAAGCGTTGGCTTGCCATGGAGCGCGAGATCTTCATCCTCGCTCTATTCCTCAACCCTTACATTCGCGGTACCGCATTATCAAAAAGAAGAACCCTGCTCTGAAACCAATTAATCTCTGCAATATCGCAAAGCGGCTATTCAAGCGGTTCTTTGATGAAGATTCTGATCTTGACTTCCACGCCGCCTTCTTTGATTATAGCAATGATCGAGCAGATTTTTCTTCGTCCTATATGCAGCTCTCAGCCATGAAAGAGCTTCATGAACGCGAGGTGGGTGATTTTTTCAGCAATTTCACATGGCTAATAATATTCCAGAACAAGCGCGTCAATGTTGTCACAGTTTGGCAACAGCTTGACACGGGACAGGTGAATGGACGGAATGGCGTGGTCAAGCTTGCGATCTGGGTCCTGAGTATCGTCGCCAACTCAGCGGGTTCCGAGCGAGGGTTCAGTAAGTTTGGAATTTTCCTCACCAAGCTTCGGAACCAGCTCTCGATTCAAAAAGTCCGCAAAATGAATACAATCGACATGGAGCTTAAGCGGAAGCATGAGGAGTTGGGGATGACGATGGATCGCATTAAACGAAAGTTTGTGCACTTTGCAGAACAATACTGACGAGCGAAACTTTCCCGTTGACGATGATGAAGAGGAATATTCACCGACTCCATCTCCTCATTCCCCTGCCAATTTTACGCTCAAGAACCTATTCGAATACCCGGAGACGTCGGAAGATTCGGTCAATACACTGGGGTTTTATTGGCACGGTGGGATCAAAGATTTACAGGAGGAGCTCGAGCTGTATGACTTGTTGATGGAGGATTTGGATCTCTAGATGATGTTACAAGCCTCTGTCGATAGCTATTGTCTTCTGCGACGTTTTGAAAGCAGGTTTCCAAAAATGGAAATTCCGTCAAACAATCCGTCAAACTTACGTCAAACGAATCGTCAAATGTCTGACGTTCCGTCAAACCCCGTCAGACCCCGTCAAGGACAACACTGTCGATGTAATTCTAACTCAGAGTATATAGCCGACAGATGATCCGGCTGCACAAACTGAAGACGATCCCGGACTGGATACTCCTATCGAACCTGTCCCACGTAGCTCAATTATAATTGATTTATCGGAGTCAGATCCAGAAAATACCGAATTTGAGCGACGAAATGACGACATTCCACCGCCACCACCACCGCCGGAGTCGGATTCAGACAGTGGCATCGGCGGAGAAGGTCCAAATTCAGATCCAGATCCAGGACGAGATCATCTGGGCGCTCCATTTGTTTCTCCTATAGACGACATTCGGATTGCAAATAAATTTATAGAGTGCTTAAAGAACGCATCTCTGGATAACGACGAAGAGAAGCTTCCGCCGGACATGCTTTATCAACTTCGCAATCCACACGAGACACCCTTGACCCTAGACAATCCGGACCATCGTCTTTCTCTTGACATATTCCTTTCTGTCAGCAATGCTTCTGAAGAAACCTACAATACAGTCCGGCTCGCCATTCTACGTCATCATCCGGACGATGAGATCTTGACCTACCACCTGGTCAAGAAACTTGTTACAGATCTCAGTGGTGTCAGCTCCATTGCGCACGATATGTGTGTTCATTCATGCATTGGGTTTACGGGTCCATTCTTCTCTCTGGAGAATTGTCCTCTATGCGGCGAACCACGCTATGATCCCTTGCGTAAAGCGAAGGTTCCTCGAAAACAGTTCCACACCATCCCCATCGGTCCACAGCTACAGGCTCTGTTGAGAACACCTGGCAGTGCCCACAACATGCGTTATAAAGAGGGTTGCACCAATGCCATCATGGAGGAACTGCGCGCAAATAATGGACGCAAAAAATCCCCTTACCGTGATTTTTTTGACGGTAGAGACTATCTGGATGCCGTTGCGGAAGGGAAGATTACTATCGACGACATGGTCCTTGTTTTTTCCATCGACGGGGCTCAATTGTATCGCAACAAAGCATCCGACTGCTGGATTTACATTTGGGTTATCCTTGATCTCCCACCCGAATTGCGCTATAAAAAACGGCACATTCTTCCTGGGGGGTTCATTCCCGGGTCACAAAAACCAAAAAACCTCGATAGCTTCATATATCCTGGCCTACATCATGTCGCCGCCTTGCAAAAAGAAGGGCTCCGCATTTGGGATGCAGGGTCACTGTGCACGTTTCTGTCCAGACTATTTATTGCATTGGGCAGTGCGGATGGTCCCGGGATGGCCACATTAAATGGATGTGTCGGACATCACGGCAAATATGCATGCCGGTTGTACTGTCCTCTCATGGGTCGTGACTGCTTCATTCAGAATTATTTTACTGCGTTTTTAATAGTTGTTTCGTCAGTTGCTGACAGCCTATGGTTATGGGGCGCAGCTGGAAGCATGGTACGACGCAGGCGGCACGGATGCCAGTGACAGGACGTGCATGCATCATGGTGAAAGAATTGGTGGTCAAATGAGGTTCGTGTTCGCAACGTAGTCAGTGGAATTCTTTCGTTCGCTGCATCCTGCACAGAGACACCCCGGGAATGACGTGCTAAGAGTAGAGACCAGCGGGCTTCCTGAATGTCCCGCCATCACTGGCATGATGCACATTTGCGACATGAAATTCAAGCTCCGCTGACTCGAAGAATTATTCAAGACTAGGAGGAAGTGGAACGAGAAATAAGAATTAAATTTTGGAATCCGAGGAGTAGAACAACGTGCAGGAGAGTTTGAAGGATGTATCACGCGACGCAGAAAATGGCCAAGAATGTATGAGCGTTGATTTTCGTCGAGGTTGAAATCTACAAATACACACGGATGAGTGAAGAACCCTAGGCCTAAACGAGAACAAAGGACAAGAAATGGTGCAAGATTCGCGATGGGATTGCCGTGCGGATGCCCGAGCAGAGACGTTTCAAGACAGCGGCGCACTGTGGCTTCAAAAATAGAGGCCCGTGACTTCGACGCGTCGCTGCCGCCGAAACATCGCGGAATCAATCCGGTTGACTGCGTGGTACAGATACCGGGAGGCACAGGTGTACGCGTAAAGGTGGTGGAACAGAGGATTAGTAGACATCGCTGAGACAAAATATGTAGGGTGCCTCCGGGGAAACGTGGGTTTGGGGACCGTTTCGGCGAGACTTTTCCGACTGGCTTGGCAGATCGGCTTGCCCTTATATCGGAGTTTGAATTTGGCTCTGATGGCTTTTTTGGCGTGGGCAAATTGGCTTGTTCGGCGGGCGTGGCTTGTGCTCAAATACAGCCAACCCCTGCACTGTATAAGATACATTTTTCACGAGGCTGACATCAATCCCAATGTGTCTACCACCACCAACATGGAATCTAAAGGCCACGGCCACTGTGGCATACGATGGCGTCGGTGACTCGGTGCGTTTACTTGGCTGCTCAAATTGAAATTGAAACTACTATCTCTGCTCTTGTGTTGCCGCAAATGCCGTGATTCCACGTAGGTAACAACACCACACTTAGAAGGATAAGCCAAAGAGTATACAGACAACCATTATGCACGTCTTATTCAACGCATGCCAATTTTTGTACCACATGCCAGCGAGTTCAACCGGAGGCCGTCTTCCATCAGAATGCTCTTGTCGTTTGCTTGACTAGTTATGTAAATATGTGGAGCGCATATTGAAAAATCTACGGCCAGCCAATTTAGCAAGCCCAAGCTGCAAGCCAAAGGGTTCAACTCTCAATTTTTAGCGCGCAATTGCCCCGCAAGTGAGGGAGTATTGATCAATTTGAGCTGTAAGCGAAAATAGTGGTTTGCTGGATCTTCTCAGTTGATATATTTGTTCACTTTTACCACAAGCCAGATTGTGTAACCCAAGCCATTTTCGGTCAGAATTGGCTTTCCCTGCAAGCCGGTTTCCTCGAGACAAGCCAAAGATATATCTGGTGTGTCTAGTATCTAAATACAAGCCAATTTAATAACTCCAAGCCAAGTTAACAAATGCAAGCCAGTTCGTTCATCACGAGGCCACTCAGTACTGCTTACGTTCTCAGGGGCCGGGCTTCATGCACAGTAATACTACTCACTGCTTAGTCTCTGGGGACTAAAAATTGTATTCCAAGCAAATTGATTGAATGAATGACTTCATGCTACCAGTTAAATTAGCTTTGGGCACGCCAGTTTGTGTGTATGCCCAAACCATTGTGTAAAAAAGAAACGAGTTGTACACAGTGCATTAATAATACGGCTTCCGTCACATTGGTACATTCGACACTCACTGGATCTATTCAAAGCTCCGTGTATCAGATGTCACAACACCTGTTCAGGTATGTAGTCCATAGCATCTTCATAGCTTGGTGAATCCGATACGGGGACATTTTTAAATCAGAAAGCAGACTGGTGCATGTGATTTGGAGATACTTGGATTTCGCCAATGACAATAGCCTACGTTAGAATCGATCCGTCAATTTTCACCTCGTTTTAGTGTATAGGGAAATCTGGATGTCAGGGAACCCACATACAACCCCCGAAATCAAATTCTTTTAATTCTCAGCTGCAAAATGTAACCACATTACTTATTCCCATGTTAATTGTTTTTTATGGTGTGGGCGTGCTCCTAAGCGGCGCAAGCCAATTTGCGCATGCCCATCAACGCCCACGCCAGTTTCACGGAGTATCCTGCCGAATTAATTTCAGCGGTATTTTTGAATGAATACACTCCGAGGCTCTCGTAATGTCCTTGATACCGTCTATGACTGCTTACTCCCTACCACCACAAGTGCCCGCACTGGTGGTAGTTTAATAGTTTCAATCTGGGACAGCTGCGGCCCTTTTGAATGGTTCAACTTACTATTCTATACTAGGAATAATCGACACCGAAAATGGCAAGCGCAGCGAGGGTACTAGCATTAGAAAGGTTAGAGAACGCCTCAAAGGTGTCGAGTACATATTTCTAGATGAGGTATCCATGGTTTCCTGCCGCAACATGTATCAGATTAGTGCACGCTTAGCAAAAGCGTTGAACGAGCCTTCCGATCCTTTTGGAGGTATGAATATGATTTTTGCTGGAGACTTCACACAGTTACCCCCGGTTGGTCTTCTAGTCTTTACAAGAGGTGGTCACTGAGCCGCTGCGGTAGCATGTTTGGCTCTGTTAGGCTGCGCAGGGTACACTGTTTGGCGGTAGTAGCGTGGATACACACACCTCTGCTGAATTCCATACGCGTCGGCACATCGTCTAGCACTCTGCAACAGGGGATTAGATCCCAATACCCCACCTCCCCAGCCATGCACAGACACAATTTGAGTTCATTAGGGAATTCACACCTAGTTACTGGCTGTTGGCAGGCCACGCCAATGAAGCGGTGTGGGCTTTGATGGGCGTGAGCAGATCGGCTTGTACCACCACAAGCCCATGCCCACGCCCAGAAGCCGATTTGCGGGCGCGCACGCCGTTTTTGCATGCCCAAGAATTCAGCCTCTAAACCACGGAAGTAGCGACACTAGTGATAATTTCTCGTCCCTCGTCCTGGCACCCCGGGCGGCTACCTCCCATCATGTCGAATCTGGCCGAATCCCTGCACTGTGTCGCTCCTGCTCGGTCCTCCCTCCCGCTGCCCATGAGCGTCGATGCCCAAGACGTCCTGGTGGATAGCTGCTACAGTCGAGCCGGAAAAATCCAAGAATGCCTCATACCGTGTCTCGTATCGTTCTCGGCGCCTGCGGCTCTTTCTCCGGGCCTGCGGCCCCCTTTCCATGCCTTGCTCCTACCCCGGAAACCCATGCATTGCCTATGAGTGCCATCTCGATGGGTCTCATCTCGCGGTATTGATTGGGTCAAACGATGGGTAAGAAACTCTGCCGACCTGGTCCACAATGCACGTGGTAAAGAACTGCTCATAGAATGCGATCGAAATGGGATGTGCATATTAAATGGTACCTCAATAGAAACCTCTTCCCCTGGCCGTCTAACCTCCTGGCAACCGGGAGGCGAATCTGTGATAGATTATGCCATTGTCTCCGAGAGTCTACTACCGTTCGTCAAAAAATTCGATGTTACTCTTCCCGCTCCCATTGCAGATGATGATTGGTCGGATCATATGCGCATTTGTCTCACCCTCGACAGTAATGTCTTCAATCAGACTCCCGTTCCTCCTCGTAAGCGCCAGGAGCAACCCGAGTTCTCTGGTTCTGAGCACATAGACGAGCTGTACAGGATTACAATGAGTTCAAAGCAAACTGGGAATGAAACATTGACATCATTGTGGGGACCAGTGGTGTCAGAATGAATTCCTATCCGTGTTCATGTCGAGGGTGCTGCTGCGAAGGGAAAAGAACCCGGTTCTGCGGGTGCTGGAATTTATTTCGGCCCAGGTTCTCAGTTGAACATGGCACTCACCATACTGGGACCCGAGCACTTGACCGCGGATCGCGCACGAGTGTTTGCTATTCATGAGGCAGTTCGACATGCCCCCAAGGAAAAAAGTCTCCTAGTATTCTGTACTTCAAAGATGATCATAAGACAGATTTGCTATTCTGCTGCAAAGAACATGCAACTAGGGTGGCCCGGTCGAAACGGGGACATATTCAAGTCTCTGGTCAAGCTACTTGCTGGGAGAAGAGCAGATACCTGTTTTGTTCATGTGGAATCTAAGGCGGATAACGACGCGAAACGTGCAGCATATGCACTGGCAAAGTCAGCCCTCAGCATACCGTTTACTCGCGCAGTTTTTGCTCCATTTACAGGCCCTCAGCCACCTCTCGGAATGCCGTTGACTCAGATTACCCGCCAAACGCGAAAAGTTTACACCGCTTTGGAAGAGACTTCCCCCGTTAAGCCCAAGCTTTGGAAAACGGGGGAAGAAGTCCTTGATAGAGATGCTACCCAGAGTCATCGGGGCCGCGCCAAAGTCGATGCTCTGCAGTTTGGCTTGAGGCAGAAACTCCTTGCATGCAGTAAAGAGTCGCCAAAAGCCACCTGGGACTTCATTCGCTCTCTCACGGATCCTAGACCGAAACCAGCCAAAGTCTCTGTTAGTGCCCTCTCTGATGACTTCGAGGCTCGGTTGAATTTTCCGCAAGTAACACCACCTTCATTCAACACGGAAAAATTGGCTTTCAATGCCCGAATGAACCGTGACTTGATTCCTCCTCCTGATAATTCGCCCGGGTTGTCTTGCACTCGGGATATCACCCTCGATGAGGTGGAAGCTATGAAGCAGCATATTAAATCGCATGGTATCGATACAGCGGCAGGAGTGGATGGTTGTACCCACCAAGATTGCATGGACATTCCAAACGAGAAACTGCTCGAATTCTTTCTATATTGCCTCAAACACCAGAATATGCCACGATTGTGGCTGATAGCTCTTTTGATTGGAATTCTTAAAAAAGGCAAAGATCCAACAGACCCATCGAGTTATCGCCTTATTGCGCTCGAGTGCTGCATGTTGAAAATGCTGACTTTGATCATTGACCGGAGAATTCGGGAAGCGGCGGAGGCTCTAAAATTAATTCCTGTTTCCCAGAACGGGTTCCAAGATCACCTCCGAACAAACTTGGGGTAAAGGGCCGTGGCGGTGCCCGGCATGCAACTCGTACTTAATTTTTTCTTTCTTTTGGAATATATGAAAATGAAGTGGTTCACCAGGGCATGGGATAAAATGATCATGCATTAAGATCCGGATTGCGAACAAAGTATTTCAGGCTGAATGATCACAGTGTTTCCGAGGTGTAGCGAATGTAATAAACCATCGGGTTCGCAACTGGAACCAGTCGAGAAATTCCGTCGCGGTACCATATCGCACCGTTAGGCTTGGAGCCGAGAGATAGTTTATAGGAGGGAGCGAAGACAGAAAGGAGCGGTCGCCTGATCGGGATACGTGTAAGCCAATAATAGGAGCACTGTTGATGGCATAAGGCGAATTAACAGCAAGCCAAGAGCAGCATGGATAGATTCAAAGAGTAGTGAAACCAGATTCAAAGGTCATGCCAGTGGTCAAGTTGGTTATGGAGTCTCTCATCTTTTTGGACAGCACTCAGACAAAGGTATGTTCATTAATGCTCATCAAGGCAATGGAACAGTGACGGAGAGGAGCGAAAGACGGAAAATGCCGAACAAGGGACCTCGGCAGGGTAGAACAAAAAACTTTTTTGTTGGTTTTCACCGAGTAACTCCTATTTTTCCCCGAGTAGGTAAACAAGAGCAATTGTACAGCCGCCAATTTCATTAGAGTTATTTCTAATGGAACGGGTAAATGCATTAGACAAAAATAATTTATCCTAGATTCCATTTGAATTTACTGTTATTTTCTGTTTAAACGACTTGAGAAAGCGTCAGATGGGGGTCGAAATTGACGAGGACAGTACCTAAAAATACAGCAGTCTATGTAGGCTTCTCCGTCATTGCACTACCAACGGCGCTACCAAGGCTGTAGTTGAGCGTGATTAGAATACTCTGGACGGACACCCACACCTGAATGAATGTTTTATTTATGGATTGCTGGCCCGTTGCGTTCATTGTGTCAATGATGCGCCGGACCTCTGCCTGCGCGCGTGTTCTCTGCCTCGCAATAGTTGCACGAATATGGCCGAAGTAGGGCTGTGCGCCGTGCCCGTCGCGCCTGTTCAACGGGTTCCGTGCGACTGGTATCCGACCCGTTCCGTCGGTGGTTGGAAAAAATAAACGACAGGACGGATTGGTGAGCTGACGGCTGTCGAAATGACGGCCGTTGACCGTTGTGGACAGGCGATGGGTCTGGCCGTAAAAACCATAGAAATCTTCACACATATTTGGCGATTTTGGCGTCAAAATGGGCTCCCTGCCTACTAAAGTTCGCACACCTGTTGCTAGACATGAGCTCTCTCATACTGTCCTTTCTTGGGCCTCTCCGCGAGATTGGTGATCAATTACCATATCTGGTTCATCTCACATATGATTTTCAACTCTTGCTTCAACTTGATAAGTTATATTCAACTTGATTTATATTCTTTCCTGATCGAGGTGGCACTTCAAATACACACAGAGTGTCGATAATGGTCCCATTTTGCTTGCTGGCCTGCTTTCCTGGAGCCAGAAACGTAAATTTCAGCTCTAGTTGACGCAGAATTTCGACTTCCTCAAAGCTTTTGATTCAACTGCAACTTTGAGGTGAATTAAAGCATCTTTCTGCTCTACTTACATCGGTGCATTAACTTTCGCAGAACCGAGCCCGTTCCGTTGGCCGTGACGGCCGTCCCGTCACCCGTCCCGTCCCATCGAGGAATTTTTCAACCACTCGACGGACCGTTAGGTAACGGTTCGGGCCCGTCACTCACCCGTCGAAACGACGGCCGTGCCCGTCACGGGCACGACGAACAGCCCTAGGCCGAAGCGAGTTTGGTCAGCATAAGATGGAGATGTGCACGCGAACACACGGCGAGGTAGTGGACAATCATAAAAAATGTGCTGCACAAGTCTTTCTAGACGTTGAGCAGCCGTAAACTCATGCCCGCGTAACGTGATGCAAAAATCTGTCGGATCATTCCGAATGCGATGACAAAAAAAATTTTACATTGTTTGCGCATGTTGTTATTGTTCACTGAGTAGGGGGTATTTTTCCCCGAGTACGTAAACATGTACAATACTCAGCCACTAAATTTACTAGGTTTTTTTCTAATAAAGCGATAAAAACGACTTCACACAGCCACTAAAAAGTACCTCACAGTTTTTTGTCACTGACCAGAATTAAGGTCCCCCGAGATATGAAAGAGACGATCCTTATTACATAAGTACTCGTAATGACAATGTGTTTGTTCTGTTGTGTCTCATAGATAAGGCGGAGTCTCTTGGGAAACCACTCTATGTCGCATACCTTGACCTGAAAAACGCGTTTCCAGGGACGGACAGGTCGACGCTTTGGGTTAAGCTTGCTACGATGGGATTTCAGGCCCAATGATTGAGTGGCTGAAGATACTCTATGAGCGTATCACTTATATTGTGCGCCTTGACGGCCAGTTTGCTCCTGCATTCAGGTCCCTGCTAGGAATCCTCACAGGCGACCCAGGTTCTCCACATCTCTGGAATCTTTTCATGTCCGATTTTTGTCTCCCTTGGCATCCGGAGGATATCGAGTTGAATGGCTTCCCAATTGCCAATGTTGAACATGCCGACGATATCATGACAGCCTCAGGTTCCTCCTCGGGCTTCCAGAGTCACTTGAATGCTGCACAAATCTGGGTTAATAATAACACCTGTGAAACGTCACTTGTCAAGTGCCTTGTGCAAGTGTTTGGCCCAAGACAGAAATATTCTCCAACTTTTCATCTGGGTGGGAAATCGATTGAACGAGTCGAGAAAGCGTGTTATCTCGGGATCTGGCTCCAAACAGGAACCAAATTTATTTGGAAGGAACACTACGCACTCAAGGCTAAAAAAGCGGCCACAATGGCCAATGTTCTCCTCGGACTCGATCGTTTTCTAGGTCATATCCCTGCATGGGATGCACGAACACTTTATATGGCGCGCGTCGATCCTTACCTCACGTCAGGCTGCGATGTGTGCCTAGACGTGGATAAAAAAAGCCTCGCATTGCTGGAACGCGTGCAGCTCAAATATCTGCGGCGAATGCTTGGGGTTGGGCGTCGGAGCATGAGAGCTGTCCTATTTTCAGAGACTGGTATCTGGCCCATCAAATATCGCAGGGTATACCTAGCCCTGAAGTACCTGTGCTATCTTCTTCAGCTGGATTCAGTACGCCCGGCCTCAAATGCGGTACAAGAGTCTATTGCACTTGCTCTTGCACAGAGAATTTCGTGGATAAATGATCTCCGTGTCGTGCTCTCCCAGCGCTATGTCCCCGTTCCGCTCGCAATATCCAAGGACATGGATATCAAGGATGTTGAAGTGGCCATGAAGTGTGTGGAAATATCAATGGAGGCTTGGATTGACAATGAGATAGCGACATCTTCTCGGGTCGGAGCTCTTCTTTACGGGCGATTGGAGATGGATACGAGCACCGGAAAGCTGGTTAAAAAGACTCTGGCATTTCGTCACTACCTGTGGGTTGCGTCACCCGAACATCGACGAGCACTTACCCAGATGGTTCTGTCCAGCCATAGTCTGGCTATTGACCGCCGGCGCTGGAGAGAACGTGGCAAAAAAGTTGTTCCTGAGCAGTGGAGACTCTGTCGATTCTGCTACTGCTACATCGAGGACCCTGCCCATGCCATGTTTGTCTGCCAGCACCCGGAACTCCTACCAATCCGTAAAACATTCTGTGAAAATGTCGAAGCTTTGATTCCAGATGTGGTGTCCCAATTCCCAGATGCATTTCATATTTTTCGTGGGCTGCTGGCGCGTCGTGAGGTTACCCCACTCTTGGGAAAACTGGTGTTCGATCTCTTGAAAATATTTGACAACAAGCCAATGCTCCTGGTCTCCGATCCCCAAACATATGTTCCAGCCAATGGTGTTTAGAGATTGGGAACGCCGTATTCATAGTCCGGATCAACTTATTTCGTTGGCATGACAACTTTTTGGCCTATCTTAGTTGGCTGTGGACCTTCTTCGGAAGTTGAACACGCCAACTTGTTGCTTGCATGCATTCTGCAAAGGGACACTCGTACGACGACTGACTGTGACTGGTGGATTGCGGGGATTTTACCTGGGAGGAGAGAATTCCTCCTGTACACTTGCGCACTCCACTCGTGGTCAGGTCCTACGGGTTTCAACCGCATATCCTGCCTTACAAGCGGCCAGCCAGCTCACAGCAAGTTTTAGTATGCACGACCCCCTGGAATGGTGTGTGCTCCGTTGACATCCTGTAGATCTATGTAAGGATAACCACCCATACATACCTACTTGTTTGTCTTCGGTAGACTCGTTGTTCAGACATTTGGACCACACAAGTATAATAATCCCCCCCCCCCCCCAGTCACTTAATGTTCACAGGAGGTATTACTGGAGGTGATCCAAAGATGGTCACATACAATTTGAGGGCACGGTAGCTTTTTATACTAGTGAAATCTCGAAATTGACTTTGGTGGGCCAAGGCGACAAATTGGCATGGGCTTTGATGCCATTAGGACAAAATGGCTTGCGTACTTCGGAGTTTGAATTGAGTTTTAAATCCATGCCAAGTGTTTTGAAACCAAATCAAAGAACATTCACCAGGATACAGCATGCCAATGCCTAGCTTTGGGCTACCTGGAATGGCACCTCAATGAATATTTAAATTTCGCACAGACTGGGGCGGCATGGTGCCAATTATAGCCAATGTGACGAAATTTTTCACCGTAGCACGCCCAATTCTTGTGCTGTCGTTTTCTCTATGTATAGGAATGTTTTTAAGTATCTATGCTTCCCATACCACAAGACAAGCCAGGGATTCAGTAAATTTTGAGCAGTTTGGGTGTCAACTCCGAGACAAATGTGCGCATTACCATATAAATAATGCTTCAAGCCCATGCATCTTGAAGTAGCGAGATGCTATGAACTTTTAAAGGGTGCCCCAATAGGTATAACATTGGCTACATGCATGCTTTTAATTTACTTTCTCGACCAAATTGATCTTGGTGTGCCATGCCGACAAATCGGCGTGGGCTTTGATGGGCGTGAGCAAATCGGCTTGTGCCACCAAACGCCCACGCCCACGCCAGAAAAGCCAATTGGCGCTGGGCCACGCCGTTTTTGCACGCCGAAAAGTTAAATCTCCCGTTTCGGCCGTAGCTCGCCCAAAACGAAGCCAAACGTCACAAGCCATCAATCAAAAGTGATCCCCCGAATTTTCCGGACCCATCCCCGGGGGTGCCTCCGGGTTCCTGCGAGGTCGCATCACTGGGGAGGGACCAGTGAAGGGATTATATATATCTTCGCGGCCCCTTGCAGATAATCGAATTGGAACCCCCAACAAATAAGGTCTAATATAATTATGGCAAACTTCGGGTAATTCGCTTGGGAGGATTTTCCTGATGGCCAGAGGGCGGAAAGGACGGAGAAAGAGGCCCCGCGTCTCAAGAACTACATACTAATACCAAAACCAGGGACAGAACTGTGCGAAGCTCATGAGCAGGCGCAGAGTCTGTCTCGCCTTTTTCTTGCCTAGGCTGTGCAGCGTGGCAGTGCTTCTCCGACGCTTCCGTGATGCCTCGACTCACAGCCTTCAACCATAACACAACAGCTCTGTGTCCCCACTTGGTAACGCGATGCTTCTCCTCCTACTTTGCGTACACCGGCCCTCCCGCTCTACCTCCCAAGCGCCCGCCCACATCTTGGAGCCTCGAGGGCAGACCGACTCGTGCGACGACATCCACAGCTGCAGAACGCTATTCGACATCGTCTGGGGCTGTCTTACAACAATCTTCGCGTGCACCTGGGTTTCGGTACACCCTAATGTGCCTCCGCCCAACCAGACTCGCCTCGCACTCCTCCGACGCAAGCTGAAGATGATGCTGGTCGCGGTCGTTGCGCCAGAGGTGATGGTCGCCTTCGCGGTGAGACAGTTTTGGATTGCACGCCATTATTCCGCTGGTAGATGCTCCTTCGTTAGACTCGACGCATTCCGTGCTCAATTGGTCACTATAGCATTCGATATGACTCGTACACACGGATTCTTTATATCCATGGGCGGTTTTGTGACCCATCCCGACCGCCGTCCAATCGTGGATGCCGACAAAATCAGACAGCCCGGCTACCTCAATGCGATGAAAAGTGTCCGGGTTGAAGACATCATGGACAGGAGCAAAGGCGACGCCCTCTCCAAGGGTATCGCCATGATGCAGGGACTGTGGTTCGTGACCCAGTGCTTGGCGCGCATCGTGCAACGTCTGCCTATGACCGAGATCGAGGTTTCGACGTTGGCCTTTGCCCTCCTCAACGTCTTCATTTGGGTCTTGTGGTGGGAGAAGCCGCTCGACGTCCAAGAGCCCATCATGATGGCCGTCGAGCCTCACACTCCAACTCTTGACATACCAAAACTTCGCAACCAGCCTCGACACCGGCTCACGCGCTACAACAGGTTCTATGGCATGTTCAACGGCTACTATTCCATCGAACCTCTGGAGGCGGTGCCCTCCTTCTGGTTCGCTCCAACATCTCCAGAATACGATCTTCGCTCAAGCATCAGCTTCAAGTCCGTGGTAGTGGAGGGCGTACTCGGCATGCTTTTCGCTGCTGTCCACATCGCAGCTTGGCACATCGATTTCCCTTCCAAGGCAGAGCGATGGCTATGGAGGTCTTGTGCGCTCTTCATCGCGGGACTCCCGCTGATGCTCTGCACTTTGCCTGTGTTCGAGTGGTTGGCTTATCAGCTACCCGAGCGGCAAAGGTGGCTCATGATGTTGCACAAGCCCAGCCCGCACACAATATTCAAGGGTTCCGCCGTGCTCTATATCGCCGCTCGCCTCACCCTACTGTCGCTTCCATTCATTTCGCTCCGGGCCTTACCTCCGCGCGCCTTCGTTGACATCAACTGGAGCGTGTATATTCCTCACTTATAGGTGGCCACTGACTATCTATAGGTGAGGAATGGCATTCGGTACATGCATTGCCTGTAGTCACGTGTCAGGCCCCGATGTGTCTCCCCCTCCTAGATATATTGATGGTCTTATGTCGGAGCTGGGAGAGATATTTTCTACCTCACAACCACGCGTCCAGCTTGTAAAATTCCAATTGCGTTTTGAAGCCTCGGTTTAGCGCTCCAGTTTATATTCAGTGCGGACATGTATTCTCTCTCTCTGATCCGGGAATGTGGAGCTACTTCCTCCTCCCGGGGGTTAGGGTGAGCAGAGCAGCCCAAAAAACCTCATTTATTTAGCGCCCGCCGGTGCTTAAATAAGTCGGACCATGTGGTATTCTATTTTGCACCGATGTTTTCACAGAAAGTGAATGGACCCCTTTTTATATGTTCCTATCCTTGCAAATAATGCGAAGGGTTCGGAGCACTTCCCACCGACGTATTCGCAGAGAGCCTTGTGATAATATATCAAGCCAAAAATCGTATTGAATGACTTGGCATTTTGCACCGATGTTTTCGCAGAAAGTGAATGGAGGCCTTGTGATATCTTCAAGTAACCTATATGTATTGTCCAGCCATTTCATACCATGAAACGGTGGCTGGGTCATGGCCCCAGCTACCGGTGGCTGAGTCCGTGCCACAGCCACCCGTGCCCCAGCCACCGTTTCATGTTATGAAATGGCTGGACAATACATATAGGCAGGGAGGTGACCTGGCGTAGTCTCGGCATTCTAAACTGGTGGCCTGCGGCGTGAAGGAGCCAACCAAACCGAGTCAGTATGAGACGCAATTGAAACCCCTTGAACTCACCAAGGAGGAGTTCAGGACAGTAAAGTCGAAACTGGAAGGAATTGCGTTCATTTCAAACGTGAGCATCTAATCGAAGTAAACGCAGTCAGTAACGAAAGTCCCTGAAAACGGTAACGAACGAGGACCAGCGACGGATTGACGGATAATGTGTATGCGGGGCCGAAGTTTATAACATTGGATGAAACGCACCTTGTTCGCTTTTTCAAAGCGAGAGGACTATAAGAACAAATAAGGTGAAAGAGAAGGAAATGAAACATAATAGAAAACCGACACCGGCATCGATACCACCCGGTCCAAGTCGAAATCAAGCGAGCCGAGTTAATGGCTAGGCATAGTCGACTGGTCAGGGTGAGTGATGGAGAATTAAATTCGATAACAGGCGGAGAGAGCAGGTTCACCTGGAGCTGTACGGACATAGTGCCGCAGATTTAAGGGATTTGGCGGGCGGCCGAAGTGCTTAAATCTGACGGTTCGCGCCGAGGTGTGTGATGCGCACAGTTCGCGGCGCAAGGCACCCGAATCGCGTGATGCTGATGAGTCGGTCGCTGATGCGGCCTGCGGGCCGGACCCGCCGCTGATTAGCCCCGCCAAGTGTCGAGAAAGCGCACTCCGCCCTCGTGCTGCGCGAATCGGGACAATTCGGACATTGCAGAAAACATGTGAATTTAGACAGCGATCAGATAATAGATAACTGCATCTCGCTCTCCCATCATCTTTTCGAAAGCTCTCCCGTCCACTCAGATCCCACAAGTCTTCAGCTCTGAATCGAAATGTTCACCACTGGCATTACCTTGACTCGCCACAACGCCGCGGACGCGCTGGATGACGCGAGAACACTTCGGGCCGCCTATAAAAAGGCTGCAAAGGCAAAGAAAGTGACTATTGCTGGGGGAAACGAGTGTAAGCCCTCTGTCTTTTCTTCATTCATGTTGTTTCGGCCTCATGTGTGGAGCGCAGCCTATTTGGAGGACATTGAGGAACACATTAAGCAGTGTGAAGCAGTGCTCGCAGCCTCTGGCAGTACGTTCTCTACAAAGTACTGAGCTTACTTCCACTGACTCCTCCTGCTTGCAGTAACTGTGGACCCAAATGCTCCAATTCCACAAGGTTCCCCGAATGATCCTCCACCTCGGGTGGTAACTGCAGCTGGTATGTCATTCCTGCCCCGTTATGAATGTATGAATACTGATACAGGGCTGTCAGATCCGGCCGTACCTCCTCAAAATACCGGCATGGCCGTGAGCACAGTAAACAGAGACGGCGAGAAAAGTAAGCTTGCACAGGCTTTTTCCCTCGGCTTCTTGTAAATATATATCCTGCACACTCCACATGCCTTTAAGGTGTTTAATTGCGACGCCAAGAACACGGGATTCAAGGGGTTGGAATCGAACACCTCGGTCCTGCCGCTCTTACTGTTGCAATTAAGCACCTGAGGGCCAAGCGTTGGAATTCAACACTTGGTGTCCTGGTGTTTAATTACCCCAGTAAGAACACAGAATTCGAGGTGTTGGAATCGAACACCTCGGTCCTGCGCCTCTTACTGTTGCGATTGAACACCTGAGGGATAGGTGTTGGAATCCAACACTCAGGCTCTTGGTGTTGCATTTGAACACACTGGGTCGAAGTGTGAGGTTCATACACTTCAAACAGCTCCAAACGATTTGTTTAATTCGCACAGTTGATGTACCATGCACATCACACACTCTGGGATATTTATTGCGATAGCGTAACTAACTCTCTTTGCAGATGGGCTGGTAATTGACTCGGCACTCTTACAACCTCCGTCCAAGAGGGCCCGCACAGAAGGACAAGACGAGCCAGCCTCCTTCAGTAAGTTGAATAATAGAAGTCTTCGTATCCTAATTCTTTTTATAAGCTCCCCAGGAGTACTTGGAGTCCCTGACCCAACTGATTATTGACGATATGCGGGCCAAACCCCTGCTTGCTTTTATCACCGCCTGGAACCTCCATGGAGCGGCTTTAATCTCAAATTCTCTTGACCCCAAAGGTCCTGAGGTGGGCGCCCTTGCAGACAACGCGGCCGAAATCCTTGATGGTGTTCTTGACACCGTGAAGGACGTGAACACCGCCCCAAACGAAATTCCTTGGGATATCGAATATAACGGGGCCATCTACATTGAAACGATTGTTTCATTGCAGAAGTGGCTGACGAAAGTTGGTCTTTGTCAAGCACCAGTACCTGATGCTCCAGTTGCGTCGAAAAGCAAAGGGAGGAAGAAGAATGGTATCCATACTTCCATGTCCAAATCACTATGCTTACCTCTGTATTCAGCCGGCGAGGAAAAGCTCAAGATAATGCATGAGGGTAAAAGCCTTGAGCTCAATACTGACATGCGCTCTGCTGCCCGGGAGGATCCAGAGATGTATCCTGGCATAGTGGAAGGTGGTCTAGAGATAGTTCGTGCTGCATTTGTGAACCGGGTGCGCTATCATTGTTACCGGGATTTACCTCACTAACATTCACATAGTCGAATCTGATTAAATGCTATTCATGCTCCGTGGCCGGCCCTCGTGGACAGGCAATGGACAGACGACCAGCTCCCACAAGCGGGGAATACCTCAGGACTTGCAAATGTCCTCTTCGTGGCGCCGCACTGGAGCTTTGGCTCACCAAGATTACCGCCAAGGACCCATCGATCCCACAGCTCACCCATGATGGGATGCGCTCGGATCTCTATCTTAATCCGAATGTGCTCAAGTTCATCGCAGGTGGAATTGCTGCCGCCTCTGGCCACAAGGTCGAGACTCTACTCCAGCCAGAGGTGTCGCGTTTGAAGCATACAGTCTTCTGGGCCTTGAAGAGGTTGCACCAAATTGCATTGGATGAGGATTCCGCAGTGGCCCGCAAGTTGGAGGCGGTGGGACAAGGTTTTGCGCAAGCAATGGACTTGGCACAGAATAACAGCTCATAGTACAGGTTCTTCACGTATACATCCAACTTTATCTGATATCCCACCATTGAATGAGTGGTGTTGAAATCCCTGAGCTTACAGCGCATCTTTTAAGAATCACATTGAGTTTCTTGTTTGAAAACTTATCAGGATTGTATGTAGAGGTACAGAAGAAGTAGAAGGCATTGCACCATCAGTGACTAATTAATCTGAGTAGTTGATTGAACTGGTGTTGAATAGTTCATCGGAACATTTGGCTTCCACCGGTATTTAACCAGTGTCGACTTCCGTGAACGGATTCAACAATTTTGGGACAAAATGCAACCACATAAGAACTTGTGCTTGTAGAATATTCTAAAAGGCTCAAATGCGTCCTTGTGACCAGCGAGGACCTCATGGAAGTCATCTACAGTTCACCTAGCCACACGCCGGGTTGTGCCGACTCAAGAAACCCGATTCGGACATGTTCCAAATGCACACAATTGATCGAAAGTGTTCGAATTCTTCAAGTGAATGTACGATTGTAGAAGACTTAGTTACGTCCTGGGTAGTTCCTTAAATGATATGTAAGTCTATTAAGCAACCCGCTTTTCACAAGAAACCCCGCCATTCACCGAATCCCTTTATATATTCAAATTGTAAAAGTGATGTGTGACACATGTGACTCATGCCATCAATTGAAAATTGAAGCCCAGTTTGAGAAGGAGTGATTGTGGTGGTTCCACAACATCGGCTTCAGGTCCAGCCCACGAATAAAGTAGGTTCAGTGTCAGTCAGATCCGCAGAAGCCACCTGGGAGGAATATTTTGAGAGAATTTGCCATTTGGGACCCGCCGGCCACCACTGGCACTAAGAAACCCCCAAAGACCCGGGCTTCCCGATAGAACATTGGTGTTTGGCGAGGTTTTTCTTAAAATCCGGCTTCTTTAATACAACTATCCGATCCGAAGAAGCAGATAATGAGAATAGAAGATAATACATCGAATATTGTGTACTGGTGTCCGAAGTGAACATCCCGCCCCCAGGTGTCGGATTCAAACATCTAAACCAAGAGGCCGAAGTGTGCATATGGAACATTACATTTCTCCTTTTCTAGGTGTCCGAAATGAACACCCTCTCCCAAAGTGCCAGAATTCAACATCTAAAAACAAGAAGCTGAACCGTGCATGATGAACGGTACACTGCTGCTTATCTAGGTGTCGGATGTGAACACTTGGGCACCAGGTGTCGGGATTGCACACTTAAAACAAGGGGGTTATGGATGTGCATAATGAACACTTCCCTGCAGCTTCTCCAACTGTTCTAATCCGACTGTTCAATCACATAGTTTGGAATCCTGCTTTGACCGCTGCACAGATCTTGTAAAGTGATTTCCCAGGCAGTGAATAATACTCGATGGGGGGCGTAATATGTGTTGTTACTGTAGAAACATTTCTGTCTTTTCAGAACACGTAGAAATCGGCCAATTATGCCAATAGCAATATATTGGGCTGCTTAAATCTGGCTTAAATCTCCCTTAAATCTCCACATAGTGACCACATAGGGGACTACATAGTCGCCGTAGATTTAACCACCAAACGAAGTGTTCTGATCCAACAGTTGGCTTAAGACGCCTGTAGGTAGACTTGGGTGGACCGTTCAATTCGCACAGTTGAGAGATGGGACATATTAGTGGGCGAAGATAGTAAATTCTATTGAGAATTACACTGCAAAGCAATTTGATACTGACTACTTGCGGCTCTGTCGTGTTTTTGCTTCACCGCGAGCTTTCCGTGCAACCCGAACCGCCTTCATCAACTTCGTAAATTTGTTCTTCAGCCCGGGATATCTCTCCTCGAACAATTGCTCATTACCCTCACACTGAATGAGAAACTCCTCGCAAACGAAGCGAATATTGCCGAGTTTGATGGCTTCAGTAGAGTATTGCGATGAATTGAATAGTGCCGACCATTGATTGAGGGGAATAACGAGGCCTTTCTCCGGAGCGCCATGCTGCCAGTAGTGCAGAGCATCTGCTAATGAGTTCGTCTCCGGGATGCGGGATGGACCGGTCAACGGTCCTTGTGATTGTACCTCTGCGTGAAATGTCGAACCGCCAGGTGCGGATGTCGTGGTTGAGCTTGATTCAATCATCCTGTCCGGAATGGCGCATGCGACAATGGTTGGATCTGCGAACCAAATCAACATTTGAATGCAAAGAATCCAGGAATTCCTACTGCTCAAAGTTGGTACAATTGTGACGAAGAATGCCTGCATCTTCAACAACATATTGCCCTCAAACTCTCGGAGGTCTGCTTTTGTCGCGGCTGCAGTTTCATCGTCGCCCATGAAGGACTCATGACGATGTAACGGTCGGTCATCCATCATGATGTCTGAAAAACCCTCCTCATACGCCATGAGCTCGTCCAGCAGGTATCGCATGATTGTTCCAACCTACAGTGTTGTCAGAGTGAAGTTGAAGTTAAAAAAACAGGCAAGTTACTTGCATTTTCGCTCGATGACCATCCTCCCCACCACTTTACCGCTTTCAAGCTCCACTTCCGGTCCGCCCACATGAAGCGATACTGGGCTCCTCCCCTACGAAAGCAATGTGTGGTAAATTTGCCGTTACGCCCCAGCATAACGTTCGACTTCTCTACGATCTCATCCAGCAAGGTTTCGAAACCTGTACGACTCGTAGCCTCGCCAAATTTGAGTTGACCGGTTGAAGCGATAGCAGGGAAGACGAAGTCGTCACCAGTGAGCGGCCGCTTTAATATACTCACGAGATGAGCTTTCCAAGTACTGATATGGGCCCAGCAGTCGATTTCCGGGTGATTAACATCCCGCGGAATTTGAAAGTGTTGGACTTGTAATGTTAGCGCAAAAAATAATATTCTGCTTCAGACGACTCACCCTTAGTGCGATCCTTGTTGGTCTTGCGAAAGATGAGGGAAAATTCGTGGTATGGAATTCCAGTCTTCTCCGAATGCAGGTCGAACTTAACGTCCTTGAATTGCAGGTTGATAAGCTCGTCATTCCTGCAGAAATAATTGAATTTTGGTTCAAATGAGGGCCAGATAAATTACCGTGTCCAAAGAGTAAAAGCGGTGGTGACGAAGGCCTTGAAATACAGTCGTCGAGTCACCGAAAAATGCTTAATTGCCTCGTCACCATCAAGATACTCCATGATAAGTTTCAGATCGGCCGGAAGCATGGGCAGGGCTTGCTTCGTTGTACCGGTGCGACTATCACGGTTCTTCAGGGACTCGTAGTAAGTCTTGAAGCCGCTCTCGAAGACGGGATTACCCTCCCATTTCTTTGTGTGCGGGTCATATTTCCAGAAGTCTCCCTGGCACCCGAGAACACTGAGCAGAGTTGAAGTTGTTCAATATATGAAGCACATGAAAGACTCACCGCTCAAAATAATCCTTGTATGCGGAGCGAATGCCCTCTGCAGTGGCGAAACCCTTCTGCATATGTTCACACTTATACGCCGTAAATGCCCGCAATGCGAGCGGTGTTTCCTCTGCGATAGAGTCGAAAGCAGTAGCAGAAAACTCGTCTCCAAGTCGATCCTCCGCCGTCCATTCAGCCACCCACGTCTTCCCCCCCTTGACATAACCAGCATATCCTTTCTTTGTCCTGGATGACTTGTACCACTGGTCTGTAGTCTGGCGGCTATTCTCCAGTAAAGTTGACCCAGATGGTAAGTCCGATGAAGGTGCCGACGTGGTCGTCGGTTTTACAGCAGCTTTAGATTTCTTTTTCACTTTGGGGGTAGTGGCAGTGGACGCAGTATTTTTAGGCACAGAAGTTCCATTAGATTTGCGCGTGGAAGCAGAGCTTCTCGTTCTAGCCATGGCAGATTGCGTGAAGAGTGGTAAGGTGCTGGTCCAATTAGAAGGCAGATAAGTAAGCAATGAGTCGACTGTCACTCAATTTTAATGTTCAAGCGGCACAGTTCAGGATGATTGCGCCTTTCTACAGTTCCACATGAATTTTCTCAACCGTGGGATTTAAACAGTTCGAGGCGGCTCACTTATATTTCCCCAATTGGGAAGTGTTTAAATCCAACGGTTCAAGACCTTAAATCTTCCCCAACTAAGACCTACATAGTAACCCTACCATGTAGTTGAGGTATATTACGAACAATTGTGTGTGGCCACCACGAAGTCCGTCCGTAGGAGTTGCGAATAGGGATGCGTGATACCAAGAGGAGATTCCGTGCTCAACGATCATGGAAGGAAAAGGTAAACCAAAGAAAAGGGGAGTAGCTTCCGGAAACACAAAGCAAGTGCTTGACAGTGAGCCCGCCGAGTTCACACTTTCCTTGAAGCGAAGCTGAGCGCAGGCGTGAGCAACGGTCTTGATATCTAAAGGCGCTCCCACCAAACGTGCCGATTTTTGCACATGCTATAGTAAATCACTGCCAAAGAACAGGTCAAAAATAGCCCCCGCGCCGGCATCTCCACTCTTCTCTCAATTCTTCATAGAAAACTCTGAAGATATTTGAGCTTACTGTATTATTTTATTCAATTCGACGCGGGGGGTGACGCGTGATTCCATTCAACCATTTCGCCATTTCGACACCAGCGAAAATTTTACGTGACACCGCCAAAATTTCCGATTTTCGCAGCAAAAATTGGCCTTTTTGGCTACTTCCGGGCCTATGTGACGCTCCAGCACCTCAACAAACCCCCGGGTGACGCGTGACGCGTGACTATCGAATTGAATGAAATAATACAGCACTTTTGACTGTCTCTGGCTGCTTCATGAATATTTCCAGAATTTTATACTACCCGACGAAGCCAGAAAGAACCCATCAGAAAAGCTTTGCGTATACATACCCAGGACAGGAATCTTTTGACTTAGCCAAAATGGTGAGGCAAAAGGGTACACATTCATAAGCATTTTTAAATAGCAAAAAAGGCCTCCTTTTATTTTGAATGAAATGACGTAAAAAAAATGGGACCTTTTTGCGGGACATTTAGCTATGAAGAAAAGGTTTATTTGTTTAAATCCATGAAAGACCTGCTGAAAGAGGTCCTTTCAACAAGGGAAAAAGGCAGCCTTGTACCTGAAAGGAGCACAAAAGCTGTCCTTTTTGTGCTCCTAGCAATATCGGCGACCCAAATTTGGATCTTGTGGAAAATAATGTTTGCATATGCTATACCCAGTGGAAAAATCTGATCCTTATACCCACATGTTGCCCCATTTTGGGTACCCAAATGAACTACGCATATAGCTAGATCCGAGATCAGATGATTTTTGCAGATTTTTCTGGGGAGGTGCCTCCGGTTACCTCCGGGGTCGACTCATTGGCCGGGGCCGGTGAGGGGAATATTAATGTATTGATCGAGATCGCTAGATAGCTAAATGACAACCGCGTGCTACGGCGATGGATGTGAATGGGAAAAAGGATGTGTTTGAGATCTTTATGTTTAGTACCATCATTCTGTGGTGTGTAGACTCCGCAGGTTTTTTTTTCTTGTTTTGTAGACAGAAGATTGAAGTTTCGAAGCAATTCTCACAGTCATTCTCGCACTGTGAAAGTTGAAGACTAAGTAACCATAGCACGATTGTTTAAACAATTTGCGTCTAGACGCAAATTGCCGTTTAAACGCGTGTTTAATCTAAACATGTTTAACGCAAGCGGTGCACGGGACCGTGTTTAAACGGGACGGTTTAAACACTATTTAAACCGACAAAAAAGCCAATTATACACCGTGGTTCGAACTTGCGACCTCATGTAAGAGGCGTGTACCGTAAGCAGTAGACACCATAACCAACTAGCCCAAAAGGTCCTTTGAGTATTATAATTTCGGATGCCCTTTCTATTGGCACGGAGCGATTAGATATGGGCCAAATGGCAATAAAAATATTAATGATGGAGTACAGAGCATTAACTATCAGCTTCTCCTAATAATATATTCAGGCACGGGTGCTCGACTCTTGGATTAAACAGATGCTCAATTTGCTCTTGATGTGTTTATTCCCCCAAAATACAAGTTCTTATATAAAAAGGAGACTCTAGCCATACCGGGCTAGACTCTGCTGTTGGATAAATATCTGTATCTGTGATGCCATGCCAGTTAAATATAACAAGGAGTCACAATTAGTAAGCAGGTCATTGTTTTGCAGGCTTGAGCAATTTGGAAGCAGGTGCAAGTGGACTTGCTAGAAACCAATGACTCAGTGTAGTCGTAAAGGCATTGTAGATTTGAGTCGCTTCATTCAGCTTTTGAGGGACTGCAACTTGAGTTACATTAGACACAATTCAACTTCAATGTAGCTCAACCACACATAATGCAATATAAAGGCAACAACACAGTCCAGTTGTTAAGAGCGTGTATGAGAACTCTGTGTTCCCAGCATGAAGACCTGGGCATTAGAGGTTGGTGGGTCAAGGTAGTTCACCGAAATTTGGGAGGGCTCAACTTCTAATGAAGCTGAGGTTGGACTTGCTCAGTACCCGTATGTTGCTCTATGGGACCACTGCGGTTATACCTCTTCCTTCCTTCCATTCTTCTTTCCTTCCTCTATAGAGTCACATAACAGGAGGCGGACAGTTGTATTACAGCATATTAAGATACTCAGTTTGATGGTTTAACATGTTCGTAGGTAAGTTAGAAAACATTAAAGCTGAAGTAAGGTGGAATTAATGCAGGTCCAACCGCCCAGGTGGTTGAATTTTAGTTGAACTAATTGACCCCATTATCCTACATCCTTCTCGTCAAACAGCAATAACCGCTCCACTGGTGCAACATAAATTCAGGATATTGATTGAAACGTGTTCTGAGTTTGAACATCTACCATTAAAGCCCAGAAACATACTCACAATCAGTCAATTGCAAGGTGGGATCACTGTACTGAACAACAGTTTTCCTGTCCTTGAGTCCATACGAATCTGAATCTTCATTTTCAAACAGCAGTGAACAGTTTGAATAGCCGCTTTTTGGGAAGCTTGTGGCTTCTAAAATCACGGCCTCAGCAATATTTTGGTTGAAGCTGAAAGTGGTGTAACCTAAAACAGTGTTCAAGTACCTTCGTCGAAAGCGGGTTTGGTTCAACTGAGGGTGGTGCTCAGCAGGTGTCAATTATTCATCTTGTTCTGCCATCTTCCCCAGCACTCAGTAAATTGATTTGCCATGTAATTCATGTTAAAACCCTTCACTAACAGTTACAGTGAGGACCAGTGATTATCCCTTTCAAGATCGGATACAGGGTCTGGCCAAAATTTGAAATGTCGGCCACCAAGGTGAGCGCAAAGTCTGGACAAAACTGAGGACAATGTGGCCACCACAGATTAAAAGTCCGGACAAATGGGCCAAGTCACCAGAGGTCAGAATCAAAGTCCGGACAAAGAGATCTCGGATGACTTCGACCATTGATGGACACAATAATTGCCTAACTTGTATGAACATGAACAATGTAATTCAGTCCAATGTGCTGGGTTCCTTGCAGCATAGAAATTCTTATTTGCTCCTGGTTACCACAACACTGAACTCCTCTATCTGTGATTAGGATTATGAAACCCATTCGAAATGACGACATTCTGCTTTGCACACTTACCTTCCAACTCCATCTTGACTGTTCTTTCAGGACCATGTGAAGATTGGGGTGTGCATTCTCTTTTTTACGTGAAGTGCAAAGCAATACGGCTCAAAATATCCTTCGCCGAAATTGCCTGTCTATATTTTGTGCTCGTACATCACAAGGGACCTTCAATTTTGTGATCAAAAACACCCGTTAGGTTGCTTCCAGAAGGAACGGTGTGCATTATTTCGGGAAACCCTGGGCCGTGGCTCAGGGGGATATAATCGACTCGAGATTTTCAGGATTCAGGCACTCTGTGTAATACAGGACATCTAAGAAAAGATAAGCCAAGAAGAGTAACAGAATTTTGGAAATAATCATGTTGCAGGGGTGGGCTATAGCACACCAACTGTCCCACTGAATATAATCATGCCTTGAATCAGTGTCGACTACACAGCATAAATATCACGAATGCACACACAGTTCTCTCTGCTTAAACGGAGTCATGGTCATTAACTAGCATTTCACAGGCCTGCGGTCAGGGCATAAGATATATATAGTATTACACTGAAAATAAATGAAATGAAATTGCCCGTACCTTGGCCTTGATATCCCAGCCCTGTCTTTTCAGGCAGGTCTCGAAGGTCTCCAATCATTTGGATCAATTGTGCCAGATACATAGGATTCTCTAAGCTTGTTAATGACAATCATGACACAATGTCCGTGGCTTGATGAGGAAGGTCTCATCAATATTTCTGAGCACGGTTTTCGCCTGCTGCTTAATCCAAGAGTCGAGCATCTTTGCCTGAGTATCATTGGGGAGGCTGATATTAATGCCTTGTACTATTTATTGCCCTTGGAGCCCATATCTAATCGCTTCGCGGCCAATGGAAAGGGCATCCGAAATTGGAATATCCAAAGGACCTTTTGGGCCAGTTGGTTATGCTGTCCACTGCTGGCAGTACCCCTCTTACATGAGGTCGCAAGTTCGAACCACGGTGTGTAATTGGCTTTTTTGTCGGTTTAAACAGTGTTTAAACCGTCCCGTTTAAACACGGTCCCGTGCGCCGCTTGCGTTAAACATGTTTAGATTAAACACACGTTTAAACGGCAATTTGCGTCTAGATGCAAATTGTTTAAACAATCGTCCTATAGATTCTTGAAGACTTAGCTCATATATCTGACCTGTTAACCGTACATGCCATACCAATATTTGTCGCGAACTGGCGGAACTTCTTGAGTTGCTAAGCAACCGCTTGGAGGTTTGGGCTCATTTTTGCAGGATACAAGGTAATATCCTTTTGAAGAATTGAGAAACCTTCAAGGGCTGATTTACATTTTTGGTAGAAAGTTTTTTCTAATGGAATAAGCACACACCAAGGTGAATGGAGAATTACTTTCTAGGACCTAAAGTATATGACCCACATGCTGTAATATTTCTGCGATTTTACGTGGAGGAAAGAGACCGCAATGAATTAAAGTTTCTTTCTATTTTGGTCGCGAACTGGCGACAAGTGCTCAATTTGAAATCGAACTCAAGTACCGTTTTTATTCGGTTCCTTAACACTTTACCTAGCAAGCCTTAATAAATCGAAAACCTCTTGACCCACCCAGCCCAACAATACTGAGCTGCCCTCCTTGACTAGTAAATGCTGCTACCCGTAAATTTCCAACCATTCACGGCCCTTAAGTTGAGGTCAACAGCGCCGACTATTTATACGCCTCCTACATACTCGTGCTGTATGACCTGGCACTTTGCGCCTTGACTGATTGTTTTGAACGTCTAGCTGCCCCAGGCTTCAACAATATTTGACAGGTGTGTGTGCTAATAGTGAAGAGCGACATTGCGACAACTTCGAGGTTAATTTCCCCATCTAGCACCACCCGACGTCCACGTGCGGCCAGTGAGTCCGCATGCCGTGAGCGTGGGCACGTAGTGACCATGCTAGGCCTTATTAAGGGTCGGCGCGCCGATCTAGGGGGCAAGGCAGCACGGTGCAGTGCCGGCAGCAGGCGGCGGGAATGATGACGAACGGCGGGGGACAATCTCCGTTGTGGGAGGTTTTTTGCGTAACGCTCCTCGAACGGTTGCCTCCATACACGCCGATACAGTATTCTGAGAAAATTTCTGTTGGTATTATGTATAGCATTTATAACCCAGGGGTCTAAAGATCCTCATAATCAAGTATGCTAAGTGAATGTGGGTGAAAGTCGTTGCTGAGCAACATTCAATATAACACATATCCTCATATCTTCACTTGGACACCTCCCAAATGGTCAAGAAAAATCTTACTTTGAACCGTGCAAGTAAAGTAAAATTAGCCATGCCAAAATTAGGCGGTAAGCAAAGTTCCAAGTGAGGAAGTAAATTACTTTATTCACACCCGTAAATGACCTGATAGGCTTTCTCTAATGGGTATTCAAGTAAATAGCTCCAGACATGGCCTTGCTTGCCCAGAAGGGTCGGGTTAAAAGGGACGTCCGCAAATAATAACGTGATGCATAATCCTTCTTCATTGAAAGAAAATAATTACTGGCTGCTGTAGCAGGCGGATGCTGAGCTAGTCGCCGTTGTGCTGGGAGGAGCTGATGCCGTTGCTCGACTACTCGCTGTCCGTGACCACGGACAGGCGGAGGCTGGATGCGCGGTTTCTGGGGCGATTTGTCGAAGCGGAGAAGGCCGGTAAGGAGTCGTGCGCGTCGGAGTTGGAGCCGTTCCGCCTGCTGAGAGCGTTCATCGTGGGTGAGTCAGTATAACTTTGCGCATCGTTATTGAAACTAGCATCTGGTTTCCGCATGGAACGAATTAAATCAAGTGAGTTCCAGTCTCCCTCGCACCACTATTTAATCACAGAAGATGCGTATTCCCAACTGAATGGTCTCATCACCACAGGAAGAAGCTCAGAGACATTCACGCACACAACCTGAAACGTCAACCATGATATGCGCGTAAGTACCGACAATGTAGAAATGGAAGATCAAGGTTTGGCCTGTCCGGATCTTCTTGAACGAATCAGGAAGGTAACGTGCACTGTTGTCCTGAGCGGATAATAATTCTGAGCAGCATCTACAATTCAATCCAAGAACGACTCTCGTCATAAATTTAGGGAACATGTGGTCGGTGGTAGGTACTGGTACTGATCTATCAACTCAAATTTGTCTTTGTCAAGAAGCTTTGGTAAGGCATGGCCCCACAAGCTTGCACTTGATTTCCTGGCCGCAACGTACAGGCCTGATGGCTTTGGAGAGGGGGAAAGGAATTAGGGGTGTCAATTCCATCGGAGTAGGGGACTGCATCTCCGCGCCTTCTGAAGGCTGTTAATGTCGGTGACGCTCGAGTACGGAGAGATTCGAATTAAATAAAATTATAAAAGACCCGCTCACCATCGAAACCTCCTCGGCGAAGAACACGGGCTGACGGATGTGGACAATGTGAGTGTATCCTCACACACCAATCGCTTTCAAAAACCTGCGCGCGTTGCGTCGGCGCTGTTCCGGGGCACGCGACAAAGAGGGGGATCAGGCATGCTTCGAGGTTGTGCACGGTAAGGTCTCAGCAGCAAGTTGAGCAAGAGCAAAATTTTTTGATTTGTCTCAAAGATTTCGGAAGCAGCTATAACACTAACATGTAGTATCTATCGCCATTACATGGACCATATTGTAATCCTACCTACCTACCCAAATCGACAATTACTTCCGCTGAAAATCAGGCAGAACGTAGATATGCACATTAGCTCGCGAACTCTAAATTTAAACACAAAGAGTTTGGCCGACTTGAAGGTCTAGCGAAAATTCTCAGCGCACGTTGACATGGAAGGGTAGAAGAGGAACGTACTTGTGCAACCACTGTTAATCCCGGGATTCAACGCGTGCAGCTGGGCGTCGGAAACGCCCGTCTTTGACTCGATGGCGAAGCACGTGTCTCCGCTTACGACAGTATATGTCTTCGCACATCCGCCACCTCCGCCAGCACCCACAGGGAGGCAAAGGGTTTGGCCGACTTGAAGGTCTAGCGAAGATTCTCAGCGCACGTTGACATGGAAGGGTAGCAGGGGAACGTACTCGTGCAACCACTGTTGATCGCTGGATTCAGTGCGTGCAGCTGGGCGTCGGAAACGCCCGTCTTTGACTCGATGGCGAAGCACGTGTCTCCGCTTACGACAGTATACGTCTGCGCGCATCCGCCACCTCCGCCACCACCTCCGTCAGCACCCTCAGGGAGGCAAAGGGTTTGGCCGACTTGAAGATCTACCGAAAACACTCTGCACAAATTGACATGGAATGTTGGAAGGGAAACGTACTCGTGCAACCACTATTGATCGCCGGATTCAGTGCGTGCAGCTGGGCGTCGGAGATGCCAGTGCTCGACTCGATGGCTGAGCATGTGTCTCCGCTTACGACAGTATACGTCTGCGCGCATTCGTCACCACCTCCGCCAGCACCCCCTGGGAGGCAAAGGGTTTGACCAACTTGAAGATCTACCGAAAACACTCTGCACAAATTGACGTGAAAAGTTGGAAGGGAAACGTACTTGTGCAACCACTGTCAATACCCGGATTCAGTGCATGCAGCTGAGCATCGGAGACGCCAGTCCTCGATTCGATGGCCGAGCATGTGTCTCCACTTATGACAGTATAGGTCTGGTTGCATCCACCACCGCTAGGAGTACCGGTTTCACACGCGATGGACCCGCCGCAGGCCTGGCCGGGATCTGGCGTGCCATCGCACGTCCAGGAGGACTGTAGAAGACGATTAGGAAAGTAAAGCCATGGGCGGTGCGGCGGGCCTACAGATTGCTGCTGGGGAACTCCAACGGACTGATAAGGATCGACACCAAGACATTGGGCCATAGTCACAAGCTGAAAATTTACTTAAGACAGATGTTATTTGACCAAACAAGGTTGAATTGCATTATAACCCTTGCTCTGGAAAAGTTGGATAGCGAAAGGTACGAGCGTGTTGGCCGTTGTCTCTGATCGAGAAATTGGTTCAGGAAATTGGCGGAGAATACTAAGGTGAAAAACTCACCTTCGGTTTCGTGCTCCAAAATCACAGCATTTTGGACCTTCGCGTTTACGACATCATTATACAGCGCCTCCGACTGTGCTGTAGTATTTCCATCTGCATCACCAGTATCCCAGTCCCACAGCGCGAGACTCTGTCCCCGGGCAGCCGCGACCGATTGGACGTTGCTGTTGTAGTCTCCGAATGGTGGGCGCATGAACGCCGGGCTGACGCCAAGGATGCGCGAGAAGGCCTCCTCCATGCGGAACATCGCGTCGTTGAGCTGCACTGTCGAGAGAATGGTGAGGTCGGCGTGAGACCAGGTGTGACTCCCCATCATATGCCCAGCAGCATACGCGTACTGAAGGTCGGAAATGCGATCGGCGTTGTAAATGCAGTCAAAGTTGTTGCCGTTCATGAAGAAGGTTGCTTTGCACCGGCAGCAGTGAAATGGTCCGAGATGGTGCGGAGGTAGATGTATGGACCTGAATATCGTTCAGGAGGAAAGAGTTGAAAAATCGCGAAAGAATACCATCATCCTGCGAGAAAATGGGCATAAATCAGAGATGCAGGAAGGAGCACATACGAAGGTAAGAGCAATGTCGTTCGCGTTGATGCAGGCCTCATAGACTTGAGGAGTAGCACGGTGCCCCTGTGAAGACACGTTATAGAAGGGATAGCACCCAAATTCAATAAATGCACCAAATTAGGACGGCCCCAGACAGCTGAACCGGTCAAAAGGGTGGACAGCACTAGACCTATTGGCATCACGATTGAAGGTGCAAGACGGGAGAGGGGTGGGTCTGAGGTTTGCGGGAACCCAGGTGACTCAATTTACAGCGCACCGCGGAGCTGCATTTAAAGTGCATTGTCAAAAATAGATATAGTCTCGCCACTGAGGCCGTCTGCATTGAGAAAGAGGAAGCAGAAGTTAGTCAGTACCTGTCGTGAGTCAGTACCCGTCAGTACATAATAAGTTATTCTCACGAAGATGATCATCTTCCCATAAATCGCGGCGGACTTGAGCTCTGAAATAACCCATTTGACTGATCCGGAAGTTTCTCGGCATCCACGCCGTTACTTTTTTCAGTTCCCTGCGCGTAGCTTTGGGAAAATTTTAGGAACAGGATCCGAATAACATCAGACTTTTGACATAACTTGTACGTACCTTGCATGATTCTTATCTCCTTGTACAAGGTAAAAGAAGCCCGAACAAGGTCTAGACACGGCCTGAAAGGCCGCGAGATCACAAGGCCACAAAAAATTCCTAAAAATAAAATTTCAACGGCATACAGGATTTGCTGTCATTGCCGATGGATTGAGCTGAATAGCTTAATACAGCTCAACAGCTCAATATTTGATAAGGAGAGGCGTTTTTTTTTTCACTTTGCTTTGGCCTTGTCAACTTGTTGCCATTGACAGTGTTGTCAAGGTCAGACAAAAAGGGTCAGAAAAGGTCAAAAATTTGTGACTGGACAGGCGACTGACGGGTCCGCGATCCCGTCAGACGAGGTCGATCAATTTTTCTGTGCTCATCAAATACGGTGAGAAAACCCCTAAACAAAACGTAACACGGCGATGACGCAATGACACACCCGTTGGGAGAAAATTCACACTTAAGATTACCAAAATAAGGGTCAACCCAAGTTGATCCTGAACAGTAAAAAAATGGAATTAAACTAAATATGCATTGAAATTGCAACCTATTGTCATAGTTTCAGGGTGTGTGGCCAGTGGGTGGTGCAAAATGTCGGCCCTATCAGCTTGCACCTAAGATTACCAAAATAAGGCTTAACCTAAGTTGATCTCAAACAGTAAAAAATGGAATTAACTAGAGGTGCATTGAAATCAGAACCTATTCTCATAGTTTCAGTTCCAATTTCGGTGCGACCGAAAGGAGCCGGAATAAAATTAAGTTTCGGCTGTTCCGAAATTGGAACTGCAATTATGGGAATAGGTTCCAATTTCAATGCACCTTTAGTTTAATTCCATTTTCTACTGGGTGACTTTCCATGAGCATAAAATATTCTGAGGGAATATCTGAGCCATTTCCGCCGCGATGCCGAGTCAGCTGTCAGTACCCCATCAATCCGATGTGCCAAAAACGTACACAATTTAATGCAAATCTATTCAAATCTATAGAAATCTGAAGAGGGGGTACCTACCCCCTGTACAGACTTTCATATCCTCAGCATTTATGAGAATATAACGAATCCGGCTGCTACTCCCATCATTGTTTCGCATCATCGGCTTTGCCTCCTCCGCTCTTCTTCCTTCGCCATGACATACCTCAGCCCGCCGGACCCTGCACCAGGGGTAGATAGCTCCCTTCCGGCTTACTCTCTGGCAACATTTTATATATTCCTGCTCTATGTTGCTATCCATTATGGCAGTCTCCCTCTCAACAAAAGTCTACTTGACCTGATGCCTCCCTGACAAGTCCGAACCTCTGTATCATAAAGACAACAAAATTGTGTCCGTACTCGTTGTGTTTCGTTCTCTTCGTTGTGTTGAAGCAGTATCAGGGTGTCAAGATCCATAGTTGTTGGATTGTGCGAGGAGTATGCAAGGAAGAGCGTGTTTGTTGACGCGTTTTTGGCACAAACCTGAGCTTCAAATAGCTGTCAATCCTAATCGAATTCGGAGCGAAAAGTAAAAAGCTTGGACTAAATAAATTCATCTGAGGGGTTTCCCATAAGAAAATGGCGATTAAATCGATTGATGCCATCACTGGCACTCTCAAAGAAGCTCGGATATTCCCCAGAATAAAATATGCTTATGGAAAGTCACCCACTGTTCGAGATCAATTTAGGTTGATGCTTATTTTGATAATCTTACATGTGATTAAAGAAACAGTCGGAAGAGTTGATCAATGGGTGACTTCCCATAAGATAAATATATTCCTACAGATTATTTTGAGGCCGTTTTCGGACATCCCGAGACAACTGTCAGGACCCCATCGGCCTTGGATCTCGCGGAATATCCTGTTGACCCTCGAATAGAATTAAAATCTGGTTGGGGGGTAGCTACCCCCCCTACAGATATAAACGATGGTTGAATAACGCTTTTGGCCACTTCCTCCGCCCTTGCGCCGCGTCGTCGCCTAAGTGGGGTGCTCGTCATCAACCATCCGTGTTGCCTTCTCCGCTTCATGTTGCCTTGCCCTCGCGCGGCTTCATTATGCAGAACGAGCTGTTTGGCGCGCATGTCCGGCATCTCATGCTGGACTTCCCCTCCCCAGTCGCAGACATCGCGCGCATCCTCGCCGTCTGCAGCGCCGTGTACAACCTCGCGTGCTACTGCGCCGTCGACCCGTCGTGCCTCCCGCCCCTTGCCCTTATGCCCCCTG
The DNA here is from genome assembly GCA_029282285.1 of Mycena rebaudengoi. NCBI lineage: Eukaryota > Fungi > Basidiomycota > Agaricomycetes > Agaricales > Mycenaceae > Mycena > Mycena rebaudengoi. The sequence goes on along the minus strand of JARJCX010000050.1, from coordinate 753,566 downwards.
CGCCTACGCATCCGCACCGTCGCCCTCTTCGCCGGCAGCGCGCCGCTTCGCGCACGCCCTCTTCGCGCGCACCACACACCTGCAGCTCTTGGACTACAGCCTCTCGGCCTTCGATGCCGCCTCCTGGGCGAGCCTGCGGTCGCTCCCTAGCCTGACGCACCTCGCGCTCAAGGCATACGCTGCCGTCCCTGCGCGCGCGCTCGTCGTGATATGCAGACCGGACGCGGACGCCGCGGACTGGGGGGCAAAGTACCCAACACATGATGTGCGCTTCGTGGTGGCGGTGGTGGGCGACGTGGTGGGCGATTGGGTGGCCGGCGCGCAGTGGGGGCACGCGGATTTTTGGGCATGGGCGGACGACGTCCGCCTGATGCGGCAGTGAGGACGCATCATCAACATGTTGGTCAAGTAGTAGATACTCATTCAAAATGTTTATGAACGCTCTTACGGGAAACCAGGCAGCTTAGAATACTCGATTTAACTGTCAGTTGCCATCATTTGGCACTCCTCCGATCGCCCTGTGGGATAAATCTATCTTACGGGAGGTCACCCAATGACTCGACAACGATTGTCTTTTGTCTTGTCTCGCTTGACTGACCCCGTCAGACCGAGTCAGTGAAAGCACTGGTTGCCAAGCCGCCAAGCCCAAAAAGGTTGCAAGGCAATTCTCTTAACGAAAACGAGTCCATTTGGGAATCCGAAATGCCCGCGTTTTGAAATGATCGGCGGCATGATCGTGGGCATTTTTGAACGATCGCGGGTATTTGAGGGCATTCTCACGAGGAGTCAGCCACCACATTTCAGTGCATTTCAGGCTAGAAATGAAGCATTGCTTTCTGCTATCTAGACCAAATAATATTTGCGATAACGTCGATGGGATAGGAGTTCGGCGCCAAAAACATATCCAGAAAACAGGTGTAAATTGATCCGAAACAATGCCGTCGTGCCGAATAGAGAGCCGGACGCTCGGCGCACTCCAAACACAGTATACCTGGGATCTACACTGGAAAGAATCTGGAGTAACGAGTACATACCATGATCTGTGCTCGTGAGACCTCACACTGACAGCAGGCGCGGTAAATTGGTGACTTATCGGCGGCTATCCCCGGCGGCATTTGATGGCGGCCTTAATCGGCGGCGTTTCGACCCTAACACTCCTTCCCAACACGTCCTCCTCACGATCGTAAGGGCTTTATGACTCTTACGCGCGTTACGACTCCTACGACTATCACAATGCTTATTGTCTCTCTGTCTCTCATACTAGGTTCATCGAGGTATTTATACCTAAGTAAGGTAAATTGTTAAATACCCAAATTTTCTGACGAAAACTCTCGAATTCATTTGTATATGTTTGGGTTTTGCTCTATATGTCTTTCTCCTTTACTTTTCCTCTGCTCGTCCTCTGTCCGTATCTCAATCTCAACAGCTTCTCCGGCTATTTTGGGCCTTGATTCAGTCAAAATTTAAATACTGATCGATATCTATTCCTGAGATGGTGATGCCTCGTGGTAAATTAGGCGTTGCGCTGCCTCCATATATTGACTTAGACTTCCTTTGCACTGCCATATCGTCTCAAGTCGACTTATTTTGGAGTCTCCTACTCAAGGTTGTCAGCGCTGGGAAATTGGGCCGGTTCCGATTTTTTGCCGACTTCTCTCATATATCACTCCTGCCTGCCTCGCAGCGACTGGGGATCATTGAATTCCTGGACCAAATTCTGCGGAATATTTCGCAACTAAATTGCGTCGAAAATTTTGATCGCAAGAACTCTTTAGGCTCAAGGAATTCTCCGTTTCCAGTGCTATTATATTCGTTGTAGCGTGAATTTATATCTTTTACTTTCACCTTTGTTTACTGGAGCGGAGCGGAGGCGTGTCTTGTGTCCATGAAAAGGGTGGGGTCATATCCAAAGTCGTGATCACCTAAGAAGACGGAGAAGGGTGGCATAAAAGATCCAATGGAAAGAAGTTGACCATGTAGTCAGCCGAAATCTTCATGCATCGTTCGCGCCAGCATGAAGATCACCGACGAAAAGGAAGGGGAATTGTTTCGGTAAGTAGTGTGGGCTTGACAGACGTAATTCCTCCGTTTCATTACCCGCTCGAAGATGCATTCTGATTGCCCCCCGAGGTCGTTCTGAGCCGCAGAGGGAGGCATTAATTAATATTAATGTATACAAGGATCCGGAATAATTCCCATAAAAGTGTATGGGCTCTGTGTGCTCCGTGTGCTACGAGACGGGAATTCAAGGCTGAGGTAGGGACGCGCTACAGTCTTTACAATCGCTCCCTGGCCGTTGGTGATCCGAGCCGTTCGCCTCAGCCAACAAGTTCGACTATTGCGTCCTTCCGCAGGATCGGTTTGACTCAGAGATGTCACCCAGAACCCGGTAAGAATCTCCAGGCCTTTGCTAAAGATCCGCGATACCAGGAAGGCATTCGCGGCATCCATGAGAGACACGATGTCGACGTACAATTTTAACATCGGGTAAGGCTAAGAATATCAAATTATCCGCAGTTGGAATGACGCCTACCCGTTTATCCTTACATCGGGTTCGGCCAGATCGATACCGATTGGGGCACGAGGCAAGGATGGTTATCCGGCAAAAAAGGGACGAAGGAAAGCAGCATCGTGCAGGCATTATCTGTTTGGGTGCTCAAGAATAGGAAAAACCGATTTAAGGGAGTCTCGGCTTACCGACAACTTCGGGTATTCGAATTGAACGAAGTTGAACGGTACAATAAATAATCCAAAAGTTTCTTCATCAAGCTCTGCACCTCAAGAGACGAGTACCGCCCCCTTGACGGTGGTGAGAACTGCCTCCGTCTACGCGGCCCATTCATCATCAACATAGTCGTCTCAGCAGGTGCAGAGCCAACTTCGTCGCCAGCTGGTAAATTGGCTGTAGGCTTAGCATCGAGATCGCAGCTATCTTCGTTCAAGTTTACAAGAAAGCTCCTTATTGAACGTGATTCCGACCCAAAAAGCTACCGGAAACCGAAGTGGTGGTGAAGAAAGCGAGGAGAGGCAGTGCTAGGATTTGTCTCTGCTTGGACTCTCGCGTAAGCCTTTCTTCTCCCACCATGTCGCATCTCAGACCGTCGCGACTCTTGTGCGCCCGCTTTTGAATGCGGTCCGCCTTCTTGATTCTCGCTCGCCGCTCCGTTCACACCGAGTGCGGGCCTGGTGGACCACGTGTCGCATGCACCCGCAAGACTACGAGCAGTTATCCGGAATCAACCCTCCCAGTCCTGCCCTGCCACCGCAAACGATCTACACACTAAACCTGGATCTCCATTTTTCCAGAGACTAGTACTATCTATCGTGTTTTGACTGAGGTTTCCAACATCACGGCCCGAGACCTTAACATCAGTCTCGGCGGGGACGTGAGACCGTCGATCTCGTTCCCCGACAAGTCTACTGGATATCTGTACTACTACCGGGGTCAAGACGCCGCTCTCCTGTACGTTTCCGCGTTCTTGTTTCCTCCAAGGCGGCAACCTCGCCCCCCTCACCCTCGTCCTCGTCCTTCCTTCGCGGCCACGACATCCTTACGTCAACAGGATATCCCTAGCAAATCATCCTCCCCCAAATCGCGTGTCGTGCGCAATACACTCCTAGCCGTGCCCGTGCCCAACTCCTAGCAGAGAATCTTACGACGGAGCAACAACTCGCCCAATGCCGCACCATCTTCGGCGGCGATCACTGGCGCGTCCAGCCCGAAACCATCGTCTTCCGTCTCAGACAGCCGTTTCCCGCTAAGTTGGCTGAAGACATCAAGGTGACGGTTGTCGGCTGCGATGCGCTGCATCACCTTAGGATCACGGCGTGTTACGCGTCTCGAGTAAGGAGACGGGTGAACTAGGTACAATCGAAGCCTGTCTCACGCCCCATGGCCCGGTGGGTTGCTCTCCCTCCCGCCCCCCTCTCCAATTATAATTCCGGTCTCAAATCAACTCACTCATTATGTATCACCTATCCCTCAGGTATTGCCCTCGCATCCTCCGAGCCGTCACGCACTCCCTCATTCATCGAGTCCACTTCCGCTCCGAGACACATTATCCTCCTGAACTCACTTCCACTTCGCTTAACCCGTTCCGTTCCACCCTGAAGAACGACTCCCAATCCGAAGGCCCCCGAAAGCCCAGGGCCGGGGTGACGCCGGGACTATGATCTTGGTTCTGAGTGGAGGGGGAGGGGAAGGTAGATAGATGAGAGAGCATGACTGCCTCATTGGATCTTTGCCTGGTACGTCGAACGGGGGATTTACGATTGTATATCTCAGGGTCAGGGCCTGTGTATAAGTGCCCCAGCAATGGCTCATTCATTTTGCGGTGTCCCCCTCGAGCCGTCGTTTCGTCGGTGGAAAGCTATCCTTGTACATACCAGCTTGCGCAATCAAAGGTATAATACAGTTGACGAAAGGATTGCTGTCACTACTGTTGTTTTTGCAGGTCGTGCACCCTATGTCAATTGGAGCGATTGTTGTATTGGGGATCGTAGTGTCAACCTTTACAGCACTACAACCAACCGCGTCGCACCGGATCCAAAGAATCTAAGTCTGCTCAAATCGTCCGACCGCTATCATTCCTCTGGAGATCTCACAATCTCGAGTGGTTGCATTTCCGGAGTCCACCTTATCGCGTAATGGCGTCCACTGGCTTTACGATCTGAACATCCCTCTCGATTTGAGCCTCATGTCCCTTGAACGCCTCTTCGTGAGTAGTACTTTCCTTTGCGAACTCCTTGCTGACGCCACGTCCACCGGGAGGGAAACATCCTAGATCTCTCATACAGTGTTGTCATCGACCGGGTCAGACCCGGTCAGACAAGCATGTCCGGACAAAGGTCGAGGGGCGACGGGTCGTTGATTGACCCCCCTGGAGTTTTTCGCCAAACAGAAAAGTCGAAATGTCATTACGTCATCACCCCGTCACGTTTTTTTTGCACTGTCTTTGATGGAGACACAAAGGTTGATCGACCAGCCTAACCCGTTGATCGACCGGTCGGACTCCTGTCTGGACACGTTTTTCTTGTCTCTTGTCTCTCCAAATCTTGTCCTTGACAACACTGCTCTCATATTGTAGAAATAGTAGGATAGGTGTGGCCGTCGTCCCAGCGCTCCCAGTCGCAGAACCACGCGCGCGGCAAGGTTACGCAAATACAGAGCCAATCTTTGTACAAGGCGTGGTATTGTGCAAGGAATTCGAGGCGAGCAGATCCACACATTGAAGAGCATGATCATGGGAGTAATATCCCAGCCACATATTTTCGTAACCCGTGTCAGATTAGAGAAATGTAAGTTGCTGAGTTGGGTTCAGGCAAGTGCTGCAATCCGCACAGCAATAAATTTTTAAAAAAGCTTCACCGCACGATGACGTTCCTAGACCACCTGTCCCTCTCCATCCATCTCCCTGTTGGATCTCATTTCCTCCCTGCAGAAATAGATTATTCGTCTCATTTTCGCCTAAGTGCGGTAAGTGTTTACATCTGAATCTTCCGCTTCTCACCGATATAAACGGGAACTGGTTGGTTAAGCCATGTCTCCTTAGAGGTCCGAATTCTATTCCCTCACCAAAAACATTTCTGGCAGCGTCTTTTGTTTAAATGGGTGGATGGCGGCTGCTAGTTCGGGCGGTGTCCCGAAATTCCTGAAGGCCGCACAAGGCATTTAAATTGCAGTATATTCAACTGGCCATTGAGTTCTCCGGTCCATACTGTTTTTATTCCCCGACTGAACTAATTGACTTGAGGCGTTTAAATTGGGGAGCCCAATGCTGGTCTCTCAGCGCTCATAATTTTCTCGGCAAAGAGTGGACAAATTAATATGAGCGTCCTGTTGGACCCCAAGTAGAACAATAGCTATACCACGTTTATTCTATTCCCCAGCCTAATATTGCCTCTCAGCTCACCTTATATCCTTTAAACCCAGAGAGCATAAATAGGTGGACAAGGAGCCAGAAAGAGTCGACATATAACATACCGTCCAAGACTCTTGTGCATGCATATCAAGGCACGACGCCTCAATTGTTCACCAGTGGACCTGTCGCAATAATAAAGCTAGCGAATTGGCGGATATGCAATTCATTGGCTCGCAAGGTGCGGCACTCAAAATCTTGCATCAGCATTCATTCGGGGAAACGCATATGGCCAAAGATCCAAAATTGACATTGTCCATGAAGCCAGGCTTGGTATTTGTCAGACGAACAGGCTCCCCACCCTTCCAGGACAGTGATAAACCTGTTATCCGGAAGAGAGTGGTCGATTATTGTCTGTCCGCTGTCCGCATAACGAACGGAGTTCTATTGCTTCATGCCGAACAGGATGAAGAAGAGCATCCAAATGCAGGCGTGTGCTGCTATCAGACTATCCTCACTTCACACAACCGGAACATGAGTGGAAAAGCAATTCATATTCAGCTTGGGAAGAACAAAGGTATAAAGAAAACGATGGGATTCGCCACCTCGAGATAGTGAGTTACAATTAACAGACCTTCGTAACTCCACAACTCCCCGGATGCAACCCAGGCTGACCGTATCCTCATTTCACAGAGTTCCATCCCAGTCGCCCTCATCTGTCCCCTGCGCGACTCTTTTGATAGTACAAGCCTTTACTTCCTTGGCTGGAGGCTGGTTGAAAGTTAAACAATCGAACAAAAGCTCATCAGTGCGCCTAGTTTCGCAATCAGGGTGCCTCTCTCGGGTATGAAGAAATCTGTGCAGCTTGGAAATTAATTGTTTAGTGTTGCGCGACCCTAATGGATACTTGCACTCATGCTGTACGCGGCAAGACTAAGGGACATTGTTTCAATCCCAGCTAGAAGAGAAGCAATGTGTACGTCTGGGTTCGGCGAGAACATAGAACGCACTAAGTGTATGAGAGTGGGTCTCTGAATCGCCTTATGCTTGACACTATCACATCTATTTCCGTATCCCTCCCTACCTATCATTATGGCAGAACCCTGGCAGACAGGTGTTCCATCCAGGACTCATTCGTCTGCGTCAGAGTTTAATCCGGTTTAGATGTTTGGTGAAGCGGGAATCGAGTCCAGTTCACTGATAAAAATTGTTTTGGGGCCAAGACAAAACCCATCTTAAATAGACATTGCTAAAAGTCGTCTTAGCCCAGTTGGTTGCAGTCGGGTCACTTGTTTGAGTGAGGTCACATGGTATGAAAATGCGTTTTTTGTCGGTTTAAACCATCTTTAAACCGCCGCGGTTAAACGCGGTCCCGTGGGCTGCTTGCGTTAAACGTGTTTAGATTAAACATGCATTCAAACAGCAATTTGCGTCTAGACACCAATTGTTTAAACAATCGTGCTATAGATTCTTACATGCCAGGGATCCGTCTTTCGGGGTTTCGGCCGGGTTCAACAGCCTTGCATCAACTGGAGTGATCCAGTCAAATCGCGAGGCCGAAAATATACAGCCCGAGCCATTCCCGAGGGAATTATTGATTACGCTCGCACGATTGCTGCAAATATTGCAGATCCAATCACCGGCGTCACCACCGAGTCCAACGCAACGAGCGCGAGACATGAGGAAGAGGGAGTGTGGATTTGCACCATTATCACAGGCAGCAGGACCAGAGACAGGGCGTCCGCGCGCATGGATGGTCTCTCATTGTATCGAACATCGAATGCCGTCCGAACGAGGACAATGAACTAGCCGTTCAAGGGTAGAGTAAATAGAGAATCAACGGATGAGTGCGAGTTCCACCAACCGTATAGTAAAGTTCTCCCCCTCTGAAAATTGCGAATCACGCGTCGTAAATTGCAGGTTGGCCGTGTTCAAGGAATGCCTGGAACGTGGCTGCACATGTGTGGCATCAGCTTCCAGCATTTATCTCTATAGTCGCAGCCATTATTCACCCAGCAAGGTAAGACAGATGTACGCAAAAGCACCAACGGCGCAGAGAAGCCGCCTCCTGGGAGAGAGGTGTCTCGTTGTCGCTGCGTGTGATCCAGGGAGGAGTGGAGCCATTTCTGTCCCGGAATCGGCAGTGGGACCGAGAGCGGAAACGGGGAATAGGAGCGATAGGTATAAACAAAGAATCCGAAGCCGGCGAGAACACCGATTAGGGTCGGCCTCAGAGGGATAGGTGGAGCCATGGTAGATGGAAGGGAAAGGTAGTTGGATTGAATCCATTCCATAGCTGTGGTTACGGCGCTGATCGCGGAGAATGCCAAACCCCGTTTTCCCTGATCCCCGTCTGTCCATGTCATCCAGATTTGGATTCCGCGTCAGAATGTTAAAAACGAGCGGGATAGACCCTGTAGACATTCGTTGAAGTTGAAAACAGGTTTCGCCATTATAAACAGTGTGTCGGGGTTTAATACTTCGGCGGTCAAGGTCCCACGGTTCATTGTTCAACTTTGCTCGGTAGTCCAAATTCTTCGGCTCGCGGGAGACTCAATGTTTTACTAGATTAGAATATCACCACCCTCAATATTCATATCTTAGCATTTCCTACTACTTAATACACCCTGCTATTAGGTGGGTTCAGAGTTGAGCTCCTGCGCGCATCTCCTGCACGCAGGAGGTCATGTGGTCTGATCAGATCAGAACCAAATATCGGTCCGGATGTTATCCGGCTTACTCCGAAGATTTCCAACAACTGTCGGTGAGTGTTGGCGTCGTCGTCGGGATCCCGCTCACTGTCATTGGCGGGGTGTAATGGTCAAATCAATTCAATGCAAGTAATTCTCCATGAATAAGGCAACAAACTTCAGATTATAACAGTTTTCACTCAACACAACTTATTCTGCTGGCTGGACGGTGTGCTTGATGCCGCCGACATCGACGATGGTGGTTTGATTGCAATCGGGAGGTTTCGGAGAAGATCGGGGCTGGTATTTGGCTTCTGATCAGATCAGACCACATGATTTCTTGCACGCAGGAGCTCAACTCTGAGCCCACCTATTGACTAGACAATCTTTGTTCACCAGAAAATTCTCCCCGGAGTCCTGAACACAAGGCAGCAAAGACAATCAAAAACTATCCTGCTGTTTTCAATGAGTTCTTAAGCTCCTCCGCCCAACCTCCGCCTCTTTGACTTTGTCTTGGTTGCAATATGTGGACACAAATTACTTCATAGCAAGCAGTGTGTCCGGATGATTGTCCCCCAGAAGCTGTCTAGGACTACAGTCTGAAGTTCCGCTTCAATTCCACCTGCCAGGCACACGCACCTCACAAACCACCTTATGTGCGCCATCTAGTCATCTGACAGACCCCTATATCAGCTAAACAATTTAGATCAGGGAGTATTTTTTTCTATTTTTTTTGATGAGAGGACAGACTGTTGCAGACAATGAGCAGGAGAGGCAGGATGACAGGTGGGAGAGGGGCAGGATGATGGGTGGGACGAGGCGAGACGATGGGCAGGGAAGGCGGGATGATGGGCAGGATGAGGCGGGATGATGAGTAGGAGGGACGGGAAGATGGCCCTTCAGGCATCCCATAGTACCCACACTGCATTAGCAAACTGAAAGAAGTGCCTTTATAATACTCTCTGAAATATTTGCACCCTTCCAAGTCTATAAGATGGCCCTCCGCCATTTGCAAGTTTACGCAGCTTTATAGTTTCCAAAATTTACAGCTACCTGTTTCTGTAAGATGGCCCTCTGGGCATTCCCTAGTACCAAGAGTTAAAAGTGGTACTTTCATAATTCTTTCTGAAGGTTCCAACTTGTCAACTTGTGGAAATGACCAACCTTGTGAAATCAGAATCTACAGCAGTCTTATATTTAAAGGCACACTAGAATCCATTTATTGGCCCTCCTTCTCCTTCTATTGCACAATGTTCGGTGATGGCTGTTAACTAATTAATCATTTAATTGTGGTAGCAGGAAATTACAGGGTGATACTGCAAGACACTTCTATGTCAGCACAGTTTCGATCAAATTTGTTTAAACGCAGTTACTGGCACAATGGTGGAGGCAAATCAAAATCCGGTTAAACCGGATTAAAAGATGTGTTCAACCACGTTTGAACAGAACAGAACAGTGTTCATAGTGCACGGCAAAAAAGCCTCCAAAAAGCCTCCACCTGCCAGACTCGAAGAGTTCGAGTCCTCCGCTCTGTGTGGCTTATCTCTGAAGGAGAACTTAACCACTAAGCCAAACAACCACAAGGCAACTTGAGGTGCGATTTACATACATCAAGAAGGTTCTGCTCGACTTCCTTTCCAGTTCAAGTCGTGCTCGCTAACAGGGCAAATTTTATAAGAACAAGAGCATATATCAAAAGTATTCACTCATCATATGGTGCTTTTCCATCTCTCCATTTGCAGGGCACTCCCCATGATGGATCCCATCCAGTGACATGCAATCAAATCTACTCCATTTGTTCCAGCTGGGGCGGAAAACTTTGTTCAGCTGAATAGATTCGGTTCATTTTAATAGATCCATGATCTGATCAATCCTCTTTTGTGCGTTGAACCAGGAGTTGTATTTGAATTGGTACGTATGTTTGCTTCCACATTTAAATCATAGTTAAACTTCTTACTTTACTTTCGCATGTGTGTTGTGGTTTAAGATTCAGAGCCAATGGTGAGTCATGGTGTGGATCCTTGGATGTTACAATGAGTTTGGTGGTTTGAATCTGTATACTTTATTCCCGCTATCTTTAGTAGTGGGTTTATATGGTGTGATCGAACATTGTTCGCAATCAACTGATTAAGCTTTGGAGATCACCAATACGGTAACTTCCGTGCCTTGGAAACTGCTCCTCTATCACCATGTCCGGACTCTCCCTCTACCATCTTTTCCTCGGACTTCGGCGCATTCCTCCCCAAGAATACCGTTTCCAACTACGATAGGAAAACCGGTGCATTTAGCGTTCCCACACGCACATGTTCAAAGAATTTACCTCCATCTATTGTTCTCTTTTGCCAGGATGGCAGGGCTACAGGCCAAGCCCTATCCGCCTAACCTGAGCTGGTCGACGCGAAGTGGCGACCAAGCGAAGGTTGGGCAGGAACACATATACTAGATATAGAAATCAAACTATTCATGAGTCATGTCGGTAGTTTAATCCACAGGTGATTCAGTAACCACCCTGCCTGGTTTTTTTCCCCGTTAGTTGTCCCGGAGACAAATTTAGTGCTAACCAGTGGAACGAGTAATCTCTTCGCAGCTTGCATGATCTTGGTTTTGTGACGCGGCTTCATTGTTCCTAATTTATGGGGGTCGGAATTTAATAAATCCTCCTGCCTCCGAATTATTGGTGATCGCCAGTCAAAATTTTGGCACTAGAGGTTTCACCCACACATTTGAGTACTATTTCGAAACTCCCTTCTGAACCAACAATGACAAGTCAAGTTCTGTTTATTGTACATGGCCGATCTTGTGGTAAGTGAGCTGCATATTTTCCCAGTATCCTGAATCTTTGCCTACCACATAGAAATTAAAACTGCCCTCATTCGGTTGGAACAATAATTAGTCTCGACACGGATGAAACTCGTACATCGCTCGTTAAAAACAATAATTAATGACGAGCCATGGAGATTGATGATAGCGGGCCTTGCCGTGCAGCGGGCTACCCAGATTATGAGGTAACTGAAGGCTGAAGTGGATTTCGACATATTGTCATCTTTTTCACAACAGTATCACCCTTGTCTGCACTGTGGCCTTTGAGTTCAGATTGTTGCCTTCTTCGCTCAGTTGGTATTCCCCTTCCGCTCCCATTTTGAACTCTGGCTGGCGCGGGTTCAACCCTCGGAAGTGTCATCTTTTTGCAGTTTTTGAGCACCCGACTCGGTTTAAACAAATCAGTGCTTGAACCGGATTATGCGTTGAAACTGCAATTGATTAATCAAATTTCATATGGTTACTGCGCGGCGTCCGGTCAAAATACAACTTCACAACTGGAAATCATATTTGGTCCATACAATTGATTTCTATGCTAGAGCTGCGGCCTCGTAGGATTGATTATGAGCAGCAGCTCGATGGAAATGCAGGCTGGGCGCATTCGATATCTCAAAAGACCAAATATTTGAAGCAATCTAAGTCTCGGAATTTCCGTCCACAAAAATAATGATATCCGACATTAGAGAGCTTGTGCACAATCTGCATGCGGTTTTTGGCCATTGTACAAGCCGCACAGTTCTTTTTTTGTTAAATCCTCCAGAGTTACATTTAATTCATACCTAACAGGTTTGTCGGCATGCGCGAGTGGTTAATGTTGCTCTTGCTCATCTTAAGCGCCCGATCTGTGTCACCACCTCGAGCAGCGAGTCAAGTGTTCAGTGACATTGAATGATGAGGCCGCCGCCGTTACTCGACTTTCTCTCTCTCGTAAGCTGAGGCACGTTTCCTCAAGGTACCCGATTAGGCAACGGCCTAAGGTGAGGTGAAACTCGGGTTAACGTTAAGGTAACTCCACCTTGCGGCAGCACTAATTCAGCCTCGGTGCCTTTGTACTGCCACTGCGCCGATAAATGCCGGCCGCCGATTCCGTCCGCAGTGCTTCGTGAATGCCTTAGCAGGAAGCTCGGGTGAAACAAGAGCAGTAATCTCAAGGGCTCAAGGGAGGAGGAACCAGGTCGAGACTCGGAAATCGTACTCAAGCTAGGTCTCGCATGAATACAGAGGCGCAAGACGAGAATACTACTTACTGCTTGGTTCGAGCCGTAGGTTGATGTTGAATAGAGCTGACTGCAAAGAAAATTCCGCGAGTGATATAAAATGGTAGGATTGTATTGTCCAGCTCAATGTCTGCTTGTTCTCTTATATAGAACGTTACTCCCGGCCACCCTCCATACTCTGGTCCAGAAACAGTTCCACATGCTCTACCGATGTGCTCACCGTAATGAAACCCCGATCCGTCATTCCACCAGGCTCACCAGCCTCGCTCCAAAATACATTCCCCGGCAAGTGTGCTCCCCGCGCGGTGGGCTCACGCGTCACCGTCCGGAGGCGGTCCAGCCCTGGCGGATCCTCAACATCAGGGTTCTCCTCCACGGATGCCTCACCAGGAGGACCTCGTGTGCAGTTCGTACGCGGCCTCGTACCCAGAGTCAAGGTGGAGCGCGGCCCTCGCCGCAGACGTGGATGCGGAGAGGCGGAAGACATTCGTCTGCGCATCGTTGTTATACTGGTAGACAGTGATCTCGAGTGGCACAAGGGTGATGTGAATTTCCGCGCTGAGGACGGTGTTGTTGGCGAGGAGCAGGAGTGCAATAATTTTCCTAAGATTCTCTATAATTTCAAGCTGCGGAAATTCAAGTAAACTTGTTCTCACCCGTTTGAAGTCCTGAGGTCAACGCGAGGCCCACTAGGGCGATCCTCGTCTGTAGCAAGCAGGGTCGTAGATACTATGGGCGTGTTGCTCGTTTGCACGCTATACTCGTCAAATCCAAGGAGGAGACCTTGAATTTGGGCATTGCTGGTTTGTATGAACGCCGAATGGGCAATAAGGCCCTAAAAGCAGATAGTGATATCGAAGTTACACTCGAGAGGGGATGAAATACACCATGATCAATACGGGCGTTCGAGGACTTGAAACGCACGACCTCAAACAACTCTCCGCCCCAGATATCGGTGAAGCCGTCTAGCTCGTGCGAGAATAAAGGGAGATCGGTGCTAAGGTCTTTGTACTCCTTCAGCCCTCCGCGCGCGTGGAGTTGAATTGTGATGTGGAAACGGACATCTTGTGCGGGTTGAGTGAGCGCCCTGCTGTATTCGGCCTGCATGAAAACAAGAGTGAGACTTCCCAGTCTGAAGATTCAAGTCTGGATATAAGCGGACCCAAAGCAGAACCCCGTGCTCATCTCCGGATCCCATGCGGCAGAATTTGGTCCTAGAGAGGTCCTCGAACGCGTGGTATTGCAAGGTGACGTTTACCAGCGCCTCGGGCTGATTGCGCCCGGGACACCGATAAATTTCTATATGGCCAGCCACAGATCCGCGCGAAAGAAAGGAAGAAGAGAAGAGATGCCGTCGTGGGCAGCTCGAGTGACGCAAAGGCGAGATTTTGCTCTGCATCCGCCTCCCATTCTAGACAATATTTCGCGTCGTCTGGGGTTTGGTACCACTGCAGGAGTATGCTTCAGCGTGGGTGATGGTTTATAAGGGAGATAATCAAACGCACCTCAAGGCGAGGATCGTCCGCACTCTTCACAGATACGCTAGAACTCGACTCACCTATGGGCTGTCGAATGGTAAGAAAGTGGCGCCAGAGCACCAGACTCATCGAGACAGAGCAGAGAGAGACAAGGAAGAAGATTTGTCCCACGAGTTTGCAACGATGAGCTCCCTCATGGCGGACCGATAGATGTGACTCAGAACCATCTAAGTGCGAAGGAAGCTTCTCGTTCAAGAAAATGGGCTTTCCAGTACGGAGGGAACCGAGGGTTCCCAGAGACGTAGTGGCACTGGCTCAGAGGCAGTGTGGAGCCTATCACAGGGAAATAAGCTAAGGCTCCATTCGGCTGCCGTTAAAGACTCAGCCACACTGAGTTCTTAAAAGCCATTATTTACGAACGCTCTACAATTGTGTTAATTGCAAAATATGTGCATGATATTCTTGAGGTTTTCTACGGAACACCCGTGTACCGTGTAGGTTGACTTACTCTGACCGCCGTCGGGCATTATTCAGGTTACTTATGCTTTTCTCTTGTCGTTTGGGCTCCACCGTGGGGCATGGGGCAACCTGTGGGATCTGTGAGCTTGGCCCAGAGGGCAGAGGGAAGTCCAGGGGCGATGGTGTACTTATGCTTGCTTGTACACCGGGAAAATTCCTGGAAACCAGCGTTCGTTATTCGGACCGTGCCGTGTAATAATACCTACCTACCTACCTACCTACCTGATACTTATCCTTGCGGCACTTGGCATCACCGTGCAGTAATATGCGCGGACCGGCAAAGCCTGTCCGCGTCACCGAACTCCACTGACTTTCCACTATGCATACAGTGGTAGGCTCAGGTAGAATTTTCTCGTGAATCTCAACAACAGTTGCATCCTAATGAACAAAAAGTGGAGCGCATCACCAGAACATGAGTTAATGAGGTGGGATTTTATTTCTTCTGGGATAGGATAGGATCTTACCCTCAATGAATTTTAAATATCCTTGAGGAAGTTGAACGAACAAACGATGGAGTGCATCACCAAAACATGAGTCAATGGGATTTAAATGGATTTAATCTGGGATAGGATAGGATCTTAATTTTAATGAATTTCAATCCTTGAGGAAGTTCAACGAACAAAAGATGGTATGTATCACCGAAACATGAGTAGGCGAAGCTTGCTGGGGCTGCGGTGGCGACTCGGGTGTCTGCCCGTACTACTCGAGCGAGAGGTGGGCTAAAATCCACCGCACCCATGGAATCGGAGGAAGGGCCTGAGGGTCGGCAAATCACGGGTTATTAGTATCCAAAGGTAAATATTTTACGGCAATGCACTCTCACGCTCAATATTCACTGACCGATTGAATTAGGAAGCGTGACTCCCCCCTGGCCAATTGTGGTGGGATGACGACGAGTAAAGAACACTCATTGTATTTATTTTTTCACAATAACAATTTGGTTTTCTTTAATAGGATTGTGAGTAATTAAATACTACCAGTGTCATCTGAGATGAGATGCAAGAATCCTATCCTATTGCAGTGGGATACAATTATTTATTATGCAGACTGGAACTTAGGATGATAGGATGTGTCTACGATGCTGGTGCTGCACCTATGTGGTCTGAGGTAGCAGGGAAGGATTGATCCTAGCTCCCTCCCGAAGGTAGGGTAGGATTCATCCTAATGGCGTCAGCCATTGGGGCAATCGTGCTTCATGACCGAGCGACAAATGCCCAGCATCTGCGCGCCGTCCATATCGGGGTTCATTACCTTCAAATTATTGCAACGAACGGATCGCGTCAAGGGTCTCCAGGTCACCTGAAGTTTGTGTGCTGCACCTCCGAGTCGTCGAATAGCCTCGCGAAAAGGCGGCGCTACCGCGATTGATGTACGCGCGCACGACGGAAGCAGCTATTGGACACGGTGAATAAGCATAAAGCCCTGTGTATCGAAGACTTACTGCGTAAAACAAACTTCAATTACAATTACCGGTTACACCACATCCAAAAGAGTTGGCGTTGCAAATTTTGAAACGGCGTCTGTTGTTCAATTTATGACATAGCAGTAGAAAAGGAAATTTTTCTTTGGTACTAGTATGCCCTTCTCTTGCCGGTGCGCGTACGGGTGATTGCTCAATGAGTCTTCAATATAATTCAGATTGCAAGTGGTATTTATATTTTTGCTTCCATGTATGAGTTGGGCTCTACCCTGGGGCATGGGGGAGACTTCATGGGGTCTAGAAGCTTGGTTCGGCAAGTGCATGGAGGTCCAGGGCCGAAGGTGTAGTCTGCTGACGTCTAAGTAGCCTGCTTGTATGCCGGGATAATCTCTGGAAACCGGCGTTCGTTATTCGGACCGTGCCGTGTATTGCTACCTAACTACCTACCTACCAATGATTCCGCCTCGCTGTAGCTTGTCGCCGATGGTTCACAGCTGTCACGCCGTCAGCTCAACTACAAGGGTATCGGTTAGGTAACACTGATAACAGTAAATATCAGGAGACATAAACGTGCGGGGAAATTCCTGGTACTACCACTGTCTCTATCTATTGCAACCGCCCGATCATGTCGCTCCGAGTTCTGATCCAAAAATAGAACCACTCTGAAAAGAAAGCTGCGTCGCCAGCATGTAGTTAACGGCAGGCACTGAACAATTCTCCCAAAACCTTTCGGCACAATCCACAATTTCTACACCGTTGTGATGATTGCATAATGTCGAGATGAGTAAACAGAAAGAAGGGATATGAATCGGGGCAATACTAGAAAACACCAGGTGCGGTTGCCCTCCAGTGTCAAGGTCTGTTTTAGGCAATTCTATGATACCATCGCGGGGTGTGCTGGGGTCCTGGAACTCCGTGACTTAGCCGAGTCTCGCTGACTGTGTCCCTGTGTATTGCCTGCGCATCACTCTATTCATTTATAATGAGCATGATTGGTTATTGAGAGAAAAATATTCATGTGTTGAGCTGACACACTCATAAACGCTTGATACGGTGCGGAATGACTTTTACGCATCCCGATATGTGAATAGAAGGCAGCTGTATCTCATGTGGCGTGGCCATAGGCGGCAGAAATATGAACATGGAATGAAATTGGGTGAGAGTCTAACCAACGGAACCAGGGTATTCGGTGGTGCGCAATAAGCAGAAAAACCCGCAATTATTTTAGGCGAAGTGGCCCTTCCCAGGAAGCTTGATAGCTTTAGACTCCAATGAAGAGGTTTCCGAGTGAACCTGTTTTTTAAAGACACAATTCATTTCGCCGTTCATCAGGAACATCGGTGAGGTGACTCATTCCGTATCTTAAACATCGCTGTGCAGGCTTCATTTCACGCCCAGGAGAAACCACACAATATCCCGAGATAATGAAGAGACGGCAGATGATCTTTCCTACCAGCACTTGAACTTTAAAATCAGCGCAGAATTGGGAGGCACAAACGAGATATTTTGGGGGAACCTTTATTTTGGGGGAACCTTATAGAGAAGCCCAACTAGTAGTCAGGGATTTTAAAGGAATCTGACTGGAGGATTCATGGTTGTTCAAAGCTAGTTGCACGCTGCGCACTTGAAGTGTACTAAAAATAATAACTGAATAATACGTACTGCGGAGATAAGTGATCAATTATTTGAGATCTTTGTACATACAGCATAGATAAACAGAACAAGATATGCCTGCGCTCCGCTCCGGCACGAAGGTAACAGTTCAAAGTTAGTATTATTACAGAATTAACCGTTATATTCAAGGCTGACATCTACTAAATATTCAATACAAACATAACAAAGGTTACGATACAGTGGTGTGAAATCCAATCAGGCAGGTGCAAGAGGTGTGTACATACAGTCGTAGATTAACAAAACTCCCCGTTCAACAATCTCAGACGATACATAGCTTCTTGAACAAAGGAAAGCTGCAGAGAATGGCGGCCAATAATTTTCCTTGCGCCAGAAATTCTGATTGAAATTGCATAAAACAGACAAGATATGCCTTCGCTACGCTCCGGCAACAGCGAAGATTCAGACAAATGAGGGTACTTAAACCAGGGGTTCGTTACACTTAGATGTACACGCAAATTTCCGAATTTAAATATGTGAATGTGCCTGATAAAGCGTTAATTCATCATGGACAACTTCCATGGACGTCAGTCATAAACTTTGAAACTGCGTACTCTTTGAAATCTGTCTAGCAGTGCATAATTCAGAGTGGATAACTGAATAATATTATTCCAGACACTATTACTCCTACTAAGAAATCAGGCTTACCAGACATATAGATGCAGGCCGCAATCCCTGCAAAATTTCGGGGGAATATGTGTGTTCTCCATACCTGAAGAAAAAACCACCACAATTACCTGTACTTTATGACTATACTGCGGCACAGTACATGGTCGGTGTTAATTTACTGCGCTGAACCAATTGAGCTGCGGGGCTGCAGGGACAGGAAGAAAGGCTCCTTCGAGGGGAATGGGAAGTGGCGTGCTTTATCTTCGATCCAGTAATTGAAAAAAAAATGTGGCACTAAGTTAGATAAATGAAGGGACAGGTTCTTGCGAGACATTCAAGATATTGAGTCCAGATAACATGTGGCTACGACATGTGGCTATAACGAAAGACCTGAGTCTGAAGAGCTGCGTGAGGAAGTCCAAGCCCGTGGAGGGGCGGTGAGGTGTGCAGTCCTGTGTGCGTGTCGACACGGGCATAAATTGCGGAAACTCAGTGCGTTGGCTAGCACTCACCAAAATAAGAGTGAGTTGTGTTAATTTGGTGGTACACTCGAATCCCCATTCGATATTCACTGCAACGCAGAGGTAGATTAAGCGAAAGAATCGTGAAGTACAATTGGAGAACTCACTGTGTCGTTGCCAGTGGTGAAGCCTGCATATGAAGAATTCCGATCTTGTGAATGACTTAAAATGTTGGGCGCGTTTGAGCACGAAGAACGATCTCTTGAGTTTTGAGTGTTGTTCAGTAGAGAGCTTGGGACCACAATGGGATGCACATGAGTCGACGCGGCAAAGCGCAGCTTGGATGCGAATTGAGCAAACAGGGGTTGCGAGTGAGTTTAAGAGGAAGTTGGGGCTTTCGAATGTGCGACTGTGCTTGGGAATTTGAAGAGCAAGTGCTTGAAGATTTTCTTGTACCATGTGGAAACAGAATGAGTGATGGGGAATATTAATATTAATAGTTGGGCGGACGGGGGCGGACAGACCAGAACAAATGAATGCAGAAAGGCAGCGGCTTTATATCACGGCAAGTCACGCAAGAATACGTGGCCGCAGCATCGTGACAATTCCCTATCTGACTCCATTTAACTGCGGTGCAGGTCTTGTGCTCAACTCATGGCGGCGTGTTGAACTGCGGCAAAGCTGCCCCGGGTCAGCAGGTATGGTCTTGTGGTGTATTTTCGGAGCGCCGTGGCTGGAAATAGAATATAGCTGTAAGCAAACTGCGCACTCGTGGGACTCAGAGAAGCGATGAATGAAGTGCCAGAGGGGAGGAATAGGAATGGGGATACACAAATGGGGTTGTTGAACAAACATGTACAATGACATTCGAGAGATTTGCTTAAGAGAACGGATAACCTTGATCCTGGAGGGCAACCGTAGATATGATTTGTGTGCCAGCTCAATGGTCTTGATTGCAATTATTGAATGTACTCAATCATGTCGATTGTACATCCTTCCCACAGTGGATCTGCGCACGGTCGAGCGGTACGGGATGTCGTTATTCATCAACCGTGACAACAGCGCCCAATGCTGTCCCTCGTGGATCAATCAGATCGCCGCAGTTGGCGGTTTTTCCCCCTTTTCCTTGCACTTACCATCACGACTTACTTACTTAGCTTAACGCCATCAACGGGGCGACCAGGCGCCAAGAGTGCTAAGCGTCTGCAAGGCCGTATCAAATAATTTGAACCTCGCTCCATAGCACCACGCAGTGGGCCTTGTGGCCAGTAAAGTACCAAGCAAAAGGCTCAGCCGCGACCGCGAAGGGGGTCCTCCCAGGTTCTGGGGGGGGACTTCGTTCCCACCAGCTTCCCCAAGACCCAAATATGACTAAAGGGCCGCAAAAGACGACAGTAGATATTAAACAACCGCGTTCGACGCTCAAGTGCCGAGACTGATTATCCGTTCTCTTAACAAAATCTCTCGAATTCATTCGTATGTATTTGGTCACGTCCGCATAAGTATTATCCCCATCGTGGTTCCTTAATCACGGTGCTTTGCACTGCACAATTCAACTCCCACCGTGCCGCAGCAATCATGCAGCCTTTCCCCATTTTCCTCAACAGAACTCCACATAGCAGTCCAGGTGGTTGAATTACACAGCAAATTGGACCCAAGACCAACTGTGCCGCAGCAAAATCTGAGATGTTACCTGTGCCGCTCAGACGCGTAAGTCGCAAGGTCAGGCACCATAGTACACCACACGAAAAGGAATAGCTGCAGCCACGTATTTTTCACATCTCCTTGGGTTGTATAAAAACCTCGCAGAAAGCTCTCTACTACGGCGAATTAACAAGCCATTCTTCAACGAAATGGTGCGCGATTCATTGTACATCCTTGGCTTTTACCTCAAAATCTCTGTTCCTCGTCGTCCCTTCGTATTTCCATTCCCGCAGCTTCTGCTGCACTTTTTCCGTCCTTCTTCAACACAAATCAATCAAACTATCCCCATTAGTGCTGGCCAAAATATGATACAGTTGAATACAAATATGATACGGGCTTGAGGTTGTCCCGAAGATATGAATACAACTGAATACGAATACAATATGATATGAATATAATATGATACGGGTCCCCGTATTCAAGTATATTTGAAAACGGTTCAGTTCTTGTAATGCAACTGGATTAAATTGCGCAGTCACGTCCCCGTATATAGGCAGTGTCCAAACAGCGTCTGACGGTTTTCACACGGTGCCACGCTCATCTTTCCTGTGCGAGCTGGCGTGGCGCACTTCTGTTCAAATGTGGGATCGCATGGGAACGCCAAGTTACATCTCGTGCGATTTCCATCAACACTCGATCAGTTCTTGCACCGCGTACTATCCCAGCTGCGAGCAAAAACCCCGCAGCGGCGAACTGTGGCCGCATCCTTTGGCTTTAAAAGAGCTCCCAATTGTTTGCTTCCATAGTAAAACAATGCTCAGTCTTCTGCTCTTTGGCTATTTGGCGACCGCGAATGCATATATCTGGCCATCTCCGCAGCTCGATGCGCTGGAGTCCTTGCGCTTCGACTTGAACGTAGGCTTTGCGAGCTTCATCCAACCCTGTGATTCCTTCCTCTTCGCCAACGCCAACTCTGGCAGATCCAACGCGGCTGACTGGATACGCACGGTGTGCCACAACCCACTCACGGAAGACAGAGTCTAAGTACCGTAGGCATACCATGACATGGCGACGCACAACGTTGAAGACGGAACTGGAGGAATGGATGCCTCGATCCGCTTCGCCCAGGAGCAAGGGCGGCCGGAGGTAGTTTCTTTCGCGTGTATGCTGTAGCCGGTGCTGACGAGCCATGGAATCCAAGAACTTGGGCGACGGTTTTGATAATACGCTGGCCATTTTAGTGTTCTCTGCCAATCGCTATATTTCCAGTAGGCAGCTGTCATTTCGAGTTCACACTTGCTGATCGTTTGCAGTTGCTGACGCGCTCGCAATTGGCGCAGTCCAGGCCATCGAGGGGTGGTAAGTAGATCATCGTCCCCTCGAGTTTTTGGCTCCAACATATTGCAAGTGGCGGCCCTGAGATTGCGTTCCGCGGGGGACGCGTTGACGCTGGGGAGCCCAACGCCCCAGGCGTTCCGGAGCCGCAGCAAGATTTAGATGCGCACATCGCCTCCTTTGCCCGGCAGGGTTTCACGCAGACAGAGATGATTGGCCTTGTGGCATGCGGGTTTGTCTCTCCCCAAAACGCGCTCTCGTCTCATTGGTTCTAGCCACACGTTCGGGGGCGTCCAGCACGCCCCGTTCCCGGATATTGTGCCGGATTTGAACGACCCGTTGAACACAGAATCCGTGGCACACTTCGATTCGACCAATGTGCACTTCGACAACATCATGTGCGTAGATGTACATATATCTTCCTTTAACGCATCCTCATCGCCGTACAGTGCGACAGAGTATATCTCGGGCACCACACAGAATCCCTTGGTCATAGGTCTCAATGACACCCGACTCGCGTGTATCTCGAGCAGGAAACAAAGGACAGTGTTCAACGTCCGATCATCGTCGAGACGGATGTTCCCCGTCCTACAACGCCGGTAGCTGCAAACGCCGCCTACTCGATTTGGAGTATCAACTCGAATGAGACCGTCTCTTCGTATGCCATAGGAGCAGAAATTGACGGGGTGAAAATTACGACAATTAAAGGCTTCTCGCTGTTCGGGCTCCGCTCTATGGTACAAAACGGGTGGCTATGTCCAAGACACAGCCATAGGTTTTGTACCACAAAACCGAGCGGCGAATTAATCGAAAGATAAATAAGGAGAAGGAAGAGAAAGGAGACTAGCCAACTCTAGTGTGCTGGCGGTCCTGTGAAGCAGATCACACGCGCTCGTCGTGCTGTACGACTAGCGCAAGCCGCGGCAGGAGATATGTGACGAGGGCTGAGGAGCTCGATAAAAAGAAGAACGGGATATTAAAAAAAACGGGCACACACAGGAGGGCAGAAACATGCAATGAAAGCAAACGAAAAGACAAGAAAAGGAGGAGAGAATAAGAGCCGCGGCAATCCAACGGCGCGCACTCCTCCCGCGTCAATGCCCTAGAGTAAGTGTAACTATAAGGAACAAAGAAAGGCGTAAGAGGAGTGCCGTTAGGTACGAAAGGACGCACCGAGGCGTCGGCGGGGGTTTTGGGACAAAAGGACTGAGATAGATGGCATCTGAAGAAGAATGTAAGAACATGAATCAAATACGAAAAAAGAAAAAGAAAAAGAAAAAGAAAAAGACAAACCTGGGTGCGGGAGAAAAAATGAGAGTATGAAGCAGACGGTGACATGCTGCATTAGATGGCGAGAGACGGGTTTCCGTTTGGGGAACGGCGACCACAGCACTGCGCTCGACGGCGGGCATAAAAGTGCAGCGAACGAGGCCCAGGGGGCTCGCCGTAAGTGAGCAGGAAATACGTTTGGCCTTGGCCGAGCGTCCCGAGGTCGAATAAAAGAAATGAAGAAAAGGATTGGAAAAAATGAAGTCGAAAGCGCCCGAGATATTAAAAGAAAAAAAAGGTAAGCGGAGGAGGCAGCCTCTGCAAGGGATACGGTCCGGTGTAGCGTAACCCAGGGGAGCCTCGGGCATGCTCCCCGGCGTCGAGAAACTCCGCGTTAGAACAAGTTGGCAGCCAAAGTCGACGCCGACGCGCGGACGACTTTGGTGGGCGGTTCGAGAAGTAAGAACGAAGGATTAAAAGAATAAGGGGGAAGAAAGGTAGAAAACAGAAAGAAAGAAAGGATAGAAAAAAAATCGGAGGAACGTACCTCCGCCGTAGCCAACAAACGACCAAATGACCTCGATATCGCGGGGCCACTTCATTCACCGCTCCCGATCATTGGCGTACCGAGCGCTGCGCCGCCCGAAGTGCCTTGGTGGTGTGTTCCGCTGTAGCCGGTGGGCTTGAGGGTCAAGTGCCCGATCCCACCGGCGTGGACGTAAACGAGGGTTGCAGGCGAGGGCGAGGAGCGCGGGGCGTCGTTTGAACGCCTCGGCGCAACCCTGTGCGGCGTGGATGGTGAAAACGAAAGAGGCGCGTCCGCCATCGTGGATCGCGGTGAGCGCGACACCGGCGGCAGCGGCGGCCAGGCAAAGGCCGGGAGGCGATGCGGGGGCCTATAGAAGACCGGTAAAGGCCAGTTTAATTCTTTTGAAGGAATATAGATTGAGAAATCCACGCACCTGTAGTACCGCTTATTCCGCCGCCTCCGCTGGTACGACGACGCCAACCATCCCAATCGGCGTGTAGGACGACGGTTTACAAGCGATAAAAAACCTAGATACACGAAATTAGCTATAAGAATGGAAAGAAATTGAAAGAAAATGACTTACCAGCGTAGGGTGCAAAGCCAGTGTGATCGCCGCCTTCGACGGCGGCGAACGCAATACCGACGCTGACGTTGGACTGGCCGCGCGCGGGGGACGATGCGGTGGGACATAGACGAGAGCTGCGTAGCCTCGTTGAGGTATTTGGAAAGCATAAGGTAGAGGAAACCACGTACCTTTACCTGCTCTACCCCGCCGTCTCCGCCGATGCCTCTAATGCGAACGAGGGTTACGATTGACAGAATATATGGATAGGACGACGGACCGAGAACGAGGGATCGCCTACACAGCACATTTTAGATGGTACGATTGAAAGAAATGAAAAGAAAATGACCTGCCTGACTGAGATGCGAAATCATCTTGATCGTCGGCAGGGACGACCACGAACGCGATAACCACCGCGACGGCGGACAAACTGGAGGCGGAGGGCGACAGTATTGGACCTAAATAACAACAAAACAGGTGTGTTAGATTTTTTCTTTGAAAGGAATCGATATAGCAAAAAAAAAAAAACATGTACCTGGCAAAAGCGAACGCTAAAGGAGTTGGCGGCGCGCGGCGTAGAAAGGCACGATGGCACTGACGCAGTTTGTGTGAGCGGCGGATGCGGGGAGGTGTGCCGGATGGGCTGAGCACACTGGACGAGGCGAAGGCGGGGTGGGTTGGCGGAGTTGGCGCAGTGGCGGGCTGGCTGGCAGCAAGCGGCGGGGGTAGCCAATGGGACAGCGCGGCGGGCAGCAGCTAGACAGGCGTGCCCGTTAGCTGAGGTGGCCTGCTGGGGGGCTTGGTAGCGGGCAAGGGAGGGGGAAACCAAAATCGACATGGGCAGCGGAATGATCGCCGATCAATCACGGCATCCTGACGAACGACTCTTGGAGATACTACGAGCCTTCACATACTTCGTCACTACGTAGGATGAGGATCTTCGTCAGATGTGGTGCAAGTTCGTCAGCTTGCGAAACAAGCTCGTCACATGCCAAATTTGGCAATCGAAGGAATATTACGAGTCCTAATTTATTAGGTACTCGTTTTTGGAGGACCCGTTTCCCAACTTTGATGTGAAACGTGACTTTGACGTTGACGTATTGATGGGCTCTCTTTGTGTGACTTATATAATGTTGACTGCTTTTTTATGTTTGGTTTAGTGCTCTAGGCTTTCCTATTGTTGGTCGATATTTATTCCGAGGTATTTATGCGTTGTTCTTTTTGGTACGGAGCTTTAAGAGCTGTTTGAGCCCTATGATCGGCTCGTTGATGTTTGATGTAATCGGCAATCACGTCTTCTATTCTCACGTGATTACCTTTTTCTCGTTCTCTTGAGCTTTTTTTTGGAAACGTGATCTTGTTTCGGGTGCAGTCTGAGTGATTCGGTCACTGACCGAAGTTCGGTCTCAGTACCGAGGACCGAGGTTTACGCAAATTGATATTCAGGCTCGGTCGAATTTACACTTCTTGGTTGTCAGATGTGGAGTGTTTTAATTGATGAATAAGGGTACAGGCTGATTTCATATTTATTTACATTCACAATCTAAGTCGTAGTAGGTCATTCAGGAGGCCACCACACAAGATATCCGTGTCCTTAGACATAATTATTCAGCGCGTGTCCATGCATGAAAATTAAAATTAAAATAAAATGTACTTTTGCATTTATAAATTCAGGGTGATAGACCTCGTGGTAAACCAGGCTATCAGTGCGGGATCGTGATCACCGCTTCGTAAGGCAGCAACGAGTTGCCTAGTATCCTTGTAGTATCCAGTAGTTCACGGATGCTGCGTAAATGTACACCCGAGGTTATGAGGTGCCCCAGTACAGGGCATGCATTGTAGTTTGCGACTCCGGGGGCCCCCAGTCTGTTGGATGCTCTGAAGAAGGACGAAAAGAATTCCGTTTGAGCTTCCCGCACATTCAATACTTCAACTCTGAAACAAATCGGAACAGATCCAGCATACGTCCTTCCTGAGGATGAATTCCAAGCAGCACCAGTTCGCTGACAAAACCGAGTGTTTCCCACCAGAAAAAAAAACATACTGGCACAGTTGAACTTCTTGCCCTTGTGGGATCGCTTCAGTTCGGTACCTTTTCGGTGTTAGGTAAACATTTCGCAACGTTTTCGACTTCGAAGTTAAGTTCGTTTCTCTAGGTCCCAACATGTACCTTTCCCGGATCCATCGGTTTTCTGTCTCAGTTTATGCTGTCTAAAGTCAGTCTGGGATGTCCTGACCTGTGTAGTAGTCACTCTCGCTCTCCTCTCCCTTGACGTCCATGGCTGAGTAGGTAACGAGTGCAAGAGGAAGTGTATATATATTTAGCTTTGGTTTTCTGTTCGCTTCAGCCACACTCACATTTCATTTCATCCAGAGCTTTCCCTCGAGATTTCTTCAGCTCCGTTGCATGCTGCATCGGGTATTTCGGGAGCCGGTACCAATCATGCCGAGCTTCTGGTCTTGCTGCCGCATTGGACCTGAAGATTTTACAAGACATTCAATAATTTCTGTAGGTCCCACATATTATTCAGGAGATTGTATTGGCGGAGAAAACACTGACACTCTCCATGGCTCTTCCCATGTGCGAGAAGCTTATTCTTATGCTCAAGAATCTCGCCAGGGAGCTCGACGAATTGAGTATCAGGATTCGAAAACCCGAGGAATATTTTAAAATGTCCAGACACACAAGAATGTATGCTCTTGTAATGGGTATGGAGGTCATTTTTTCCCCTGGTTGCATTGTTTTAATGGTTCCACAGTTTTAAATCCCACTATCAAGCTTAGATGGCTACGTGGAAAGCTTTGGATCGCGCAAGACTTCGATAACACCCCGTCTGCCATTCGTAGTGCGGTAATATTGCTGTCATTATCCTGAGTACTGTACTATTTCGACCAACTGTTAAAATAACGCGTAACGGGGCCTAGTGAACTGAACACTTTTGGGTCCCGTAACCGTAACGTCGACCTAGTGAACACCCCCCCAAATTAAGTCGCCAAACGGCGTAAAATCAAATTTTCGCGCGCGCCAAATAATAGCACACCCCGCAAGAAATAAGGCAAAGTATAAGTAGCCCAGGCTCATGGATCGAAGTAGTTAGTGGCCCTCCCAAGCCGGGCCATTGTAGCGCCTGGCACCGAATTTTTTACGTTGGCCGCGGCCCAATACGGTCGGCAACACGGCCTCTTCTTCTTCCGCATCAGACATCTCGGCGTTCCCAGCGAGCATTATACTACTGTCGTTCGCTACCGCAAAGTTGTCAGCGATGGCAGAGGTGGCAGAGGTGATGTGGGCGACGACGACATCGACGGGTACATCACAATCATCCATTCCGATTTTTTAAAAGTGTCGCTGTCCATGGTGAAAGGAGATAGCGACCGAGTAGGACAAAAAAAAAATTCTAGCGGCCTATATGATACCACATGCGTCTTGAATCGGACATTGCGTAAATAATCAAAGCACGCCAAGTGGGTTTTCTATTGGCTGCAGGCGGCCCGCAGGTTTAACGAGCGAGGTACGAGCTTCATTTGTTAGAGCGGTCTGGCTAGCCCGCAGGGCGGCACGCGCCCTTGGCACACTGCTTATAATTGTTGGGAACAGTTGGGAACTATCATGGACATTTCACCGATGAACACTTTGGCTAATGAACACTTGAACATCCCGTAACAGGCACCTTGAACCTTTGAACACTAGGTCCAGTGAACACTAGGGCGTAACGTGTAACACCCCGTGAACACTTGGTCGAAATAGTACAGTATATGAATTTACTCACGGATGACTTGATGCTGGAGTATCGCAAGGATTTTCGAGAGGGAGATCCGAGTGTTGGCGTCCCTACCTGACCACCGTGTCGTCTCGCGAACATGCCGTCTTCTTCACAAGCAGCGCGCAAACAGGTATCTGGCTTTGTTCCCTTGCAGACAGCAATTTGCTATGGCTCAGATTTCGATACACTGCCGAGTTCACCAGCATCTAACAAATTACAGCGCAAGAGAAGGCAGAGACAGAGTGTTGTACCATCATCCAGGACAAGCACATCGTTGGCGAAGAGCTGGCAAATTATGAGGCCGAGGAAATTTTCGACGAATCAAGCCCAGGATCGAGGATCTTGACCTTCTTCGTTACTAGAGAGTAAGTTACATATTTAAACTAGAGTTTTCCTATTCTTACACTCTTTCAGCCCCGACAAGGTAACCTTGTGCAGTCTCTTACAAGCATGTTTTCTCCTCAAGCAAGGAGACCGACGCCATATGCCGGGGAAGTGTTTCACCAGAGATGATGGAGATGCTGCAAATTCTCAAATTCATCTACCGGCACCATCACATTTTATAAATATATATTTGTGATGGCTTTGATTGAAACGGAAGCTGAACCCTCAGTTATTGATGTGGATGTCTGTTAGCGGCGGGGAGGATAGCGGAACTCGAAGAGCTAATCAGCACCTCATTGGGGAACAGCGCTCTCAAACGTACGAGGACAATACTTTTCTGAGGACTGGAGAGGATTTAAAACGCCATATATACAGTGCAGTGTTTGAGAAAGAAAGAAAAAAGAGATTGGGTGACGGGTGGGAAACTGCACTTCCCTGCACTTCCATTTATGGATTGGCAGCTCGAGCTGAATTGAGCTCGGCTTGGGACACCTCGAGCTGCGCCAAGGTTGATGCTCTATCACCTCGTCGCAGCACTAATCTCGCATGGATATCATGCAAGCCTTCCTTACCGCGTCGGAAGTCTAAGGCTCCTGAATGTAGTGTAGACAAATTCAATGCTGTATATGGGTGTGACGACCTACTACTACCTTCCAAACTGCCGTTCAACCGGCCGTTGTATCACTAACTGAAGCCCTATACCTTTGCTTACTTCTCAGAATGTTTTGACGCGCGTCGCGTCAGTAGTCATACTTATTTGTCATGTCGTAGTTATCTCCATAAGACATCATCTACTTCATCCCTCCCCCGTCGCGTCTCATCGCCTCGCTTGCCTAACAGAGACCCTCTTAACGGTCTCTAGGCTCTGAGGCTCCAATAGCTACTAGGTGAGTTCTTTAATACTTTACTGACTACTTGCTACACGCAGAGCTATTCACCACTCAAGCGGATATCTGCTCGAGTGCGGGTTGGTCGTACGTGAAGGAAGTCCTTCACTCCAATACGACCTTCCGTGAATATAGACACCATTCGGACTGTACGGCTCGTCAGCTACTCCCTCAACGAGGCTCCCTAACTATAAATATTTGCTAAGACCTCGCGTGTCCGTCCGAGTCCTACAATGGGCTTTGCAGAATTTTTGTGCAGCAATTAGCTGTGGTGGAAAATGGGCCAGGCAATACTTCAATCATAGACCTACTAAAATTAATAATGGCGCGATTACCATCCTCTGTATAGTACTAAAAAATACCAGGCAACATTCCTGGGATCGCCTCCCATCACCTCCTATAGCCCCAGATTTTTCCAACACGTACAGCGAGTGCAGGGTAGTTGCCGAGATGAGTTAAACTCCGTCTGATCCCATCAAAAGGATGTATGAGTGGGTCAATATGTTCAGTGAATATGGATAATGCTGATGTAGAATGACACCTACAAGGTGTTGATGTTCGCCAACGTCAACCGGGACATTGTGCCCTGGCCAACCCAATCTGGGCTGGTCGATGCCAACGAAGGTTGGGCAGGAATTAGTTGTCTTAAGGTTGGATGTGTCCTCCAGTGGGTGACTTTCCATCACGATAAAAAAACCTTGAGGAGTTTCCGCTACGATTCCGGGAGGCAGTTGTCAGCTTTCAACGTACACAATTTAGTGCGAATCTGTTTGAATCTGTAAAAGCCTGTACAGGGGTATCTACTAGTCTCTCCTAGACAGACAATTCAACAGATCTAACTCGTACCTTGTTTGTTGAAGGTATCTACCGCCCAACAGATTTTAATTAATAGTAGCAACCTTTCCTGAATAATGCAACCTTCCCCGACTGGGGCCCAAGTGGCTCGTATCAAGCCTGCGAGTATGTATCAATTGTATCTCGGGATATACATACGGGGTCGGCCCATTATGCATCTACTACCAACTACTACCCCGTTTAGTACTACACATCCATAGACGTCTCAACGTGTCCCGACGCGCCTGTTACGCGTCTTCGACCCGTCTTGTACAGGTCCTTTACGTGTTTTTTTTCCGCGTAGTGTATCAACAAGCCTAAGAAACTCACAATGATTTTTTCTCAGCGGGTGATACATGATGGGCAACGTTCTGACTAACAAGGCTGTGGAATCATTCAAAATATCCGGAGTCCGATGAGAAGTGCTGCTCCAATCACAGAATATTAATTGGTAGACCTGAGCCAGCCCAAGTGCAGGACATCATATTCCGAAACGTGTCGGAAGTTGAAATTAGGGATGATCAGTCATCTAAGTTTCAAAAAAGCCGGACTCGTACTGCCATGCATCAGCACTGGCCTACAGACCAAGTCCGTTTACTAACAGACTTCTGCCGCGCGAAAGGCGTCGATCCTGAACTGATACTCGATCTGTATGTCCAGTTGCAGAACCTGACAAATATTCGGGGACGGCGACCTCAGTAAGTTGCAACCAGAGGTCCGTGTCATCCATGAAGCTCTTCGAGTTTTTCTCACTCTACATGGCAGTTATTTTGGGGTACCACACCTGCCGATCCTCGAGCGTAATTCACCTGATAATACCACAGATCAACTCATATTAGAGGGCCCTAACCTCCCTCTAGTGAGAGGTGGTTCAGGCATACCACGATGCCGTATTTTTGGGTTTTTTTTTTTCAGGCAGGACTTGGGTTTTTTTTTTGAAAATCTGGCCTGCCATGGTGGCCATTTGGGGGTGGGTGTTGGGGTAAGCGGGAGGGGGGTGTATTGGGGTGGGGTTGGGGGGGGGGGGTGCTGCCACCATTGCCACAACATTTTTTGGAGGGGTACAAAAGTGTTTAGCATACTGTGCATACATTAGGTACCATTAGTCCCAATCAAAAGCCATGAAAAAAAAATCAGGGAGGGGGGGCAGTCAGCCACGACTGCCGCCCATCCACGCCATTTGCCGCTGCTGCCGCACTTGGTCTTAGCAGGATCACAAAAAATTAGCGACCCCAATGGTGCTGCCATGGCTGCCATCACAAGCTTTATCCAGGTCAGTAATTTTTTGTGACTGTATCAAACTGCTGCACTTGCCACACCATCAGAGTCATCACTTAACTCTATCACAAAAAAATCGTGACCTGGTTTGTCTGCCACCATTGCCGCCCATACACCCAATCTGCCGCCGCTGCCACAATGATCTGCACCACCAATAATGGCGGCAATGATGGCAGTTAAGAACATCAGTATTTTTTGGTGACTTCCTTCAGCTGCCACAGTTGCCACCCATACAGTTCATCTGCTGCCACTGCAACAATGATCAGCACCACCAATAATGGCGGCAATGATGGCAACTAAGAGCATCGACTTGACTTGACTGATGGCTTTTATTTATCTATATATTTACTGTGAGTCAAGAAAGATTGTGACTTGATTTAATTGTATCTACATTCCGAAGTGAGCAAATTCAAGCATCACACATGCATTCTCCTCTGCGTATCCATCGAAGCATTCCTTTTTCACTTCTTGTCATTCTCGGAAAATGAGAAGCGCAGGCTAGTTCCCGGTGGGCATCCACCTCGGGCATGCTGAATTCACTGTTCAAGTCGGCTTTTCGGAATTCATTTCCAGTTGCAGGTGTCGGTTCGGATGATCATCCTCACATGGGGGTTCAAATATTCACAGTCCACCTTGGAGGTTCTTTGGCTATTTGACCTAACCGGTAATGGGCCAATCAATGTTTTACTGAGAACGCGGATTATGAATCCTGTGTCATGTCCAGGCTCTAAAGTCATGGATGTAGCCCTTGTGGATTGATGGAAACTTCTTTACTGTGGACTGACTGAGTTATATCTCGGTTCAAAGCTAATGAACAACCGTCGTGGACGAATTGCGGATCAGTGGACGACGGAGGTTCAGATCCTTCTAAGGGCATTACGGTTTGCGCGCGACTTTTTTTTCCGTTTATATGCATTTCAAGGAGAAATGGATGGATTTTATCCAGAAAACAGCGTAGAGGGTCCCCCAGGCGTATGGTGGGCCTCTCCACGACCTATTTTTGTGATGCCAATCCCCGTTTCCCTCCTGCAGTGTCAAATCTGGCTCAAGTGAAAGAGTGATTTGCCGATGAGGCGCTTTTATTTCTCGGATCGGACTAAATCAGACGAGGATGAACAGCGATATATGAGAAAGAAAAATTTACTAAAATTGTATGCAAGATTTTGTCTGAGTCAGGTCACCGGGGGGATGGAAGTTGCACATTGTGTAATATTCAAAGAAATATTCACTGTTGGAACAAGCGTTAAATGTCTAAGCCCCTAGAAGAAAAACCCCACAATTGAACAATTCTATGCCTCCAGGGGGATTCGAATTCAGACACGACACGAAGCCATGGGTGAAGTTGGGAGGGCGACTTGTCAATTAGTCGATGGGAGTTCCATTCATTAATATGTGGCCCTTTTTACCTCCGTGTGCACAGTGGATGGATCCAAAAGAGACAGTTGTGCCCTGAATGCATGCCAGCACCAGGATTCGACTCACCTTTTGCGTTCGTGTGAAGTGAATGAATCAGAGTCTCAGACAACGTCTCAAATCAGATAATAGCCCATGTAGATGAATTGGCACATCATCCGCGTTACCTATAGCCAAGTTCATCAAGAATAATTGGACAGCACAACTTGAATTGACTTTTCTTTAGGTGTCGAGACAGTCTCTCACTTGCGTGAGAACGGGCGTATCGCAGTCTTATTCAATGCTTTCGAAAGACCGCCCAGAATTGTCAGGCTCTATGGACAAGGTAATTCTTCTAGGTCGGCGCTTGGACCATGCTTGATACTCAAGACCAACAGGCATTGTATACGAGTTCGGGTCGCCCGAGCTCAACAGTTTCATTCCCCCCCAATCGCACAAGCCAGGAGTCCGCTCTGTCATTGTCGTCGATGTCTACAAGGTCGGCTCGGAATGCTAGCATCCTTTCATGTGCTCTCTCTCCTCCACTGTTCAACTCGAACACAGTCCCGCAGCTACGCCGTCCCATTTTTTGACTTCAAGAGCCACCGCACACGACTCCTCGCTTGGGCGGGCAAGAAAGAGGAGAAGAACATAGCCTCCGCCGGCGATTCGGAGGGACGCGTTTCCGGTCCCGTGCACGGCCTGAAGCGCTATTGGAACACTAAAAATACCAAGAGCCTCGACAGTTTTACAGGTTTAACGGTCGCGCCGTATATCTCCGATACATTCCCGGTCAAGGATATCAACTACAAACCTGATAACGAGGCAACGAAGAGTCGATGTGGATTTCTGACCATGAACAGCGCAGGCGCCATGAACCTGGTCGTTGGTTTTTCCTTGGGTGTTCTCGCCACCTAGACTCGTGACCACTCTGTATACAAAATACCGAAAATATGTGGCAAGCACTTCAGTTGTAAAATGCCGAAGCACTCGCCGCATTTTTCGGTATTCGTTGTACAGACTGGTTAAGAGTCTACTCGCCACCTCTGTTTACATGCGGATGTCACGGTGAAAGATTAAATAGAAATTAAGTCTCGCTAGCTGTACGGAGTTCCGATTCCTGAATCTTACAAATGTGACTGCATTTCTTCGCCCGAAATTCGTGATACCAATCCGCCGTCACGCAAGAAAGTTACAAAGTCACTGGCAAACGGTCCGTAGAGAGCGAATCTCAAGCAACCACTGACAACCATCCCCTACATATACTCGCCCCACACAAACAGCGGGTCTGTTTCTTGCTTTTATTCTTCTTGGACCGCGTTTTCTCCCTATATCTCTTCAACTCCCATTCTGTCTGGTGTGCAGGATTATAGTCGAAAGTGAGTTCCATGAATGCTGGGATGTTCTCGGTCGCTACTAGTGCCAGGTAGGGCATGTTGTCCTTGAAGAACAGATTAACCCGTTGTGGCAGAGCCGTATGGCCGACGTGTGGAAATTCATCCACACGCTGGTTTCGGTTCTAAAACGGATTACCATTTATTTTTAGGCACATTTTTGTTTGTACTGTAAACATGCGCCCACGAGGCGAATGGAGAATCTTCCTTGCCTTCGACGCTCATCGTGTGAGCTAGTGCGGTTCAGCGGCCGAACCTCCGTGTCCTACCGTGTCCAATTTCGTCCTACGTAACCTCGGCTGTGCGCACTCGGCGTACAAAACTCACCGTCTCCTCGGATTCACGCGGAATCTATCTCGTGCCCATTCCCACAACGTATTGCTACCCTCTCGTGCCCCTGTTTTAGTACTCTACCAGTGGCCTATTCTATCGCCTTGTACCTCTATTATCTTACTCTACAACCATCCAACCACCGACCCTATTTACGAACCTACACGCCAGGCTAATCCCCCTTCCTCACCGTGAGCGTTCAAATGGGATTGTTGTAATGTAAATGAGGACGAGGAGACTGACCTCAGGTATTGTATCATAAACAACAGTGATTATTTGGAGGTTGGGGCTGCAGGAATGACTGGAAAAGGACCGTGAGTTATAAGCCTGTGAGTAAATAAGGTTCGTGAAGCACTTGAGAAACCGCATCCAATTGCCTGGGAGAAAAATAAAATCAGTCATTCATTCGTGCGGGCGTATCAAGATGATGGTGCGTCGTACCACATCCATAAGCATCCACACTATAAGCATTTTCCGGAGTCTCCTCGTCCGGGTCCTCGTTGATGTCCAAGTCAAATCAGTACGACGCTCTGCCACCGGACAGTTTGTCCGCCTCTTCTCGTCGTCTGCAAGGGGAAGATCAAACCTTAATTCAGCACTGTGTTGTGTCAGACTGGGAAAAATGAAATATGTACTGACATTAGAAGTCTAGGGATGGGACATTTAATTCAAACGATACACGGATCCATGGAAATGAATGAATGCCTACCCCGTATAAAGCCCAACCACATGTCCTCGGACAATGTCGACGGGAAGTCTGGCGCCCCATCCACGCTTTTCGGTCTTGAATATCTGGGCTGGGAGTTGCCGCGGGAACTGGGCGAGGCGGTTGTTACACTGGGGCGAACAGCCGTAGGCCTGTCAGATCGGAAGTTAAATATATATATCGAATTGCTTGGGGTAGAGAAGTTTACACTGTTGCATTCGACGATTTCGGATTTGGTAGTGAAAGCGAAGAGACCCTGGAAGTTAAATCAAGTGTGAATACCCTGTGATGTATGAATATAGATCAAGTTTGACCGAACCTGCGTGTACGCCGGCCCGTTTTTGAGGGTGGATGATGCGGATGCGCAAGGACATCGCCCAGGCCGTGCGTTGTTGCACCCACTCTTGCCATCACACTCGCACCCGGCCAAAGCAGTCGGTTCGGTGATTCCGATGTCACTTGACGTTGGTTAGTATATATTCAAATTGCAATTTAGAACGTGCTAAAGAGCAAACTTACAAGAGGTAACTCCTCTCGACGTAAGGAAAGAGAATGCCAATGCCCGGTGGGACCTCTTCGTTGTCAACCTCGTTGACGAACTCAATTCCGGCTGCACCAGCTTCGCGTGCAATCTTGTTCCACTGGTCCTGAATAATCTCACGACTAAGAGACATTTGAGTGAGAAGTTAGGCATATTGAGGACGGTTCTTGAGGGAACAAACATACCGAGGTTTGAGAACATTACACTGAGTGTCTAGGGGAATGAAAAATAAAGGCGATCGAGTTGGCTGAAGCGGTGGTAATGACAGTGCAGATTCCCTTCTTTTCTGTGGCCCTTCTATTTTCTCAGACCTATCGTCCTGAGACATAGCGGCATCCAGATACTCTCCAGCGAGATTGGAGAAGTCGGAGGATACCCCGCCAACGAGGGTATCGCCTGGATTCATAACTAAGACGAATAAGAAGTGGCTGGCCACAAAAAATATGTACACACCTGCAAGGCTACCTTGGGTGGCATTACGCGCCTCCAGGATATCTTCAATCGTCTGGTCTTCGTCGGCCATTGCACGACACTCCTGTAATATGTGCAAGTCCGAATACAGGCCCGGCCCGCTAGACAACGACGCCACCCCACCCGTCAAGTGCGTCTTCCACGCCGCGATCAGCTGCCCCAGGATAGAGATTATTCTCGCTTCCCGG
This sequence comes from Mycena rebaudengoi, assembly GCA_029282285.1. Lineage (NCBI taxonomy): Eukaryota > Fungi > Basidiomycota > Agaricomycetes > Agaricales > Mycenaceae > Mycena > Mycena rebaudengoi. The sequence goes on along the minus strand of JARJCX010000050.1, from coordinate 717,315 downwards.
AGCATCCTCCTCGTCGTGTTGACTTGAATGGCCGGCTGGAGTGTATTCGTACTCCTGGTGGACCGCTGAGAAGGCGCCCGACGAGAGCGAGCGTTCTTCCACGCAACCAGGGACTCTACCCGCCATTCGTGGTGCAAATGTTCCAACGAAATGACGGTGCTAATTTGGCGAGCCAGAAAGTTCGCTGATGAGAATGGTTCGATGTTAGTTGAAGAACAAGAAAGAAAGAAAAAAAGAAAGGAACATACCAGCAGTCTCCAGTCGCCTGCGCTCTGTTTGGTCATCTCTCCAGGCCATAAAATGGCGTGCAAAATTCCAGAGAATATTGTCGTCATCTTGCGGCGCACAGGGCTCTGGCCAAGAACATATTAGTGTGCTCAGCCAGTTTGCTTCCGCTGCTTGTAAAGCGGTTTTCAATTCTCGAAGCATCAATCCGGGGGTGGCGCCGACCGATGGCTCCAGGCGGGGGGGATGCAATGTCAGCGGTGCAACTGGGACAACCCCCGAATTGCTGACTTCCACTACTGGTGGATATATTATCACCGTAGTGGGATCCACCGCCTTTTCTTTGATGGCTGTTGATCCAGAGTCAATTTGTGTGGCTGCAATCCAGAAGTTCTCATTACTTGGGTCCAGCTGACCGAATTGAATTAGCGCTCTCCAAATCAAAACAAATCCAATCCCTACGGTGAGGCCGCACGACTCGCACTGATGTTTCGTTGGCAGATGATCCACGCTGTTACGGGCCTTACGGCAGGGCATGCTGGAAGCGCGCGATGTTGTGCGTGCCGCGGGAGACGAGCCCTGATGAGGCTTAGGCCGACGGTGTTGAATTCGCCCGCCTGCCTATGCAGGTCTCGCTCACGGGTTGTGCTGCGGGCAATGTGGCGCACGGCGGCGACGATGGCGGAGAGGATGCGCGCAGATGTCACGGCGGCTGTGAGGATCTTGAGCACCGTGGGTCCGCTTGGCAAAAGTAGCTATAGAGCGAAGGGTCGCCGCAAAGGAGGAAGAACGAAAGAGGAAGCAATGACACGTGTCTTGCGACACCCCCCGAATGCAACAGAGGCACATAGTCAAAAGGGGTAAAAATTTATACTGGAAAATACTAGCAACTCGATAATGCCTATTCAGTCTACCTCGAGCCGATCTGGGTAGATTCAGCACAAAGTACGAGCCCAATTTTGTTTAAAAAGACCGCCAGCCAAAAATCCAGCTGATTTGAATCTAGGTTCGGGAGCTGGCCGCTGTTACGTACATCGTCTTTTAACTATAAAATATCCGCATCCGTGTAACTGTCAGGGGAATTCTAACCTTTTTGTGACATCACCGAATTACACTGAGTCAACATATTAATCGTTTCTCTACTGTAACTGCAAGACATGAATAGACATGATTCCTCCGGGTGAGTAGGTTCAAGTCCGCTTTTTCCTTTCCAATTTATTGCCAGAAATAGATGGTGCAAAATGCCTTCGGGCTCGCTACTGGCTGGAGTATTTTTTTCTTTGATTGCACAGTGTAAATCAACTTGGTTCGAACGTAGGAAAGCAGCCTTCGTGGTGCATCACCATTATGCATCACTTAATCGAAATCTCTGCACACGGGACGCGGGGGTTCGAATCTTCCCTGGGGTATCATCGAGGTATCCGAGTCTTTTTAGTGGTCCATTGAAAAAAAGGAAAATTTGGCTGGTATATAAGTTCTTGAAAACAAAGGCCGAATTGGAACATCGTCCACGTTACTTGTACACTCATCGCTCGAGGACATCGTTGGAATCCTCCCGAGGTAGAGTAATGGGACAGGCCCGACTCGACTCGTTCCTGGGCTGATGAACTGATTCTCGTTTTTCTTTCTTCAAGTGGGTTGGATGTTATTTACAGGAGAAAGCTAGGCAGAATACAAGGTGCCATCGGTGATTGGAGGTAAGATACATAGCCCTCGTGGATGAATCGGTACATAAGCCATTTTTGTGGAAATAGTGAAAGGTAAATTGAATTCCTCGAGTTGTGGCCGCGCCCTTTCTTTGACTCCACCGAGGACTGGGTTGCGTATTTTTCTCTGAATTGACTGAGTTGTATCTCGATTTGAATCTGGTGAAAAACTCCTCGTGGATGGACTGGTATCTCATCCCCTTTATTGATGTGCGCAAGCTCAAAGAAAGGCGGAGGTTCAAATCCTGCTGAGGGCATTAGGGTTTGCGCGCGACTTTGTTTTAGAAATAGCCCTCGTAGCTGAATTGGCACATCACCCATCATCTATTAGTTGAGGCCACAATGCGTGTGTGAAGGGAATGTATACCGTCAGTAAAATCAAGAGATTGACTCGTGTCTGAGTTCGAAATTAGGAAATAAGCCCTCGTGGATGGATGGTACCATCACCCATTAGCCGTCGACGACCTCTGTAACCAATTAAATCGGAGGCGGAGGATCGAATCCTCCCGGGGGCATATATGCGGGGTCCGCTTTTTTTCTCATATTTTCGTTGTCTTTTTTTTTTTTTTTCAATCATTGGCAGCGCTTGACGCATTTAGAAAGACTAAGTGTAAAAGCAGATGAGAAAATGCGTGCGGAATGCATCTATATGCAGAGGTTTGTGTGTATCAGAATGAGTGAAGCCACGTCCCGAATTAGATGTATGGTGAATAGCCCTCGTAGATGAATTGGCATATCATCCACTTTCCATGATTGCTCAATCATGAAGAATAAATTCAAAATGGAGTTTCGAATCCTCCTCTGGGCATAGGTATTCCCCACGGGATTTTTTTTGTGCAGCCTGGGAATATTTGAAGTAGAAGCAGGATCAGTCCTAGGTGAAATGTGCTTTCTAGGCGGTGTAGGATGCTATGCATTCGCAGGCGCAGAGACCAAACGAAAATGCTACTAAAAATTTGAAAAAGGATACCGGCGGGCTATCCTGTCCTAAGTCATATCTATGGTTATAAAAAAGCACAGAAGCCTTCGTGGATGAACTGGCACATCACCCATCAGCCGTGCTGTGGTATATACACCCGTGTCGATGCGAATCCTCATGAGAGTATACATTACAGTTGCTTGTTTCTTGTTCACTGGTCAAGCTGCGACGCAGTCCGAGGCATCCTGTTGTCAGACACCTTCTTATGTTTTTTGAACTCTAGCAGGATGATTATACTGTTGGGCGGTAAGGAAAATATGCCTCGTAAATGCACTCAGAATTTGTGTATGCAGTGCAAAAGGGAGATGGAGTTTTGAATCCTCCCCAGGCCAGGTAAAGTGTGTGGTGGGAATGGCACCACGAAACCAGGACGGACGAATTCGTTGTGTTGCAACTAGCTTTGTGAAAATAGTCGTGATATCAATTTATTGCCTTTTTTTTGAGGAGTGGAGCAGCTATTTTTTTCAAAAGTCTTATGGGATACAGAATTAATGAGAAGCCGATACATATTTACAGATTGTACAATAATGATATGCCTGAGGCGAGCGCGGGCAGAATATTGGACAGGAATGGTCTGTGAACCAGTGAGGAGGAACATTGTGAAGCCGATGAGAGGGATTGGTAAAATGGCGGACGGTAGAGTGCCGACGGACTGCAGAAAAATCGGCGGACTATTCCAAGAAGGGAGATGTAATAGGAGTATCGACTACCAGAAAAAAGAAGGAGAAAAAAAACGATGCACAAACAGGGGGGCCCGCGGTGCGGTATGAAGAAGAGGTGTCGGCTGCGGATTCATGCGGGCAGCCCGGACTGCGCAGTGATAATTTGAGGGAGTACTATTTTAGTTCAATTTGAGTGGCATCTCCGGTGGTCCAGGCGCGAGAAATCTCCCGCATATCCATCCAACCGCTGAGAGCGACGTTGTTCGCACGCGAGGTTTTCGGAGGAAAGCGGGTGAGTCGGAGAACGGGCCGACTTGTGCCGAAATGCACCGCCATGCCAGCCACTCTTTCTCGGAGTTTCTCCACCGTCCTCTGCTCTAGACTGCTTCCGCCTGTGCCACACTATTTATCTTGGGCTCAGTTATGTGAGCAGACTGGTGGCTGTATGCTCTGGAGAAAGCTGGGTGGCTGTACACTGTACACTTTCTCCAGAGCGTACAGCCACCAGTCTGCCCACAGAACTGAGCCCAAGATTTGTAGGCACCACTGTAGCGCGATGCTCAACCTGGTGTTCTCGCAATATAAGCCCGGCGGCCCGGGCCGGATTTGAACCGCCTTCAACATGATGCTGCCCAAACTCTACGCGATATCGATGATGTGGACACTCAATGCTCGCCGTGGAATACGGATGGCAGACAGCAAGCGCAGGCTGAAGAACAGCAGCAATAGAAGTTCCGGGAGCCGTTCGAGAGGGCCACACCGGGTAACTGTGAGTGTTCTGGGTCGCGACATGGGCTTAGACTGCATCTCACCTCATCCTACAGGACGGCGACGTGGAGCTCGGACCAATCCAAGTTCTCACACAGACCGAGACACACATCGTAAGACGCTTAGTTGTCGTTGTCCCGATTTTTGAAAATGTTGTAGGTACGTGATATGTTTGGCCGGACCCCACAGAAACAAGACAATCACAAAGGGAGTGAAGCCGATTTAGCATAGTATTGAGGGAAATGATGGCTGACACTGGGCCAACGACGAGATGTGCGATTCAAAGAATGTACAGATATCGAAATGCTACCCACCTGCTTCCGTTTGAGGTTTCTATCCACCCGACTTTTTTATAATAAAAGAGTGGGTTTCCTACATGAGTCCCGCTCTCGGGAACATTCTCACAACTTTACCTGTTGATTAATCTTTTAATTCAAGACTACCACCTTCTCACGATTCTGGCCCAAAACAAGTTCCAAAATCACCTCAGAATCAACTCAAGAATCGCCGTCAGAATCACCGAGAACCACCTACTCTGACCGTCCTTAATATGTCAAGTCGATACAAGCAATAACAATATAATACAATATATCCACCACTTGAGCCAGTTAAAAGAAATAAAGTCAATTCGAAATCTAATGGTTGTTTGAGTGGTAATATATTTTTCCTCGCCTGGGTGAAGTACTACAGGTGACTACAGACCCACTGTAAGACCGCTACGTAGATCCGACCCAGACTACATGACATTACAAACATGTGGCCCTTCGCTACAGCCACTACGTAGTTGTACGCAGTAGGCCAGGTATTGATAATGCGCTGATTCATTGATCAAACAATCCAGTAATATACCCCGCACTGGAAACATCAGTGGCAGACATCGGTAACCAGTTATGGGTGACCCCTGCTCAGCTCCCATCATGACCACTTACCTTGGAAGTCATCGCCAACTTTCCGTTTGCCTTCATGGGTACAATGTGAATGGAAACTCACTGCTCATTGGCTTCTCGTCAACCGCGAGAGTGGTTTTGGCCGCCGATCATGTGAAGCCCGTAGGAATTGCAAGGCCAGCGCCACTTGGATTAGAAGTGAGCACGGCAAGCCAGAAGCACTATAGGTTACGCCGGGATTAAAAATGGATTAGAGTTTGAAAATGCGCTCGCTTCATCTCAATTAGGCTCTGATTCCCCTAATTCTTCGCGGAATGTACTCCGAAATGAACAGTACATCCCCCTCTCAGATGCCCACACTGTGCTACCGACACGGAGTCAAGACAAACCCACTGTGCCTCAGTCCATCAGCTCTAATAAATTCCGGGGGGACGCTGCCCCGAGTATGGTGCCGGTACTTCAACCTAGGGCTGGCCAAAAATATGATATGGTTGAATATATTTTGAATATATTCAGTTGAATACAAATACGATACGGGCTTGAGGCTGCCCTGAAGATATGAATACAATATGATATACAGGATCCCCATATTCAAATATGTTTGGATACAGTTCAGTTCTTGTTTCGGCCACCTCAAGCCTCATCGGCATCGGTCGGAGTATGAAATCCCACCTAGCGGACTTGAAATGTTCCATCTGATATATTAATTCAGCAGCAGATCCGTTGGCCGCGGCCCGGTGCAGTGCTTGTCAGAGTTTGAACCACACATTTCCATCACAATCCTGTGATGGAAATGTTGAAAGCTAAGTTCTCTGGCAGCATTTGCACCTCAGAGTTTACATGCTTCCAATTTTGTTTAATTTCCAGCACTTTAAGAAGATTTTCATTGGATTCAAGACAATTTTCCCCAGGGAAATCCCCAGAATATATCCGTATTCATAGGTCTGAATATGAATACACTGATACAGATATGATACGGGCTGGAGGGCTGAATATGATACGGATATGACCACGATACACATTTTTCATATCATATTTTTATTTGGCCAGCACTACTACAACCGGCCAGGCAGCAGTCAGTCATCTGACGATTGCAAGCAGCACATCTTCCTCTATATTAATACTTATCCTACCTTATGAGCTTCACACCTCCGAAATATCGCAGTAATGGGTTTCAAACTTGAACTTGAGTTCCCTTGGAGGGGACACAATGGATAAAAGCAATGTTGCTACTGGTAAATAGAGATCCACTTATAATATTTGAATGTGCTTTCAGCAAAGGGCATACTCCACTCAATTTTGTTGAAATTTTGTCGGGCCCGAAGGAATTTCATTTCATTCAAAAAATACTTAATTTTGGCACCGCAGGCGCAAATGGACTCGTCGCCATGCGCACGCAGTGGCTCAAGCCCAAGTCATTTGACTTTGAGGGATGAGTCAGAAGAGAGAGGGAAGGGGATGAGGCTTAGTCCCGTGCTGTGGAGGATGAAATAAACGGAGCTATGTGTTGTGAATGGGAATAGTTGTAGGAGTTGCTGTGAGTTCGTGAGAGTTCAAAATGTCGCAAACGAAGGACCAGAGAGGAGGAATTGGAATGGGGATACACAAATGGTGATGTGCCAAACATTCACAATCTGATTCGATGGATGTGGTTAAGAGAACGAATAGTCCTGTATTTCTCGCCTTTTTCTAGCTGACAAAGCGGCACCTGTGGTGGCGCTCCTATTGAGCCAACATTGAGCCCTCCGTGGAAGTACCTTCAGAAGCGAGCAGGAAGCTGAAGACGCCGTAAAATGTGGACGGTGCGATCTTCATCATGTGTGGCCTCAGATCTTTCCGTGCTCTCCACCCCCATTTGGGTTCTACTTGGCAATACCACATATGATTTTTAGTCTCATATGCTTAAAATATTTCCGTCAATTGAAACACCACTTTACTTCCGTCTTTCATTTCAGAACGTTTTTCACCTCTAGTGCCGCCATGTACGAGTCGGCTACGGAGCTCGTGGTGGAAAGCATGTTTGTGTCGACGGCGGGCCTGAAGCAGCTGTACAACTGCATCCCCAATGTGGCGGAACACTGGACATCTGGATGTCGTACGCACACGCATTCCGTGCCATATGCGGCGATGCCAGCCTGGCGGTCCCGAATGGTCTGACCTCGTGGCCCTTCATGCTAACAACCTCAGGATCCGCGACTTGAAGCCACTTCTGGCGGGGAGACCCACGCTGGCCCGGTTCATTCTTCATTACACATCCCGTTGCCTGCTGACTGTTGAAGAGGCGAAATGAGTGCGCGAGCGTGTAAAATTTTTGGATATAGCACCGGTGTGGCGCACGCATTAGTACGACAATGAATTGTGATCAGTTTTTTCAATTACCTTCATGAAAAAATGGAATGATGAGTTTCCTGCTGTTATCGCACCTGATGAATTTTGATCCGCGTTTGACACCGGCGATCTTGGGAGGGTAGGTAGGTAGGTAGGTAGGTAGGATTACACGGCCGGTCCCGTTCTGGAACGCCGGGCCCAGGAAGTATCTAATGTACAAAGGCATTGCGTACACTAGTCCCTGGACTTCACTGTATCTCCATGGCCGAGCTCGCAATTTGAACCGCTGTAGAACCACTTCAACACACCAAAGCAAAGTTAGTCACGTAAAATGGCGGGTACCACAGTCAAAGCATCTGTCAAACGAAACACGGGGAGTGCATAGAACAATTCAAGGACTTCATATACATATTTTGCTACAAGTGTGATAGTTGGGCGGTGATAAATCATGGCTTTGACAAATTCAATATTTGTCAGTTCGGCCATGCGGAGTTGCAAAAATGGCGCGTCTAAGAAGAGCTTTGTGAGAAACGTGGAACGTAATTGATTCAGCGCGTCAAGTGCGTCGCATGAGATCAGTGCATGTTCTGGAGTTTCCACTGCTTCTTTACACATTCTGTAAAGCCGTTCCGCCCGGGGCACAGGAGCGTATGCATGGTCAACGTAGCGCAAGACTTCCACGGCGAGTAGGTGCGTAGATAGCAGCAGGGACGTAATTGCCTCCCGGTGCTTCTGTATCCTGACCATACTCAACTAGTGCCGCATAATAGAAGTGATTTGCGCTGGACCCTCATCCTTTTGTGGTTCTAGACGTCCGTGAAGTAGATAGAGCTTGGCTGACGAGTTTATTTCTTCCTGTAGCCATTCCTGTAGTAATTTGCTGACCATTTTTGAGTAATCATTAACATATTCAACTTCAGTTGCAGCGTTAAGAACAAAAATGGGGCAAGGGAATGGCAGTCCTTGGGCCGCTTTCACAACATCCTGTGCCCAACTCTTTTTGCCCTTGAGTGCCAGTTCGATTGAACTGTTAAGTGCAGCTCGGGCAAAGTGGTTAAAGGCGTCGATCACAGGTTGCGAAAGTAGGACACCAAAGGGGCATGGGAAGACTGCCAACAATCCAGGGACCACTAAATGATTGGTCAGAAATTGAACTTCAAGTAAGAGGCTAACAAACCAGGGTGGAAATGAGTATGCTATTAGGGGTGCTCAATTCTTATCTCGTGGGCCCGTCCCGTGGCATATTTGGTCGAAACAAATAAAGATTCAAACTCCGCTTCGTCTTGGTCTCAACCCCACTGTTCCTACCCACATTTCAGAGATAAATGAACATCACAATATATTCAATGAGGTAATGAATGGTACCTCAAGTGTTTATCTTCCTTCAATACAATGTTCACTGCCAGATATAAATATACTTGTATGAATGTGGCAAAACCCCGAAGTTGCGGGCCACTCAAATTTGTCAGGCCTTGTTAAATTGATCCAGATGAGTGACTAAAGGTTAGGGTGAATTTGGTGTCAAAGTTGGGCTAGGAAATGAAGCAAGAGGATGTGCGAAACGGTTTGTTTCCTAGCGGAGTTTGAATGTTTATTTGTTTTGACCAAATATGCCACGGGACGGGCCCACGGAATAAGAATTGAGCACCCCCATTGTGGTCGGGATCCGCGGTACCAGGGATGCCCGGAGGGCCATATGAATATGAATGATGCGGATCAGATTCACGCAGTTTCCGACCACCACGGACTGCTCTCATCCGTCCCGCCCGCATCAGAAGTCGGTATATAGTTACATCATTCTCCCCGCGTCCATGGAGGAAGTTCGAGTCCGATGTTCTTCGGAATGCCGCTCTTCGCGGATACTGCATCCGCATCCTTGGCACACTGGACCAACGTAAATCGTCCCAAAAGCATCCTTGTCACTTGGTGACTTGGACAGCTGGACTGATTCATGCATGCTATGATTCCACTGCGCTTTCGCTCTGGTTCTTCTTCTGCCGCTTCGGCAAACGGCCATAAAGTATTCCGGACCCATTTGGTACGTCGCCGGTACCACTGAAATCCGGTGGTAAACCCAGAGCAGCATCCAGATACGGTAAGCCCAACCGGATGAATGCAAGAGTTTCGCTTCGTGGCGTCTGAATGAGGGGAAAGCAATTCAATTCCTGTCCTTCGGTTTCACGAAGTCGGAGCATTCCTGTGAATGCTTGACTCTGATTCAGATACCCTGCTGCCGACAATGCATCCGAAGACCTAGGACAGATTTGGTTGTCTTCGCTAGCTCTGCTATAAAGACTGCTCTGTTTAGATGGGTCCTTGGACGATCGCAATGGCTCGTCTTGGTAAGATCGGTGTCCTCGTCACCAGAGCAAGATGAAATTGACCGTTTGCCGCAGTTGTGTGCCTCATTCTGTGTTTACTTCTCGCCCCACTGTCTCTTTGCTCCCCTACTTCCGGTACGTTCCAGGAACCTCAAATTTGATAGATCATTCACTCTTGCCACAGGTAACGATGCGAGCCGCATTCCTTTGACGCCTCGCGCTCAGACTCCGCTCGACTTTTCATCATCCCCAACATCCCAGTGGATTTGGGCTGATACGACCAACACGGTAGACCCAGTCGGTTTCCGCTACCAGTGGATCTTCTCCGGAAAGTTCCTCGCCGACGCAGAGATCATCACAACTGCGTTCGACACAATGGAGTTCTACGTCAATGGCGCGCTAATGACGGCTGACAATGTTCGCCCCCGTTACGCAAGCCGTGTATGCGCCAGTTTTGCGCTTAACCCCGTCCTCACTGTGTTCGCCATCCTAGCTAGATTCAACAACGCCACGTCAGCGACCACGCCTGCGGCGATTGGGAAGATCCTGCTCACGTTTACCGATGGTTCCAAACAAGCCATAGTCACCGATTCGTCCTGGCTTGCGATGCCGAACCCGCCTGCCACGTTCGCGCAGACGAACTTCATCGCCAGCGGCTGGCCCGCGGCGAAGACCTTGGGTGTAATCCCCAACCCGCCGTGGGACGAAGTGAACATTCCCAACGTCACGGAATCTCGTATCTCCACATTCGATAGGAATCGCTGGATATGGACAGACGCGATCCCTGCGAGTGGCAAAATCCCTGCCGGCCAACGCGCCTTCCGCCGCACGTTTGCCCCTGCACTGGGCCAGATTCCCGATACGGCAAGGATCATCGTCGTCGCCGACCACAGTTACCAGCTGTGGGTCAATGGTGTTTTCATTGGCTCTAAACAGGGCTTCCGGACTGCAGACACATGGGACATCATATTCAAGACACAGCCGGTGCCTGTGATCGTGTTTGCTGTGCTTGTTGACAACAACGCCGGCACGGCCGGGTTGATGATGGGATCGGAGATCAACTTCAAGCAGGTTGGGCCAACAAATTGCGTCGCGGGCTCTTTCGTGAACACGGAGGCGAACACGGATAACCCGACCTGGAAGTCCACCAAGAACGCTATCCCTGCGAACTGGCAGCAGATTGGATTTGATGATTCCAACTGGGAGCCTGTTGTAACCGAGGGGGAATACCCGAACGCGCAGCCCTGGGGCGGCGACATTACCATCGCGGCCCCAACAACGACTGCCACGAGCATCTAATTGGGCTGGGTTCTTCGGCATCTGTTCTTGACCCATTTACTTTATATACAACACGCCGTGCTGTCATATACTGCGATTTCTAGCTGTTCTGTCTTTTCGACTTGAATTTGTTTGATTTTTTTTTAGCACGCTGGGATGGGGAGATCAAGCAGATATTTGATTTAGCCTTTCGGCTCTATCAGTAAAAATACGCATTGATCTTCTGTATCATTTGTCCTCTGCCCATCTTTTATCTTTGAGCAACATCTGTTTTGGTTTTTGTCTTGGGCAATTTGTCTTGTGTATTGAGGATATGTCTTTGGAGATAGGTTCGTCTTTGCGAAATATGTTTAGACGCCAAGGAAAGTAATGACATTTTGTATTCCAAAGGCTATCTCATGGGAATAGTAGTGTAGATTATATACTCGTTAATGCAGTACATGCGGCGTACGTAGAGTCCTTCCCAAATGACAGCTTCATGCAGTCTACGTACGTTATCGTATTGTTCAATGGGAAATGGCTAGGACATGGACGTAGCCATAGCGGGAGGCAATATGTATCAACAGCCAAGCCTCGGTTTGCCTTTCCTAGGAATATCGGCGACCGAAATTGGAACCTGAGGCAAACAATGTTTGCACATGCTATAGCAGGTGGAAAAATCTGATTCTCGTACCCACATGTTGCCCCAACTGTTGGGCCAAACTTAAGTATATATTGGTAATATTTAAGTACCCCCCCTTAATTCAAATGGGCATGAACGAACATACTTGATTGAAATCGATTTACTTCATCGGTGAGTAAGTTCAGACCGACATTCCTTGAAGAGATTATAATATTCCGTATACAATTGCTTCGAATGAAGGAACGTACCTTGAGAGTGGCTTTAGTACCATGTTTGTATAATTGCAGTGAATGTCTATCAAAATATATTGTGGTCAATGAATGTGAACTTGGCACAAGTGTGAATGATTCACATTGGAAATTCCTCTAACAACAATTAATTCTCCGCTGAAACATGTACAGGCCCAGAAACGATCATGAAACCAACTGGTACTATCGGAATGCCAAATTGGTCTCATGGTCCCAATTCTGAGTCAGGAATACATGCTCCCACCTGTTATCTGTCATTTTCGGACTGCCGCTGAAAATGAATGCTTGAGTCTCGCACAAATAGGCCAAAGATGGTCCATAAACCCAGAACGAGCGGATCACATCTTATCGTCGACTCAGAACACACACCCGACGGTCCGTGCAGGCGGAATTATTTGGTACACAGCGGGTGAGAATTACCATTGGGGCACTCGGCTTCGAATTAGAATAGAGTCTGTCATATCTGGAACTTCGAACGGGAATGGAAAATTAATTGCGGTGAATTCGAATGTGGCTCATGTACTAGTACATGGTTCACATAGGAGCGTGAATCAATCCTATTGAAAATTCTCCGGTGCAACAATTGCCTCCTGCAACAGGGAACAAAACCCGCTCGTATCGGAATGCCCGAAAATTTGTCTCATCGTGAACTTGTGTCAGTTATCAGTGCAGAAATACAGTGTGCTGTGCTTCCTGATACCACACCTACGCTTTGGAATAAGGCTGGATATAAACTCGTGGGGCCAGCACAAAAGGGCCGAATATTATTCATAGATGATGAACTTGAACAAGCTTCTTTGTCGACATCCATCCTTATACGCTTCCTCCTCGGCAGGTTCCTGTTTTGTCGGAGGTTCGAATGGGCCTGCAGCCTCGATACTCGAAGGTGTAATCGTGACTCGGTATTCGCGTTCGAACTGACCGCGGATCCGGTCCAGAGTAAGGTGGTGAAGTCCGGCACGCTCTTGATACTCCATAATTGTATACATAATGTAGATGGCAGGGAGGGAACCGGATGCCATGGCTCGGCGACGAGCGACAAGAAAGACTAAGCGGGCTGAATAAATGGGTAAGTTGTATTGAGGGCGAAGGACGTGATATTGCAACGTACCGCCGGGAGGCTGCAGGATTACAACCGACCTGGTCTTCCTCGGCGTGGTGTCAAACTGAATGCCATTTGTTTCAGGAAGCTGAGATGAAAGCTGAATACTTTTAACTGGCATGGTAGTCCCTATCTTGCGAGTCCATTTTGCTCAAAGACCGGATTTGGCGCCAAAGGGCGGGCGTACGTAAAAAAACAGGCACCGCGCCGGGACAACCAATAAATCCAGGTGGACGTTCGCCCCTGGGCGTGACGTTGTTTAGATCGAAATTAACAGAGCTTTTTATGGTCCGCCCAATCTTCCCGTTGGCACGCGCTGCGGGGAGGATTATAGCGATCTCGCAGAAGCATGAAATCGGTACACCCCCACCTAGAACAGTACCACACCAATTGACACTTCCCACACCGTTTGAGAGTCGTGCGGTGGTCGGTAATTGCGCAAGAATCACATTTGTTGAGCTGATTGGAGGCCGCCCTCTCTGTACACTGCGAGTCGTCGACTGGAATGCCGAGTGTTTTAGATACTGCAAGGATGGCGCGAGTAGCTTGGGCCTCCTCGGCCATGGATTGCTTACTGAGCGCCCTTGCGGTGATGCGAGTGGACTCAGGGGGATGACCAAGCTAGTGAGACTCGCAATTAGTGAACGTTGGAAACAGCAGGTGACGACGTACATAAGTTACGAGAATGCCAATTAGAGTGGCTACGATGAATCCAGTGCGGAGAAGGATGCACATATACAAGAATGACTTCACGATGAATCCAGCTCTACCTGGCTTAAGCCCGGCCCATTGCGATAGCAAAAAACAACTAAGCCTGCTTAAGTTAAGCGGGCTTAAGCCCTCTAAATACCACTATAGACAGTTTACGAGTACTTATGTTTACATAATACTCATTCGTAGGATCTCACAGGGGTAAAAATTTGAGAAAAGTTTTTACTTGTCTCCTCGAAAAATGCTAGTCTATCTAGTGGCTGTGTTGAAGCGATTTTACAGTTTCATCACATTTTTTACTGACTCCCTTAAGACTCTGAGCATTATTTATTTGTACTTTGATGGCACCTAATAACTTGTTGTCCGCTGGGTGTATTTGTTCCGGAGCCATATGGTCAGGTTCATTATTGTATTCTTAAATTTCCAGTCCATTTTTTACGCTCTTTTGACTAAAAATGAATACAGCAGAGCTTTACCGGTTTGCTGATATATACTTCTGATACGATTGCGGCAAATGCCGCACTTTGGGCTCCGCTGTAGTGGCTATGCTCATAGTTTGTTTGTGCTTTGATGGTATCTAATAACACGTTGTCCGCTGGATAGATTTGTGTCGGTGCCAAATTGCTGCTTTTATTAGTGCATCATGAAGTTTGTCCCTTGGTTTCGCGCTTTTTCCGGTAGAATTTGGGCACAGTACGACATTACCGGATTGCCGATCTAGATCATGATACCATCACGGCAATGGCCGCGCTTTGAACATCTGCGGTCGCGGCAAGATCTCATGCTTCTTTGGCTTGGAAGTTATTGTTCCTTTGCAAATAAATTCTCTTCTAACGACATGGATATGAATTGATCTAGTATGTTGAGCTGGAATATCTTGTGCGCTAGCTTAGTCGGCAGCTCCATATCGACTAGAACACCAACCAAAGTCAAAACCACCTCCTCCCTCCCACTTTCCCCAGGCAGCATCACCTTCCTATTAGTTTGTTGATGGTCAACGCCTGGTGCGATATACTGGGCGGGTACTTACATCAACCTTGTCTGCCGGCCGCCCTCTCTGGATTAGCCATCAGCTCGGCTCATTCCTGCACAGCGTTCGCTACGACATCGGCTAAGTAATACGTGGCTGCCGCAGAACATATATCCGCACCAGTGCCAGCCTTATCTCCATTTCTTCCAAGTTGTGGTGAATGTAGTTGCTTTGAATTTTGCTCAGCTCTCCGTTTCCACGGAAGCCAGTCAGCAGTGGCTGACGACGACGATCGCAGTCAATATCATCGACACATAGGGGTTAAAGCTTTCAAACATGGTGAGCGCACGAGCTGAATTGAGTAGACATTATTTTTCTGAACAATAGTTGCAAGTGTAGTCCCCGAATATCAGTGAACCGGTTGGAAAATAGGTGACTGCCAGAGCGTCCATATAGGTATGGCCGGTGAGTTCTTTCGATCGGATGTGTCGGCTCATTTTCATGCTCTCCTTTATGTCCATCCTGTTCCGCTCCGTTCCGTCCCGACTGTACCCGCCGAACGTTGATCTTTCCTCTCATGAAGCAACAACCTTGGCAGGCTGCCCCTGGAAACCTTCAACTTGAAGCTTTGTCCTTCTCTCGCTCTTAGTGCTTCTTCTTGTATTAATGCATCTTCCCCACAAAATAGGTCGTTTCGGATGAAGAAGATGACGAGTGCGTATCTTTACTTACTGTACATTTATTTTCCCCTGTAATTTGTTTAAAACTAAGCCGATTCCTTGGGAAGCCACCCCTCCCCCTACAAACAAGAGAGTGGTGTGCGAACAAGGTCCAACCTTCCCCTCCGCCCAGTCATGATCCCACCGCTCCCCACCGTTCCAAAAAACCCAGTACTACTCTGCCATGCCTGACACTTTTTTTCTTTTTTTCTTTGGTTTTTGGAATATCCCAAGAATATCCGCTACGACAAAGCAAATGTAAGTCAATTTGAAGTTAATTTTTAGGGCCGTTTGTTTTCGAAAGTGCCGACGTCCGGGACGGCAAATACACCATCATCAAACACAAATTTACTGGATGCCGGTTGAGATTTGCAATCTTTTCCTCGGCATGCAAACATTACCTGTATAATAAATAACTCACGGAATCTGCACTGATATTTAGAGAAATATGAGATGAATACCATATCCAACTCATATGCGGCCGTCAGGTTGGACTTTGACGAGACCGGACGATGTGCCGTTGACTGCACCTGTTAAGACCGTACAGACGGGGATGGTGGACAGCTCTAAAGTTAAACCAAGTCCGCTCCATCGTCTTTCCCGCTGTAACAAATTGCTCATTTTAATATACTTAAAAATAAGTACGAGTTTTTGCCGGGCCACGCCACGGCCCACAACCCCAAGTTATTGAATGATATACTAGTACAGAACAATGGCTTAAGGCACGGCCTAAGCCCATCGAAGCCGCATAAGCCGATCCGTAAGCCAACTCCAATGCCATGGGCTGGAGTTGGCTCAAGTGGCTTAAGCCGGCTTATTGCACCATTGCGCCGCCGAATATGAGCCCGAAAAAAGTCTGGCTTAAGCCGTCTTAAGTCAAACTGGAGTCCAAGCAAATATACGCGGAGAAGAACTCACGAAATGTTGATCAACTTGTAGATTCAAAAAGTGGCTCTAATGAAATCATAAGTATCATGTATTAATGTCCGGACTCAGATAAAGTACTCACCGTGGTACGCCGCAACGTAGGTGGGGCGCAGTACAGGATCCCGTGGCCTAACACTCTCCACTTCGGCGACTTCGCTGCTCAACGTTGCCGCTGAGTCGCAGAGTCGTGGTGGCAGCAATTCGGTGTCGCTTCGCGTTCTGGCAGCCACCAGTCGACTCTCAAGATATTAGATTAACGGCAGAGCGAATGGGAAGACCATTCATGAGGTGGACATGGGCGTACAGTGAAGAGAGCGGAGTCACGGTGTAACACAGCATCATGATCGTCCTTTGTTCTTGATGATCACAGTGATGGCATCAATCCACCTTTCTTTGTATCGCTTTGTCCCATGCCCTCTCCTTCCTCTCGACTTCCAAGTTCCCGGCCGCTCTTTCTACTTCGCGCTTGGATCTCTCACTGAATCTAACTCTGCACCTGTATTCTCCATTGGATCTCCTAGTGGCATGCCAATGTCCGACTCAGACTTTACTCAAACTCATTTTGGACTCGTTCGAGGCGTTTGCCAGTGGCCGGTGAGTGGTGGCACAAGGCCCAGTCTTTTTTGGTGGCTATGGCTTGCTTGTTTCTATCCCATCTACTCCGATTCAATGGCTGATTCACTTCCAGTCCAGAATTGAATTCGTCTTGACCAGATCCACTTTTTTTGTGGACTCGGTGAGTGGATTTATACTGGCTTAAGCCCTGCTTCTTTAAACCAGCTTAAGCCGGATACTTAGAGGGCTATGACTGTACTTTGAATCGGCTTACGGCGGGCCTCTTGAAGTCTGCAAGTCGAACTTTGAGCAGATTGAGCTGGGGCTTTGGGTCGCTTAGGAGGGCTTAAGCCACGGCTTGGGCCTCATTTTTTTGTAGTCATATATCATTGAATATAGCGGTATTTAGTAGGCTTGAGCCCGCTTAAGTTAAGCCGGCTTAGCCTTTTTTTGCTATCGCAATGGGCCGGGCTTAAGCCAGGTAGAGCTGGTGACAGCTTCACAACGTCGGGAGTTTCATCGTTGTATCCGTACTCGTGCTCGACGTAGGGATGCATGAAGAGAAAGAGCTTTTCAGCGCGAAGATTTCCGGTGGAGTCGTGTTCAAAAAGGCGTCTCAGCTGGGGGGCATGAGAGCGAACTCGATGAAAGGTGAGTAAAGCGTACCAGGTTTATAAGATTATACTTCTCGTCACCCACAAGGCCTTGGATAGTCATTTCGGGACATGTGATGCGGCTGTTGTCGCGGGGCGCAGCACAAGCTCCTCGATAAAGTCCCTCCAGTACAATCTCTTTCTTCCTCTTCGTGTCCAGGTCGTTCCAGTCCGCCTCAAAATTACCAGACAGAAGATTCTCGACAGCCAGCGCCACGAGGCTACCTTCGTCGAGCATGATGTCCTTCGTGACCCTCGCGATGCAGATATTTCTTTCGGTGGTATCATGGACCCGGTCGCATTGCGGTGCCCGCAGGATCTCCGGAAACCGTACACAGAATCTCTGGACCGACGAAAAGGGGAACCCGGCGTACTGCACGGCGATATCGTGCGCCATATGGTCGTTCCATTCGACGCGATGTGTGTGCTTATTGGGTCGCTTTTTTTGAGACAGTCTAGGCTCGGAATCGAGAGTCGCGAGGAGCTGTTCCATGACAGTAGGTGGGTCCCGGGTTGGGTAGGCTCAGACGAGTAGGGCCGGAATGTAAGCAATTGAAGAAAGAGGCAGAGGAAAAAAGGTGCTCGTGGACCAATCATGGACCATGTATGTAAGTACGCTACAAGAAGCAGCGGTCGACACGGGGACTGCGCGTGCGGCAAATTATTTGAAAAATCGTGGACAATGGTAAGGAATAATTCTACTTAGAGAAGAAGCAGTGTGTTGCGAGCACCGTATACAGCACGCGAGATCGGGTGAACGCGGTCGACTTGGCGATGGCGCAGCTTGTCGATGCACCTGTGTATGGGTGGCCATGTCCCATGCAACCGAATTGTACAAGGAGGACGTGATCCATTTCCTAGCATGTCGTATTTGCTCCGTCCCCTAGCCAGTATGTACTCACTGGGCTTGTGGACATAATCGCAGGACGGATGGCAGAGTCAGACGGAGCGCCTTGGACGGGCAGAGAGACAGTCTCCGACAAGGGGGGTCCAGGATTGAGACAGCATAAGACTTAGTCGCTATATCGACTCCGAGCCGGAGGACAGGAGCCCCAGAGCTCAAAACGCGGTGGTGGCTTGCGGCAAAATCAGTGGGTCGCACGTGTTGATCTGGAGCCCGGCCCATTGTCCTATACCGCCAGCGAGAGAAATTGCGCGGACGCCGATGATCATCGACTGGGTATGAAAATATTACACTACACCTCTTCGGAGTCATTCCATCCTCCTCATGGTCTTACATGGAGTATATTGCTGGGATATTGTAGGAAGGAAACACTTGGCTGGTCCATCGCGATCGTCCACGTCATCCAGACGCATGCCTCCCAATCCATCCTCCGCCCCCCTGCCCTTTTTCATTCCTTTTTTCCCCAAAACATCTCAGATGTCCTGAGGGCTCAAATTTCATGTTCTATTCTCTCCATGCCCGTGTGTCTCCCTCGGCATGGCTCTCGCTGCCCACCACCACCACACCGGCCGCATAGCAGTAGTCAACGAGTCAGCATGCCCACGTGCAACTAGGCAGCTTCCAAATGCGGTTCGAGCCGGGACGTAACCGTGACGGGCGGATCAATATCAACACATCAATGCGCAGCTGAGGCTGCAGCATCCGCGCCCTCATTCACAGAGACCGAGATAACACCAATTCGAGCTCGATGTCTTTATTTTGATTATGCCGCACTTCATAGTTAGTTACTTTTCCTTGGACTCATGAATCAGCACATCCTTGCAGCTATAAATTAGCGCATTGGAACTCTCTCTGCCAAAGGCACCGAGAAAGTGCAGGGCCTCGGAAGTACTCACTGCGGCTGCAAGACAGCCATTAGCTTGCCCCAATCTAGTTCTAAATGCTCCAACTTCGATCGAAGATGCTCAGAACTCTGCACAATTGGTGGACAAAAAAAAATGGCTTTAAGACATGGTCGAGTCAACAGAGAGGTTGCAGTTGTTTCACATAATATTTGAATGACGGAAGGACGAATCACCGCGTATTAAATCTGCCCCGGGCTAATTATGGTGAAGACTCAGGCATCACGAGGCTTTAACCTCAGTAATGCTCTCAACTCACCAAGTGGCCGTGGAAGTTTTGCGCTCTACAGACCATGCGAACCAGCCGGTGCACCCACTATTGCACTCGTAGCTAATTTTGGCATGATGTTCTCCAAAGATTCAATTCAATTCCTGTGTGGTGTGCGACAACTCCTGATACAAATAATTGGTCTCTCATATTCTCTGCTGATTTTTTCTTTGCTTCTTTATAGTTCCTTAGATCTACCGCGGCGGCTTAGCGTGTCCGTGAGCTCGTCTCTGGTGCTATGGAGGAGTCCAGGGGCAATAGTGTACTCTGGCGCATGTACACTTAGATAATCCCTGGGAACCGGCGTTCCTCAGCGGGACCGTGCCGTGTAATGCTACCTACCTACCTACATCGCTTTTCACTGGTGCGTAGAATAAGGGATGGACTGAGTGTACGATAGCACGAACGAGGCTTTTGGATGCGGACATAAGAATGAATGAGATCATAGAAAAGAAAAAAAAGACAGATCTGCACCATGAAGCCTTCGGGAGGATTCGAATCCATGGCCCACGAGACGCCTCAGTTACAACCAAAGTGCTGCGAGTGATTTGCCATTTAATCGGCGGGGGCTTTATATCTTAACCTCCCTCGACTTGGAATGACTTTCCTCTTCTTTGTTGTTTGACTTTTTTTTACTGCAAAAAATATCCAGATCAGACTTCATCTTCTTTCTCTATATTAACACCAACAGCGGTTCACGGGGAAGGTACATCAGACTATTTTGGGGGCACAGTGAAAGGACAGATGGATGCAGAACCCGAATGTTTTTGTTCATTCCAAAGGCATAAGGTCCTCGTTGATTAAATGGAAATAATTCATTCCACCTGGCGCGGAGTTATGAAAACGGCTAGTAAGCCGGTGGCTAAATTAAATTTGCGTTTCATTTATTAGCGAGCTGCAATTTTCGGGACTAAATCATAGGCGCCGGGGAATTGTGCATGTACGTAGGGAAGTGTAAGCTGGGCACAAGGAATCTGAGAAATATTTACATGACTAGCATCCGATTTTAGCCATATAAATTCACAAGATTATTTATGGTTGAGTCAGACGTTCCACATCGAGTTCAAGTGAGCGGAAAATGTGAGATCAGGGGACAGTAGACCGAGGAACCGGAACTGTTTTTTGAAAGAACCAAATGTGCGCCGCGTCGGGAATCTCGGCTGCGTTGTTGGAAATCTACCACAGCCCTGCTTACCGCACTGAACCGAAAAGCTCAATCTGCTGAAGTAAATAAAAACAATGAATGCGGCCCCAATCAACAGCGTCCATATATATTCAAGCCGAGCGATTGTACAGACTCGAGGTTTGATTTGATTTGATTTGATTTTCACTATTGTTACTGTATACGACCTAGTACGGTTATGACAGCAGTCCGAGTGGTGGGTATAAGGTATCTAGGGATGGGGTGGTGTTCGTTTCTAGACTAGAGGTCCGTTTTGCTCCCACAGGGCTCGCATTATCTATCCACATCTACGGCTTACTCCGCGCCCGGCCCTCACTCTTCGCCTCGCCCGTCCGTCCTCCTTCGTAACGCGATTCCCGCGGGCGATGACCACCCAATCCCGCACCTATCGCCCCGCGCGCAGACTTCTCGCTGGCTCCTCCAACAGCGCGTCTGTACTCCGACTCGGCACGCCATGCACGACCGCTCCCACTCCGTTCCTCTGACCCAACTTTCAACCCAGTCTGCCTCCGGTTATACAAGTGTGTTCATACATTTTCCAAAACTTGAATATACAATTTTCCATACTGTCACTTGCATTTCAATATTCCTGCATCCCCAGCATCGCCTGTTGGGGTCGAGGGAGGCAACGAGTCCGTCTCTAGACTCTCAGCCTCAGGACCAAGGCACCATGCTCCCCGTGTCGTGGGATTCTCTCGCCAGCTCCAAGATCCTCAACCCGTCCCTCGACGTCTCGGGCTTCACATAGAGCTCAGCCGTCCCCCGAATGGCAGCCACAACGTTCTCGTACAAGCCCCTATACCGGCCAAGCATGCTGGGATACTTCCCGATGCACAGCCCGCTCTCTTCGTCAAAGGTTTGACTCTTGTCAAATTCCTTCGTTGTCGATAGTGTCCCCCATATACGCTCGTCCTCGCGTCCATAGTCGGGATCCGATGCCGGCTGGCAAGGGGAAGCTATGGCTTTGGCTTCTTGAGGGTCTGTTCCGAACTGCGCGTGAAACCAAAAGTTCAGGCTTGAAAGGAGGAATGGAGCAGGTTAATGGAGCAGGTTAAGCACCTTAAGATAAGTACCCTCGGTTCCTCTAACGAAGAACTTTAGGTTATCCTTCATGTGAGTAACGATTGCTGTCTTGACCATAACCGTAAGATTCTTCTGATCGCTTCCGTATTGTAGAATGATGGTAAAGGTATCGTCAACCTCACTGTCCACCCCACGATTCGACCTCAGAAAGCCTGTCACCAAAACCGGGCGCCCGAAAAGAACCAGGGCCTGGTCAACAGTGTGCGATCCTCAAGATTGACAGTTAGTCGTGCATGTCCGTCGCGACAAGACGAGGGGAAACTCACACCAAGCCCAAATGTCATCCCCTGGCCAGACGTGTACTCTTTCTGGGTCCAGCCCATGACCCAGGACGGCATACGGAAGTCGAAATGCATCTGCGCATCCCTGATTTCACCCAGTGCACCGCTCTTCACAATATGCTGCAACGTGAGGAAGTCGCTGTCGAATCTCCGATTCTGATAAACTGTCAATATTTTCCCCTTCTCCCTCGCCAGCTGAATCAGGTCATCTGCCTCCTTGCTCGTGTTAACAAACGCCTTCTCCACCACAACATGCTTCCCGCTCTCTAGCGCCCGGCGCACAAATTCCCCATGCTCATGTGTACAGATAACCACCAGCGCAATTTCATCGTCCCCAAAAAAGGCCTCGGCGGTGCGGTGGTGCCTCGCAGATGGGAAGTCGATAGTGCAGTGTGTTCCGGCGGGAGGGTGGGGCGAAGACGCAGGGTCGGGAGCTTCCGCGCGCTGCAGAAAGGCGCACACCCGCAGGTCCGGGTTGGGCAGAATGAAAGGAAGGTTGAAGCTTTTGGTAGAACCTCCGTAGCCGATGAGGCCGAAGTTGATGGGGGGAAACGCCATGGTAGAAGCAGTAATACGGTAGAGGGGAGTGAGGGCGAGAGATGAGCGGGATCCTGAGAATAGTGCGTTAACAAGAGAGCCCATGAGAAGAAAGAAGCAAGCGGGCCGCACTGGCAGTGGTTCCCGGGATTCCTTTTCCGCAGACTTTCCCAAGTTGCGCTTCGTCAGTATAATTAGGCTGCATTGAGGAGCCAAACGCCAGGCTGTCGACCGTCATTTTCGAGACTTTTCCGATTGGCTTGGCAAATTGGCTTGCCCCTATATCGGAGTTTGAATTTGGCTCTGATGGCTTGTTTGGCGTGGGCAAATTGGCTTGTTTGGCGGGCGTGGCTTGTCCTCAAATACAGCCAGCCATTCCACTGTAGTAGAATTAGTTTCAACAAAGTTTATATCAATCCAAGTGTGTATACCCTCATCGGCATGTAATTTTAGGACCATGGGCACTGGCGAGGCATTAGTATACAGTTGACAAGATATGCCTTCGCTTCGCTCCGGCACGAGGGCTCTTTCGGGTATATATCATATACGTCTTTCGGGCGCATTTGTACAATGATGTTTTATTGAATCTCAGGCATTTTACTCGGACTAATATTGAGCACTTGGTAAAGTTACAATCACGTTAGCGACGAAAAAAATGAAGCCCATCCTTCCAACACCTTCTTGTAGCCTGAACTTTCGAACAGGGAAACCCGACTGCTCCAGATTGAGCCCGAGTAAATGACCAATACGTAGCACTCACCAGAATAAGCGAGTTTTGTAAGAAATCTGGGAGGTAAATCTCGGAGTCCCTTCTCGAGAGTCACTGCAAGGCGGATGAGAGCGAACTGCATCATAAATCTATGGTATATTGAATATAATAATGCAGAGGTAAATTGGCGACCTAACTGCGTTGCTGTAAGAGAAGAGATAGGGATTCTGTTGGTGAAGTTTTTGATATTAGGTATTCCGATCCCACGAATGCTTCTAAATGAACAGGCGGCCATGAATCAAAGGCACAGTCTGGAAACAGAGCGAGAGAAGACAAATCCATTGTTCCGATGGACCAGTATGTTTCGTGATGGAATGTACATGAGCTGAGGCGGCTGAGCAGAACCAACAGAGGGGTACAAAGCACGGTTTTGAAGTCAATTTGATGAGGGGTTGTGTCTCGTCTTGCGAGCGCGCAATTGTGCTTGTGCATTTGAAGAGTAGGGGTTGAGACTTGTGCTTGCAGCATAGGAATAAAAACAAAACAGCTTGAGTGCCAGGAAGATTTGCACGGGAGAGTGGGCAAATGAGGTAAGGGGCAGAACGCCAAAGTGATGCGAGCCGTTTTATACCGCGGCATGCCAAGCAAGACTACGTGGCCGCAGCATAGCTGCCGTGCGCTGCAGTATTTCGGGAAATGTGGTTATAACTGTTTTGCACTGCGGCACGGTTGTTTCTGGTCTTGTGTTCAAGTCATGAGGCTTGCACATGATTCTGCGGAATGTCAAAGACTCAAAATCGAGTCACTTTGCCGCAGTTCAAGGTCAGGAGGTATGATCCGGTGGTGCATTGGCGGAGGTCCGTGGCCGTAAATGGAACATAGCTGTAGGCATACTGCGTGCTCGTGGGAGTCGAAAAAGCTGCGAACGAAGGACCAGAGTGGAGGAATAGGAATGGAGATATACAAATGGGGATGCTGCACAAACATGTACAATCTGATTCGATAGATTTCGTTAAGAGAACGGATAATATTGACTCCGCTCTCCGTTATTTTGCTGTCCCAAATGCGATGACCTTCTGCCCGTGAACATCACCGCGCTCATACAATGTTCCAGTTGCGGAACCTGCGCGGCATCATTCAAGTTGGCCTTCATTGTGCGCTAACGGAGACATCAGAGCAAAAAATTCCCGCACGCCAGTGCGCTGTAGCCTGTTATTTTAAATCCGCTTTAAATGGCAACGAGAGTAATCCTATGTCGGTTATTTGAAGTGTACTGATGCCGCTGAAGGTAATCTTACTCTGACTCTTGAAGTTTCATCTATCTCACTTCAACTTTTCCATGCTCAACTGACTTCCTAGGCCCGAACCGTATGTTCGAAGCGCCAAGCTGATTCTGTGAGCCGTAACAGGCCAATCATTTGGTTCTGTCTGGACTCACCGTTATAAAATTAAACGCAATCCAATTTTGGGACATCCGAGGACTCATTGCAGGCCGTACATGCGGATTAAGACAGCACAGTGTTGATATGCACCCGAGTAGAAAGTCAAGAGCTCGTTCGATTAAATTCAGCTTCGGCTAATGCAGCGCTCCTGCGTTGATTCATTTGTCTGCCCCTAATATATGCACATGTAATGAGTGGTGTGTTGGTATATTGACGACAAATGCGAGCAGCGTTCAACGAACCCAGTGAAGCAAACCTCAAAGGAGGAATCCTTCGCGCCTCCAGCACCCAATCGGCTCATGGCTCAAAGGGAGTGATCAATGGCGAGTTGGGGACCGAAATGCCTCCTTGGCAGTCAAGACAAATTGTTGAGCTTGCATAAAGACCGAGTGCAAGAAGAAAACAAAAAAGCTCGAACACACCCATGTGGTTGTGCCAATAAATCAGCAAGCCCAAGCCAATTTCGAACAGATTAAAATGCAAGCCACTCAGAAGCCGGGTCGCTGACTTTAATGTAATATTCTACAGAATATCAATGGAAATTAGAGTGTTCCGCCGGTTCCCTAGTTGTACATCATCCCATATAATAAACTAAGCGACATTATTCATAAGAAAGTATAGCTATGCCATGACACAACCACGAAGCTCTCACAATAAGTAACGGCAAACTAGGCAGAAACCTGGCGCTCGCGGGGCGATTTCAGTAACCGTGGCATTGAGGCCCTCTGGAGAAAATGGCTTGTGTGCCCACTAGAAAGGTCGCTGTTACTGCATGAATAGGCCCAGATTTTGAGTTCTTCTGACCCAGAATTTTTCCCATATACTGGAAATGTGCGTTAGCGAGGTGGGAATTTCAATCACACCGAACTGGACTACAATTCTCCATTATTGAGGGTGTTGGGTAGGGTACATAACCGCCCATTTTTTGTCCGCTTGAGATGGGTTTTTTTACTCCCAGATGTCGTACATAGCTCCCCAGAAGAACAATCGAGTTGCGTGTTCTCACAGGAGGTAGTGCTAATGATATCTAACTTTAAACTTCACAGTGGCAAGAAATTTGAGGCGATGTCATCTTGTTCCCATCACTTGTGTCTCACAAAGCAGTTATTCAGGTTATTTGGCAACCATTTCTACACTCAATAAAGTTTTGAGAGTCTCTCATAATAATATATGAACTTCTGAGAGTCATTTACCCTCACACCGAAGCCTCCCCGCAGTTGTTGAAAGCGAGATCAAACCGATTTACACGCCAACACAGTTCTGTTCATTCTCAAGGGATGTATCAATTGGCGTGGGCTTTGATGCCATCAGGACAAAATGGCTTGCGCACTTCGGAGTTTGAATTGAGTTTTAAGTCCATGCCAAGTGTCTTGAAAGCAATGCAGAGGACCCTCAGCAAAATCCAGCACTCCGATACATCGCCTTGGCTGATGTCGACTGCCAACGGAAGGGATATCCTAATTTCCCACAAATGGAGCTACATGGTGCCAATTATAGCTTGTGCGTGCCTATTTTTCAACATGGCACGAACAATTATTATGTTCTTTTCTCTCCCGCTGTGTGCAGCTCCTTTTACCTGTTTCTGCTACCAAGACAAGCCAGTGATTCGGTGGATTTGGGGCTGGTGGAATGTCGACTTGGGCACAAATATGTAATTTGTGGTGAAATTAGCGAGTCTAATACGTCGAACCTTGAGTGGCAGCATCCTATGGACATTTAAAGAGTGCTCCAGTATGTATATTCATGTTTACAAGCTCTTATTTCACGTTCTCGCTGAAATTCATGTTGGCGGGCCAAGCGGACAAAGTGGCGTGGGCTTTGATGGGCGTGAGCAAATCGGCTTGCCCCACCAAACGCCCACGCCCACGCCAAAAAAGCCAATTGGCGCTGGGCCACGCCATTTTTGCACGCCAAAATGTTAACTCTCCGTCATTTTCACCCACTGCGTTCAGGCCCTGGATAGCATGACTGAATGGCGAGCCATCTAGCCAGCAACTGGCCGGCGCCAAATGTCGAGGTCACGCTAGCCGCCTCGACGAGCTGCGTCTAGCCGTGGCTAGCCGTCTAGCCGAAGCTAGCCACGGTCCTTGTCCCGCCCGCATCTTTATGCACAGTAATTCAGACTCCAGATATGGGATACCTTACATTGCGCAGTGTGTGAGTTCGGTGTGAGTTTGCAAGTTACGCGTGACAGTCTGTGAGTGACTGTTTATTTGGCATCAGGTGGCAGTGTCGCATGATCCAATCCTCAATTTGCAGTGTCCGCGGTGCGACTCCATCCACCCGTAGCAAGACAAATATGTCGTTTAATGCAGAGCAGAGCTGAGAATACTTGACCCATGATCGTGACTCACGGTGGAATAAATAATCTATGGTAGACCATCATGTCAATGACACAGGCCTAAGTATAGCCAAAGGAACGGCTAGCACCAGCAGGCCTAGCAAACTGGTGTCGAGTCTGCGCTACCTGGCTAGAAATCCTTCGGCCGCTTTTCTCCCGCCAAAATGCTTCGGCATTGGAACCGGCTGAGCATAATGCCGAAATATGCCGTGATGCATCGTAAATCGGCTTACTCTCTATCCCGAATTTCTGTGCATCATTCAAAAACTTTCGACGAAACCCGAAACAACCCGTCCGCTCCAGGAAAATACGGGAGCGGGCGCACGTGAAATGAATACATCCTCATCGTGTGGTTGCAATGGAAAAATAACCATTCCTTCAAACTGGACAACGTCGAGACCATTGTCCTACTTGTACTCCGTTGCACCGCCGCCCCTGTGCAACCTAAGACGGAGCGTCCAGGAGCGTCAATACTATGATGAATAGCAGCGAGGCATTTTAGCAAGACACCGCCGACGGTTCGAATATCCAGCAAGACGCAAGGAAACCAGCGAACCTATTTAAAGAATGGAGGGCCCCTGTCTATCTCCAACAAGACGCCGCCGACGGTTGGAATATCCAGCGAGCCGCAAGGAAACCAGCGGACCTATTTAAAGGATGGAGAGATCTCCAACAAGACGCCGCCGACGGTTATCCAGCGAGATGCAAGGAAATTATTTAAATAATGGAGGGCCCCTGTCTATCTCCTCGCTCTCCGTTTGAATAAAAAAACTTCTTATTCCAGCAATAGATATTTTGTTATTTTCTAGGAGAAAAATTCTAAGGAATTGATGACCGCAAAATTGAATACCAATGTGTCATGCTTGCAGGATATAATAGCGCCACTGGATTCGGCATTTAACAAGGTAGCGGGTTGTGCTGCTCGTCGGCCTTACCCGCTTTATTTGGATCTCATATGTACTCCGCCCGACCCAAGCAAAGTCTTTCCCTTACGTTTTGGCTCAAACATTTGACGGTTACTATTTAGTTGTTGAATCTTTGTGAACTCGCAACATTACTGAATATGGGCTGAGAGTAAGCTGGTTTATGACACCTTCCGGCATGTCTCGCCATTATCTTCTGCCGTTCTCCTGCCGAAGGGATTTGGCAGAGAGGAAAGATGCTTACGAAAAAGATATGACGAAAATGTGATCGTCTGCAAGTCGTGAAAATCAGGCGCTATAAGACCCTTACCTAAAGGGGGGGGGGGGGGGGGGGGGGGGGGGGGTAGCGGGGATCCTTTGATTGTAAGGGTGTGTCGCCAATCATGAACACTTTGCCAGCCATTAACCAGGATCTCAACCTGGGCAAGCCCTTCTTTGTTCAACATTTTCGATCAGATGCCAGTGAAGAACCACTTCATCGGCGTCTCGCTGCCACGTACGGACGACCCTAAGGGTTCTGCGACGGGGCCGTTCAGTATCAACGAGGTGGATCCGGCCCCCGCCGCACCTCCCAGCGCGCCTTCTCTCCCGCTCCTCCCCGGCAACAACAGTATCTGGAGTATCGTTTTGGACAGCATGTCTGTGGACAACGTAACTGTCACGCTTCCCCCGTCCACTGTTTCTGGAACCCCGTCTGGGAAAGTAGTCGCAATGTTGGACACCGGCACACCCAACGGCCTATTCCATCAACAGCAGCTCGACGCCATCTACTCCAAAATCCCTGGCGCAGTCAATGCGACGATACAACCAGGGGTAAAGAAGTGGACCATCCCATGCAACACGATGTCCAGCCTCGCTTTACACTTTGGGTGCGCTTTCGGACGTCAACTGTAATAATTCTAATGATTATTACAGAGGTCAGTCCTTCCCAATCCATCCGCTCGATATCCCGACTCTTTTCCTTGACTCAAACAACAATCCGGTATGCGCCACCCCCATGGGACGCTAGTGATGAGACCGCTCCCTTCGACATGATCCTTGGGGACTCGTTCATGCGCAACTTTTACACCATGTGCGTTTCCGCTACCCTCACCTCGTTTCGTTCTATTCTGATCACGGTCCAGCTTCAACTTCGACATCTCGCAGACGCCGAACGCTCTCTCTCAGACTGACGCTGCGGCTGCGGCCAAGGATGCAGTTCAGGTGCGGACGGCGCTGCTGGCCAATTTTTCCGCAAGTGCGCAGAGCAAAACCGGCTCCGACAAATGCTCTGGGACGAGCCCAAGTGCACCCATGCTCGCCGGGCCGCTGTTCGCTGGGTTCCTCAGCGTTGCTGTCCAGAGTTTCTGATGCGTCAGTATTTCTTGGTAGTAATTTATGTAGATACTAGCAGTTACCCGTGCTTTTCCACGGACGTAAACTTGAACATGATTTACATACAGATTTATAGCAATAAAGATACCCCTCGCCGCCAACCTCTGGTTGGCTTATCTGCATGTGTTGGCAGCTACGATTGCATTTCGCTCGTAATATGGGGAACTTCCGGCCATAACCGACTTCAGCCACTTCAAATCTGCATCCTTCATGTTGATATATTCACTTTCACCGAGTCCATCACTCACAACTCCGTGTTCATGCCGTTCTTCATTTTGATGGCATTTATGCGTATTCCTGGACCCCGTGTTCAAATATTGATAAGTATACTAACATCTATCCGTTCATAATACTGGGAAAACACAGAATGAATCTAAGTCCAGTAGTCTCTTAGACAGCAAATTCAACCTGCGTTCAAGATCCAATGCTGCTTTTGTTGTCCAACTCGGCCCTCCACCTTAAAGTTTGTTTTACATCATGCACATGAAGACTGAAGATTCCCTTTTCCCGGCCGTCATGTTCCAATTGTTCCTCCTGAATTTAATCTCCCACCCGTGTACCGTACACAACCAATACTTTTTCTCCACAAGAAGGACACCGAGATCTGAATGCAAATCATTTGGTAGTGCACCCGCGCCATTTTGTAGTCCAAAATGATTCATGGCATCTGATGAGAGTGCGACGACAGGGCTTCCACAACTCCCATCATTTATTTGGGCGGAGCAGGCGACGCTGAAAATAGCTGTAAGTGGGCCGCGCGCGCCCAGAAAGACGCTCAGATTGCGAATGTCTGAAGGAAAAGAACAGAAATTCGAAGCAGCTCAGCTCCATCTGATGCACGCGGTGGGGAGTCGAGCCCCAAACCGTCGATAATGAACTATACCGATGTCCTGGGGACGACGCGTGTACCACGCACGACTACGGAGATACTCAACAGAACTTTGGGTGTTGTATTCGACTTTTTGGAACAGTTATGGCGTAGGAAACCGCCTTTTGGAAAGGTCAGCCATATGTTGGCTGAATGTGCGTCTGCGCTCGATAAAGTAGTGCAAAACCTGTCCCATATTACTCCTGAGCCATGAGACTAAGAAAAAAGAAGGGCCGAGGGAGGCAAGCACCGGCGGGGAGTCGAACCCCGGTTCAAACGTCCTCGATATCGCCATGATCCGCAAGCAAATTGAACGGTGTATGATCGGTGCGGACATTGCGGAGGAAGGATGTTCGATTGTATATCAACCGGTTCGTGTGATTGGACCGCAGTCAGACTGCAACCCTCAGGGTTCACCGTGTTTCAACCCCGAAACTGTCGATGCTAACTGTCTTCCACGATCAATGTCATCCAAACGACGCGTGCATTTGTACGACCGTTGCGGCTATTTGACAGTTCGCGGCAAAGATGGCACGAGACGTACCATTGTAGACCATTTGTCTGCTTATTTCGGTCGAACTGTTTTTATTGAATACTTAGAACGAATATGAGGTGACTAGAAGTCGATATGTTGTTCTAGTAGCTACTACAGCTTTTATACTACGAAGGTGAGTCATAATAAATCTATCGAAAGTCATACTAGCTAATTACGAGCCATATATTCTACTGTGCACGGCTGCGCTGTTGTCGCGAGCCGCTGCGTGGTACTGCGGTACCGGGAACCGAGGTCCGTGAGTAAGGAACCCATATTCGGCTTGCTCAGGTAAGCAGCCAAATTCCACCAGTTTTAACTCTGCCCTTGAGATCTGGTTTATATGTGGCATACCCCGCAACATGGGCCACACAAATGATCACCAAAACATAATTGCACCCGCCATACACCAGGGACTCAAACTCGGGTTCGTCAAAGATGTATCGATGAGGGAGAACGAGCGACCATCCAACATGTGGACTGGGAACACATTGTTTCGGTCAAGAAAATCGCTTCGATATGCCAGGCTTACTTTTTCCCACGTTTGTGTCTGCGATTAGCTTTCGTTCTGGGCTCTAGACCTTCGCCACGTGCGAGAGTTAAACGTTTCAACGCTAAACACCATCCGTGGGAAGACTCCTGTCAAACAGTTGCCAACGCTGAAGAAAGTTTTGAACTGGGAAACTCCTTTTGTCGTCCTCCATGTACCGGTTGCAGCTTGCCCTCCACGGCTTTGCAACTTCCGCATGCGTGACTACGACCCTCAGCTTCGCCCTAATCCTTCTTAAGCCGTCGTCTGGCCACCTGAGCCCTAGTTTCTCCCGTCCGCCACCGCGACGATGCTGACCCTCCTACTCTCGCTCGTGTTGCTGCTCGTGCCCGCCGTCTGTGCCGAGCCCCCGCACCAGCGCGCGGACGACTCGTACCGAGGATATACAAGAAGCGTCCACTCGCCCGATTTAGAACAGCGGCGCTTGGGGTGATAGGCGGCTCAGAGCCGCCTTTGATATGTGCGAGAGCCGTGCTCGAGTCAAATCCGGCACTTGCTATTTGGACCGGTGACTAACGGGGCCACCTGCTCTTTCTTTCCTCCCACTTCCACCCGTAAGCGAAGCGCCGCCCTTTGCTTCAAGGGCGACGCCTGAGCCGCTAATTGCGTGTGAAACGCCGCTGATGCGGCGCATGCGCCGCCCTTCATTTTGCGGTGCCGCTGTTCTAAATCGGGCGCGTGAGCCGCGTTTCGTTGGTCCCGACTCCTCAACGAGAGTTTTACTGTCATATCTTCTACCGTGATTTCCAAGCAATGCGAACAACGTCGACGATGGCTTCCTCCAGAGCCGGTACCTGGTGAAAGTATGGTGTCCTCAGGACTCCTCACCGCAAAGCAACTACTCATGCGTGTTAAAGAGCTACAAGATTTGTTTCCCTGTTCCCAAGTCAGCGAAGGACGACATCGAGAATGAGCCCGCTCACAAGGCCAAGAGAATTGCCGCCAGGGCTGTCCGCAAGCCGCCCGCTGAAATTTTACTCATGATTGGCAAGCTCACTCCGCGCTCAATTGCTCACGTCGCGATCATTGTACCTGCTGCTTAGCCTTACTATATAATCTATCTTCACGTCTGCTACGGCTTCTCCTACCCCCAAATGTACAGCTTTATTGTCGACTACTTCGAAAGCCCGCGGGAGGGAACGCCGTATCGGGCGCATGTGGATAAATTCCTGGCGTGGTGCAACCAGTGTGTAATCAGTTTTTATCTTTTGTATCGCTATCTAACAGCTGGCGCAACAGGCAAATCTTTACTGCGCACGCCTCATCTGCTTCTACCGCCAGCACTTCTGTGAACTCCATGTTCAAACTGCGTGCCCGGCCCCAGCGTCGCACTGAGCTCGAGGCGTAGTCGTATCGTAGCACCGTGTAAATCCTCTCGCAATACAGATATTTTTATGTGCTCTTTGCGACGGAAACTTTTATATGATACTGGAATAAGCATAATAAACCTATAATACTGGTACCACAGCAGGAGCTGACTCGAAGCTGGCCTTCTCTTATGATATCAAGGCAGCCTGGTGCCGTCTCGCTAACAGCGACCAGATCTGGCCATGTCGCCACAGATCTGGCCATGTCGCCACAGATCTGGCCATGTCGCCAGATCTGGCCATGTCGCCAGCGCTCCCTGGCTCTGATCGAAGTTCCCTATCATGATGCGAGCGCCGAGCGAGCGCCAGCGGTACCAGATTTTGAGCCATATGACTCATGATAATAAGAGCGCCGATCCGCTTCCCGCACATTTGCTGATCGGTACAATATCAAGCGGCTCTCTAGATGATCAACAGCTAGCCGCTTCGTACACCGCCATTTCCGCAGGTCGTTAAAAGAAGGATCCACGCTCAGAGTCTTGCCCGTTCCTCCCATATTCTCCAATAGCTATGTCCGCCTTCGACGACAAAGGATCTCCCGCATACACGCCCCCTGCTGCCGTACCTGGTAGCTATCAGCAGCCACAGCCCGCCCACTATGTGCAGGGCCAGGCGCCCCATGGTTACGCACAGCAACCGCAGGGATACGCACCACAACCGCAGGCCAGCCAGTTGACCTTTCGGCGTGTCCCTTACTGACACCTGTCCTCTCTTCAGCTGCAGACCCAGCTCAGCGCCGCCCAAATTGGCGAGAACTTCCGCGGCCAGCGTACGTCTATTTGAAAGCCTGATCGGCCTCGTTTCTCTGCCTCCAACTTTTTGGTCTGCCGCAGTGTTCGCACAATGCGCGCAAGGCATCCATCAGCCGACGACAAAATACGGTGCGTAGAACAACCGCGGCGTCATGTATGAATGTGTTTGCTGACTAGCTCCACAGGAGTTTTCGGTATCATAACAGCCGTCGTCTGCTTCCCCTGCGGCCTCATCGCGCTCTTGTGCGTGTCCCCTCACTCTCACACACCCGCTCCTACTAACTGATCACTTTAGCATTGACGTCGAGCGCAAATGCGACCGATGCGGAATCAAGCTCTGAGACTCCTGCTCCAGTAGAGAGGGTCGGCGGCGCAGCGTGCGAGCCGCGCTGTAGCAGGCTATGAGAGGTCCCGGCGGAGGCAAACACTTGCCATTTTTGCACTCTTTTTTCCACACGCTCGTTCCGGATCCCCCTCGCTTGTATTTAATGGATACAGTAATGGTACAGTATTAAATCATGAATTCCCTCGCCCGCGGAGGACCAGGATGAACTCAAGCATGTAGAATATTGGCCGATTGATGTGCATGGGAATATCTTTTGTCCCTACTATGTTGCCCAGCCATTTTGTACTACGAAATGGTGGTGGAAGGCTGCCGTATTGTGGAGGCAGTCAACACCCGAGCAGTCGACCAGACAAGTCTAATAGGAGCCAAGAATGACAGAACAATAGTGTGGTCATTCAAGAGCAACCACTATAGGAAGGTACATGGTGGTTTTCAATCAGGTTTTGTATCTCGCTAATTCCATTCTCCAGCGGCGCATTCTCCTGCCGTTTGCGTACCGATTGCTCCGTTCTCGCGCTATATTCGAGGTCCCAGGTAAGTCAACACGTCTTCGTGGAGCATGGGGCTCACTCGTGGTCCATTCGTCATCACTAGACGTAGCAAATGCAAATGCATCAGGGAGAATCAGTCGTTTGAGTCCATTCGAAGACATTACGAGTTGTCCTCCCCCCTTTTATTTTTTTGCTTCCCCGGGACGCAACTTTGAGCAACGGCGACACTATAATTACCCCAAACACCCGTGGTTCTCGTCAACATTCACCGTGCTCCTTTCTCTCGTAGGTGAATAAATTATTGTCCACCTATCCGAACACCAACAAGTTTTCGTGGAGTGCGGTATTCATTCCCAATCATCAAGACAGGAACGTGAAGATTTATGGGAACAGCGGCGATTTGACTCGGCCCAAAGACAAGCTGTTGGAGGCGAGGCTAATGACTTTTCTTTTTGCTGCGCTGCTGTGTTGAAGTTTTAGACAAGTGAATAAATGAGTCCCTTGGTTACCTACTGTTTGTGTGACCGACTGCGTCAATATTTCTGTGTCATCTGTCCTTACAAACAATTACATGCGAACAGTGGAGCTTGTCTCTACGTAGACCCCAGATGTACGTCGGCATCTCCTAGTGTGTCCAATTACTGAGGTAGGAGAATAACGGTTCAGTGGAGGATCCGCAGCTGCAAACCATCAGGTTGAGCGCAAGGAATTCATTGTGCGGGTGGCGCTCGTTCTGGTGCAGCAAGGTTGAAGGAGTCCACGAAAGATCGATGACTCGAGGCAACATTATAAGTAAAATCACGAGAAAATGGTAATATTATTCTAGGCGACGCAGATAGAAACTGCAATAGAACCAGCTAGCTGGAGGGCATGGAATAGTTAACGAAACAGATTAAAGCGGGGTGCGGATCCCATCCCAATCTCCGAATAGGTACAGATGATTGCGAATATGCGTCAAGAATATTGCAGGTTGCAGCGTGTTATGCGGATGAATTCGAAGAAGACAGGGGTGGCAGCGGGCTACGAGCTGGAGGGAGTAGGTTGGTTACCTCGGCTCGATCGGGGGCTGGAGTCCCAGCGTTCACAGTGACCGAATTTCGTTGACAGAAAGAGCTCCTGAAAGTTTTAAACGGAATTTCGTCCGGAGTAGCAAGCCTAGAGCCCGGAGTAAGAGTGGCTATGGGGCCTCGGGAACCGAGATCTGGACCCGGGCGCGCGAGCCTAGCGGAAAAGATGAGAGAGAGCTCTGCAAGACATCAGGGACCGAACTCCTCGCATGTGGATTCAGAGGAGAAGTAGATGCGGGGTGCATAAAGCGAGGAGCCGGGTGGCAGACCGAGTGATATCCGCGCCGCAGACGTGGTGGGAAAGAGGGGACTCACAGACAGCCAGCAATGAATAAAGAGGAAGGAAACGATAGGAAGAAATGACCGAGTGGATGGAACGATGGGAATACACAGTTGGAAGAGGAGAGATCATATTTCGTACATGAGTACGTTGACGACCGATGAATATATTGAACGTGATATGTGAATTAGGGAGTGGATACATGCACCCATGGCCGTGAATAGATGGAGCAGATGCGGTTTCCTGACTCACCAGACGGCGAGCACATGAGAGACGGCGCCGATATTATTGAGTGTCGGGACGCACCGCGATGGATCCACCCCGATAGAATGGAGGTTCGGCCCTGTTGCAGGTAAAACGCACCGTACGCGACGGGACGCACCCATGTCCCGCCGCGTATACGATTGCAGGAATGTCCGGCGGGGTGCAGGAGGGGGCGCGTATGTAAACCTGGGGAATGCGCGGGGAACAATGAAAATCTATCGAAATCGAAAATTGGCATTGTCAGGAATACGCACCGGCGGCGATGGAGGGTGGGGCTTCCCGCTGCCCGACTCTAGAAGGAGATGGCCTGCGGGTACAGGGCGGCGAGACACGACCAGAAGGCGCAGTGACGCACCGTGATAGAGATTGTCCAAGTAGGATGCAGGCTGCCGGTAGCGTTAATATGGGCTGAATTTGTCATGTGAATGGGAAGAAAAATGAGAGAAGACATAAAGGGAGGAAGGAAACCAGAACAGCATATGAATGAATCGATTATAGAATAAAAGCTCTTGTCTACAGCAGATCGTACAAACAATTGGCCTAGTGTTCTCAAAATTAGATGCGGTGTGCTCGTAAATGGAAAGAAGTAGTGCGCCGCACCCCAAATCGATGCAATCCAGCCTGCCTACTGCCGGCCGCCGACGGATTGGAGATTGATGCGAATCAGTAATGAACCGATGAATATGAACCGCGGAAGGGGGAAGTGGAAGAAGTCAGGAACGAAGAACTCACGCACCGGCGACGGGATGGTACTGGTACGGATCCGAGTCTGCTTCGTGGGTTTCCCAGTTCTATGCTTTGTACGAGATATTTCCCCTCGTGAAAACCGAGTGAGCGTCGCGGTGAATTGGCGAAACCGAAGAGATGGCGACGTGAGATGATCTAGGGAGGACGGATGAGCGCAACGCATCGGTTAGCGCGCATGAGAAGAGAAACTACAAGAGGGAGACGCCAATCGGAATTTAGTGCGCGGTGGGAGGTGTGATTGGCAGTGTTGTCTGAGGCCAGGCCGAGAGTCAAAAAGGTCTGACCCATTTGACCCTTTGACCGGGGTCTGACCGGGTCTGACCCTCGGCCTGACCCTTTCCAAATTTGGAAAAGTCCTTCGTTACAGCTGTTAAGGGTCGTGTGCAATGCTAGCAAGCCTTACCCGACCATAATCCAATGTTCTGAGTGGTCAGGGCGAATATCTCCTGCCTACAGTATCAATTTTGAAAGATAGTCAGATTTACCGGTATGGAAAACTGCTATGTGAACAACAGGGCAACCCCATATCCAAATGCACCCCGAATGGCCTGTGAAAAGATTCATAGTGATACCGATGTCAGACCATGAATTAATATAACATGTGTATGACTCAAAACTGTGGCGGGACGGTCAGATCAAAATCGGTCAAAGGAATCAATGTTGTCTTTGCAATAAGAAATGTGGTATAATCTGGCAATACATGGCAAAGACCATCTGTTCAATTGTACTCACACTACACGCCCGAAGGTGACTTTGAACATCCAAAGAATGATGCGGAGAGCTTCAAAGTAAGTCCAAACACGGTCATGGCCAGGGCGGGATAAATATTTCTCCGAATGGGTTCGCATTATAGGACCGTTTGGTACAATATCGACTGGTATATCCATTCTCTCAATGATCCGATTTTACCCTGATTTTCCGGTGGTTCTACGAGTTTTAAAACGGGTATTCCAAAAAAGGAAATCCGGCCTTGACGAAACGGTCAAAGGCCGGTCAAAGGGTTTTGACGCCCGGTCAGACCCGGTCAGACCCCGTCAAAGACAACACTGGTGATTGGCAGGAGTGCGGACGGAGAGAGTGACGAAGAATCGAAGGCGGCAATGCGGAACTCAACGAAAAATGAGATATGGGGAGGTAGGAGGAGAAGAAGAAGAATGGAAGGAAGTGGTAAATAACTGGGATGAATACGCGCTTTTGGCGGCAGACAGGACTGCATATAGTGCGGCGGAAGCCGCTGGAGGTTTCAGCGGTAGAGTGCAGTGCACAGCAAGAGGATGGGAGGATCGCAGGGGACGAGAGACAATGGCGAGGGTGTGTGGGGAGTTTGGGAAGGCAGGGAGGTATACAAGAGTGAGAGATAGATAATGAGTATAAGACTCACCGGCGCAGCTCATCGATACGCGATAGCCGGGAGGTATTAATGCACCGCAATCCATCGGATGCGAAATGTATACGGCAGGCGTCTGAGAGAAACTTGCGCTAGGGTTATGCAGTGAATACGACAAGCTTGCGACGGAGATAGTTTGGGAACGTAAATGCTTGCAACGGATAGTCGTGCGGAGCTGCAGAATACATGGGTGTGAAATAAAGAGGGAGAGTTGGAAGATGCGCGGTGGCGTACTAGCAGAGTACAAATGGGGAGTGGGTGTGAATGAAATGCGCGTAGTATAATCTGAGGACGAGAGCATCAGAGGACCAGCAGTCTGTGGAGATGGGAGGCAAGAATACCAATATGACTAGACGGGAAATCTCTGCCTACTAGGATCTCCTACGCGGCCAGCCATGGCATGGGAGTTCTGAGCCATAAACGCTCGGCACCGAGTTCTGTTGGCTTGTAGAGTCGCTGGTTCGCAATCGGAGTCCTTGTCAAAGGGGGCGGATCGGGCCGAACGGGATCAGCCAAGCAAGGCCAATTCGGCACAAACACTAGGTCACAGCGTCCCACCCAGGCTGCTCACCGCTCCCCGCCCGCCTAAGACGCGCACGATGTCTCGCTGCTCGCTCGGACGAGTACGAGCTCTGTATGTGTGCCCTGCCCTCTGTCAATCTCCACCAGATCTCCGCGCGCTGTGTTCTGAGCTGTGCACTCCCTCGCCCGGTATACGTATTATAACGTATATACACGCAAAAACCTGCACACCCGCTCCGCCGCCCTTTCCACCATCCGGCGGGAAGAGATAATCCGGGCGGATGCGCGCGGTGGCTGCGACGAACGTGAGCGAACATGCTGCGACAGGTGCGTTTTCTGTTTCCTTCATCCTTCTCTTTTCCTTACTTCATTCTTAACCCATTCCTTCATCGCCCCATTATGTCCTCCCACTTTCATCGCTTCCTCTTCCATTATTTCTGCAAATTCCACTCCGTACTGTCCCTCCCTATGCTAACACTCCGCCTAGTTCTTCGCCATGTCCCGTCCACGCTCTTTGGCTTCAAGGTGCTTATCTTTTATCTGGTCAGTAGCCGGACTAACCGATACCCCTCAGACCGTCATCCCGGCCGTGACGCGCCGCGCGTCGCCTTCAACTACCGCGCCCCCGGCGCCCTTGCCCTTGCCCGCACCCTCCTTCAAGCCGCGTCCGCTAATGAACTCGCGGTGCGTCCCTGTTCTCCTTCCGCCCATCCTCAGCCTCCATCCTCCTTCCCTTTCTCAACCTCCTCCAACGCACCCTCCCCCAATGCACACGATTCACCTACAGCTGCCCAACACTGACATCGTGTTCTTTTAGTCCAGCAACACCGTAACACAGCCTCTTCACGCACGCCCCGTTCCCCACATCCAACTTTTTCGCGCACCAGAGCGGCTGCGCGTTCCGTTCCGTGTTTTATTTTTATTTTTATTTTTATTTTTATTTTTATTTTATTCATTCTTTTCCATTTTGGAGGGGTCTCTTTGCGTCTGTTCTTTTCCATGCCTTCTCTCACATTGGGGTTTTCTTTTTCGTGGGGGTCCATTCTGTTTTCACGAGGATGCGTTGTTCATTCGTTGCGTCCAGAAAAAATCTCACAGGAACACAACATAGTCGTCTCATGGCCTCCGCCAAGCTAGTTCATGCCGGGTCTGTACCCGATGGCCAGCATCAGCCGCTTCTCGTTGTACTTTGCGGACGTGCTGTTTCCTATGGGTCTGTGGGGTTTTTTTTTTTTCACCGTTCTTCCGTTTTGCCACGTTTTCTTTTGGGGGGGGGGTGGAGGGGATTTTTTTCGTTCGTTTTGAAGCCCGCGTATTTTCTTTGGGGCCTTCGATTCTTTTTCTTTTTCTAGTCCTTTTCGTTTTACCGAATGGGACGACGTTTCACGGTCCAAGTGCAGTAACCGTATGAAGTTTGATTAAGCAACTGGCGTCTCGACGAATAATCCGGATTGATGGCTGATTTGCTGAACAATCTGCAAGTGCCTTTTACTGAGTGGAATGCTGTTTAAACAGCTGTGTAATCTAATCAGGTTGAACGGAACGACGGCGGTCCAGGGCGGTTTAAACAGTGTTCAAACGGGCCAAAAAGGACTTTTGCACCGGGGTTCGAACCCAAAGCTCAATGAACTGATTACATAAGAAACCCAGCGGACCACCAAGAATCTGACTGAGCCAACATGAAGTGATGGTTGAGTATTATAATGGTCTTTTATTAGGGCCGTGGGGCCGGGTATAAAGTGTTGAACTGTCTGTTCAACTGGGCTCAAGCTGGGATTAAGCACGCCTACAAGCGACAGTTTAACCACAACTTGAGGAACAAATGAACAGGAGGTTCAAAACTGATATTTCTTTAGATTGTGAGACTTGGTTTTATTTGTGTCTTGTCAGACAAAAGTCTTGTCCCATCAAGGTTTTCCTATCACTATTATCACCACAATTACATTGCTCCTCTTCACTCAGATGTTTATTCTGTGCCTTGATACTGTGGTGAGCAGCCCAGCTCTCCTTTCATCTTTCTGTGCCATTTTCCCAATAATCTCTGTAATTCTGCTATAGCAGTTTGAATGTTCAGGAATGCATTGAATCAGTACTAGCTATGCTTTTTCTAATTGTCTTGGCCTGACTGAAGTCTTAAATCACATAGAGTCATTAGCTGGATTAATTGAGAAAGCCATTCATCAGTTATCCTTGTTCACTCCATTTGATATTCTTGCCTTGCAACATTTGGGTACCCCCGAGTCTCAGTCAGAGACTCGGGGTATTCTTCTACAGCTCTATGTTGACATGGAACACACTGAGAACACCTCATAGATAAGCTGGGGCCTGCCCCAAACCCCCTCATAGCAGAATGTGTCGCTTGGACCTTTCCTGGTTTAGGAGAGTATGTTACTAAGCAGCCGTCTATAGTAAGGTATTTTTTTTGCACTTGGTGTTAAGTAGTGTATTTTTTCGCATCTATTGGGAGCAGTCCCTCCTTCTCCCAGAGTGGTACCTTTCTTGCACCAGCAGTTTCCTTGAGGTGGTGATTTTTTTGAACACTGGTAAGCGGTGTAAAAATTGGTTGATGACAAAGATGCATATTTTTGCCAGAGGGATATGTTTATTTTTGACTTAATAAGGGGCAGGACAAATGAAAGCAGTGGATTTTTCATCATTGAAGGGTTATGCATCTTTTACGCTCTAATTCTAGAACTAGGTGTTTTTTTTGGAAAAAGAGTTAATAATACCGTTACAGCATTGCCTCCGTACTTTCGGCAGTCTCATTTGTGTTTAAACCGTCGCTTTTAAGCGTGTTTAATCCCAGCTTGAGCCCAGTTGAACTCAGAACAGACAGTTCAACACTTTGTACCTGGCCCCACAGCCCTAATAAAAGACCATTATAGTCTTTGATTGTCACTTCATGTTGGCTCAGTCAGATTCTTGGTCACCCGCTAGGTTGTTTATGTAATTGGTTCCTCGAGCTCTGGGTTCGAACCTCGGTGTAAAAGTTCTTTTTGGCCCGTTTAAACACTGTTTAAACCACCATCGTTCCGTTTAACCTAATTAGATTAACAGCTGTTTAAACAGCATTCTGTCCAGCACAAGGCCCTTGCGGATTGTTTAGCAAATCAGCCATCAATCTGGATTATTCGTTGAGACGTCAAGTGCTTAATCAAACTTCATATAGATTCTTCCAAGTGCAGCGCGGTATACGGATCGGGACGACGTTGTACAGAACGGGACGTCCCGGTTTGGATCATCCCTCTGTCTTACCGAACCATCGTTTTCTCATTGATCCTTCCTCCCTCCATCCACCATTTCCATCCTTCTTTCTTCCAATCCTCCCTCGCGTCCCGTGCCAATTTTTCACCTCGTCCGACCTCGTCCGCCCGTTTTGCCGATCCTTCCCTCCCTCTATTTTTCCTCCCTCTCATCCCTATCATTTTACCAATCATACTTCCTGTCTCCCGTCAATCCATCCTTCTTCTTCCGTCCATCTCTATCGATTTACCGACCGTACTGTCCGTCCTACATCAATCCATCCTTATCCATCCGTCCATTCCTCCCCTCCTTTCCGTCACCATTTCACCGACCCAACTTTCCCACCTTTCCTTCTGTTTCAACATCGATCCTTACGCCCTTCATCCCTCATTCTTTTGTCCTTCCTTCCATCCACCCGTCATTGCTTCATCCTTTTCCTTTCGTGCTCCCTCATCATATACCAAATCATCCTCTCCTCTCTGTTTTACAATTCCGCACACCCGGTGGCGATACATCGCCGTACGTGGCAGGCAGCCGCGGCGAGCACCGCGGGAAGCTCGGCGCCTCGTAACTCGCTTCTCCCGACTCGTATTCGCGCCTTCCGCAGGGGACATCCCACAGAGAGTTGACCGCGGTGGTGAGCCTTTCCTTTTTCGCTCTTTAACCCACTATATTTTCCTTCCCCCCCTTTCCTATCCGCGTTCATTCCCTGTGATCACCAATCCCCCCAGTTCCGTCTCGGGACCTCAGCTCCCGAAATATACTCTCTTCTCCGCCATCTCCTTTCAATTGGCTCCCTTTAGTTTCGCGCTCACTCTATCCCCTAGGTTAATTCGCCCCAACACGATCCTACGACATCCCACGGTGCCCGAGACATCGCGGCTCAAGCTCCCGAGGAACGTTACAGTATCCACGAGCCGTCCGTCGCAACCCCCGGCGTGTCATAGCCCTCGCACTTCGTTCGTCGCGATTCGAATACCGCGAGAAGCAGAAGGGTCCTCCTCACGCGTGAGTACAACTGTCTCCACTTTCCCTCAAGGCCTCCAGTACCCCCGCCGCCCCACGGAATCCCCCTCGAAATATTCTATCTCCCCATTCCCAACTAACCCGGCACTCTGAATTCACCCCGTTGCGCATCCTCTCCTTGAGTATGTTGCCAATCCGTAACCACTCCGCCGTAGATCCGCAGAACGTGCACATATTTGCACCATTCCCCATTAATATTTCCCACCCGTTCTGGTTCCGTCCTCCACGCGATCGCGCTTACTTTATTGGCAGACTGTTCCCTGGCACGTGCGAGCTAAATACATAGCATCCGATTACTTGCGTGCTCAGCTCAGGAGAAGACCCCAGCTGTGAGCATTCCGTTTCTTCGTTCTTTCTCGTTCTCTCTCCCTTTTCCTCGCACGAACGGGACTCGGGTGTCCCTGCGACTTTCTACGTGTCCTCTGCTGCAATCGTTTCCCTTCTATTTTTACTAATATCACGCCTCCGGGAA
Source organism: Mycena rebaudengoi (assembly GCA_029282285.1). NCBI lineage: Eukaryota > Fungi > Basidiomycota > Agaricomycetes > Agaricales > Mycenaceae > Mycena > Mycena rebaudengoi. Next base: position 673,793 of record JARJCX010000050.1, on the reverse strand, counting down.
TATATATAGCGCCCTTACCCGTACCCGCCCTTGGTTTTGCACCAGTTGCACGCTACAAGTCCAACGCACCGCCCCCGGATCTCTCCGTTCGTTATCGCATCCGTCCCCGCAGGTTCATTCTACCCCCGGCGCCCCGCGGCTTATGCTAAATGGTACATACGCTCCATATACCAGCCCTGACGCCGATGACTCCACAGACCTAGCACTTCGTCGAATATCGACAAAGTCTTCCTCTCATGAGTCCATATGTCCAGTTCGTCCTCGCCCATTCCGCACCATCTCCATTCTTTCCTGCCTCATTCCTCGCTCCACCGTCTCTCACTCCCAATTCTATCCATATCCTGCTACTATCGCATCCTACCAACCCAACGCCGTGTGGCCGCGCTCTCCAGCACATCCCGCTCCTCCAACCCGCCCCTCTGTGCACACACTGTCGTCGATCTGCCCAATGCGTGTATATACACGCGTACCTACTTCCGCGTCCTCGTACTCCTTGTCTTTCCCATCCCCCATGTCAGAACCGCGAATACGCGACCTTGGGAGTCGCTTTCTTTCCCGCGCTCCCTCATACTCCCAGTCTCCCTCCCTCTTCGTGCTCCTATACTCGCGCGCCCGTCAAAATCGCTCCATCCCGGATCATCGTCGCGTCTCCGTCCCAGGCGCCGTTCGCCCGTCCTCGAGTTGAATAACAAACTTGGTGTATCAATGCAATTGTCTTCTCGTCATCACTAATATAATCATTCTCTCCTCATCCTCCGGCAGTAGCGCTCCTTTATTGGCGCCCATACATTGTTCTTCGGCGCCCCTCTACAGCTATGTCCGAAGCTCCATATCGTGCTCCTGCGATTCCCAGCGCATTCGTTCAAGCATTCCCTGCGGGTCCACGTAGTAGTTGTATAAATATCTTCCCTACCTCGGCGCAGATTTCGTCCACCCTCGCACCTCTTCACTCCTGATCTCCCGCCTGTGTATCTGCTCTTCACGCTTCAACAAGTCCGTGTTCTTGCCCGCTAGCGCCTAGCTTCCATTTTCTCCATTAACGAGAATTAAGTCTTTATTTCGACTCGTTAATCCTCCCTACCTCCGTGTACTTCTGAATCGGGCGTGTTGTAGTCAATGGCGAATGTATTACCCGGCGCCATCGAAAGGGTGATCCTGGTGCCTATTAATATAGCGCTAGGGCTTGGGCCCGAGAGTTATATACGCGCCACTTGCAAGTTCGCCGGCGGCCACCAGTGGCTTTCGCTGGCTATCAGCAGCCGGGCCTAACCCCAGAGTTTATACTCATCCAAAATGTGATCTCACATATTGAACAGTTTTTGTGACTCTTGCAGTAGGCTGCAAATATCTCATATGGACAGCTCAGGCAGGGATCAGAACTGTCACCATCAAATAACTGTTCAATGGGCCGCCATGGAGGGGAGGGCTGCTCTAAACTAAGTCAATGATCTGTGGCTGTACTATTTTGCGTCTGGCATTTAAATTTCCTGCTCAGCCAGGCGAGTCCCCATCGACTACCGCTTGGATGAACAAATTACCTTTATGTCTCTGCTATGTAGGAGAAAGATCATCATAATCAAGTATCTCCAAAAGAAGTCGATATGTACAACAAGCCAATATGTAGAAATTGAACGTGATACGTGGTACATAGAAAACACGACATTACCGGAATCCAGATTCATACACATAGAAATCAGTGGGTGGGCGACTTGTGCAAGGACGTGCACACGAAGCGGAAGCTTGGTGGATGTGGAGAGTCAGAGAGTATTCCACCACTCCTCAGTTTGTTGTGGAATGCCTGGAACGGGGTCTAATCTTGTTACGCCTCAGAGACAGCAGCCTTGGTCTTCCATTCAGGCGCGCATACACACCGCATGCATTGCAGAGGCAGTCACCGTGTTTGTTTCGCCTCCAAGCGGATGTAGTTCGCGTGTGGCAGTTACTGCACTGGGGCCTTTCAGGCGCGGCCCCTGTCGACTCGTCATCGCCATTATAAGGGTCGATGAGGTCCTTAGGCCGCATCAAATTCCGCTGCTGCAGGTAGACACCACAGGCGTTACAGAGCGTGTCATTAGTAACAGGATCCCTGCGCCATACGGGTGTGCTCGTGGCCCGGCAATGGTGACACTGCTTCACGCGAAGTGAATTGTCTGCGCTACCGCGACTCGAGCCAGAGGACGAAGTTGAAGTGGAAGGTTGATCCTGGCCTCCATCCTTGCATGGATCTCCAGGGCTAGTGGAGATGAGGGGGTAGGGATTGATGGTATTCGACGATGGCATGAAGAGCATTTCGTCCCAAGGGTCAAGGGAGAACGGATGTACGTCTGGATGTGAGGCGGAGGGCCATTGCGATGAGGATTGGCTATTGTGTGCGCTACTCATCGGGTACTCCGCATTGGGCACAGGAGACCAGCCGGCATTTACATTTGCTGACATGATGTTGGACGCCATCGGTGGGTCGGAAGTGTAGTTTCCATAGTTCAAATATGGATCCGGTGGTATGGGAGTTGGTGTATTCATACAACCGTATGGATCGGCGTACGCAGCGATATTCATAAGATTCGGCTGATGGGAATGGTGTGAATGGGAGTTGGAGTCAGGTGGCTGATTTCCCCGGGGATCGGCGACCGTCGGGTACATATTTCCCGAAGCCAAATAACCCCCAGCATATGCCGAGGGTTGATTTGAGTGAGTGGCACCTACTGTTGGGTAGATATTGATATTAGGCAATGATTCTGGAACCCTGCCTGCACACAGTATGATTCCACGCGTTGGACATTCCGGCCGCAGACAGAGAGTTGTTAGAAGGTTGAGGCGGATATCCCCCGCCTAAGGGGTGTATTTGCTGCTCTCTGCCCGAACTGGTAGGGGGATTACCGTAGTGACGAGGATCGGTCATTGCGTGGAAGGGTCAGGTTGGAGTCAAATCGCTTCGGGAACCTTATAGAATTTGAGAAACGGAGTTGCTGCCAAAACAATTAGGATAAAAACCGAGTGTTGTTTCCATTTGGAAAGAAACACTTCGTCTTCTGACAATCCAGACTGGGCCGCGAATCCCAGGAGAAGCCTGAATTTGAATAGGAAGGTAATTTGAGAGCCGTGAATGCTAGTGCTTCCAAATAGATGTAGCCGGGACGGAATGAAGCAATTTAACAGGTATCGTTCCAGGGACTTGATTAGCGTATGTCAGGATGAAACCAGGCTTCAGAGTTTAGTATCTGCTCTCCCGCGCCAATATCACGACTATTCTGTTCTTTAAAGGACCAACGACATCCTTACTAGCGATCAGATGCGAGTGGGCGGGCCTTCAGCCATATACCATAAATTCGGCGCCAAATATGAACCATCGGAAGTCCGGGGGATGGCAAGTAGAGACTCACATCGTGCCTGCTTATCATGGAAAAGACAGCACCAGGAGCTCGCTGAGTAGATATTTTCTGTTGAATGAGCAACGACTCGGAGAATCGAGCTACTTCCGTGTAAGTGGGTTTGCACCTCGGATGACATTCTGGTGCGTTGGAATCACTTCAAGGAACTCCAATTTTGGGGCCGTTTCCGTAGTTGGATCTACCCATATACGCGAGAGAATTGCAGCGCTGGCTGAAGTCCTCGCACAGCTACACATTATGACATCGTGAGAATCAACTTGAATGAAACCAACTCTAATTTATCTGGGCAGCGGCCAACATGCCTCGCAGAGCCGCATTCACGCCTCGAGACATGGCGCGTGGTTGGTCTTCCAATAGTTTCGCATCGACCGAGAGAATTCGGTAGGTAGTAGGTAGTAGTTACTAGGTAGGTCGGAGTGGGGGGATGATCGTCGGTCCGCCTGCACAGCATGAGTGCCAATCACTGTCAGTGTCATTCCGCATCTGGCCTTGAGTGAAATACTTAACTTAGTCAGCACTTAATCCATCAACAATCTCCGCGCAAATGTTGGCACAGAGTCGACGTATTATAACCAGTAAATTGACCTGCTAAAGGCCACTTGCAATTTGGGGGATGGCAGTCGGATTGAAGTGAGTTGGAAATGCGGTTGGATATCGACTGAATATTGATAGTGTGACATCCAGAGCACCATTAACAAGAGGCAATACAGACTTTCTAAGTAACTTGGCTGCAAACCGATGACCACAATATAATTCGAATGTAGCGGAATGCGCACGTGCATATTTTCAGCTGTCAATTCGGAAGTTCGTCAAATTGCATCGAGTGCGGTCTCAGTACGGTGATTGATCGCATATTTGATACAGAGATAAGATAAATAAGATAGCATAAAAGTCATTATTGTCTTTCAGTAGTCGTAAGATGGTGTAGAGCTGGCTCGTTACCGATGCTGCTGGTCGCCGTCGAAGTCTCGGGCCGGAACTGCGTGCTTTCAAATTTCCGCCGCTTTGGAGACTCGTGTTATCAACGTTTTTCTTACATGGATATATATATAAATTGCACAAGCTGCTCCTTCCAAATATCTTTCAACCACAACTGATTTGAGCTAATGGATAGAAAACTGCGGTGTTGGATGGCTTGGGAATGGGTGTGAAAATAAACTCACACACATGCAAGATCATATTTATCAGTTCATTTGAAGGCAGAGGTCTGTACATCTTCTGTGATATGATTCAGAGCTTGACATCAAAAAGATCATTACATATTGTGAGTAAATGATGACACCACTGATTTGGTTCGAAAGGATTCATAAAAAAACATGATGATTTCACTAGTCAAAAAAAGGTCAAGATAAGTGAAGGCCTGATCCAGGGAAGAGGAAGTTCTTAGAATGTTTGCTGGAGTCTTGTGTGTATATGGATGTCATCCCCGAAACATCCTAAAATCTCCGATACGGCCTTTCTATATGAACACTCGAGGACGGGGAGTGGCAGAAAAATGTGGTGTGAAATTTCCCACATGATTCTGTCATGGGACAACACATTCCAAGTAACATTTTGAACCCATGTACTCCCTTTCACTCTATCTCATCCATGTGCCAGGAAATGTGTGTTTCCCCATTCTAGGAAGGTTTAGGGACAAATCATGCGAGAAGGGATGTGCGACGCCTTGGGACTGTCCAATATATGTGTACTTCGTATCATATAAAACCGCAAAAACTGTGCATAAATATCGACCAATAATCCTTATATGATTAAGCAACTGTTGGAGGTTGGCACAAGAGGCCGGCGAAAATAGAATCCCGAGTATCAACCTCTGTTTCGGTCCGGAAATTACTTCAGCAATCTAGTGGGTACTGAGCAGTCCTGCGGACAACCTCCCGCGTTTTCTCCCCTTGTCAAATGGTCGGCCCTGTTAAAGATGCTAATGAAAGCCCGTATCATGTAGGGGTAAGTCATCTACTGCCTGGATTTTCAGTTGCGACTCAGACTAGTGTATTTTCCCGCGAATCAGACAGAACAAGACCACACTGTGTACGACTACTCTACCTTGCTTCCCGTTGAAAGTATTACGGGCACTATCTCTCTCTCTCTTTCCGGTTCATACTGGAAGCAACCGAAGGGGGAGCAGCTGAGGCCATGCAGCGGCAGGAAAACATAGATCGACAAAGAGACGTTCGTTGGCGCAACAAGCGTCTTGCGATGGTACTGACGGTTCAGTTGGACGTTGAACCAAGCAGCTAATTCGATAATAATAAATGCAACCTCTGACCAACGATTATCAGGATATCAGTCAGATATAGATAAGGAATCAAATCCGTGCCACCCCAACCTACAGTACCTATACAAAGTGAATCGAGCCTCGCAGCCTCCTTCATCTGGCTCTGAAGGCTAATCGCGTGAGACTCCAGGCTCAAGAGAGCGGGTAGCCGTGCTGCTGATAGACACAGAGTTACAGTGAAATGCTGTATTATTGTGGCCAAAATAATTGTCACACGCTGCGCGAGCGAGCTTGATTCGCGGGACCGCGAGATCAGGGGACAATGCAGTAGTTCGGCAGCGCCGATTCGGGAGAGGACAAAGACAGGAGAGGCTGACTTGGAGCGAAGCGGTGGCGCGAAATTAAGGGCGAGGAACCCCGTATTATTAGGCTAACGAGCGCAGAAGAAGAGCAGAAATTTGGCGTTCGCGCGCTTACGGAGTTACTGCTATGCCATGGAATTACCATCATGAAGGCCCGGATATTTTCCGTGTCAAGATATTTCTTGTTGAGTTCAAATGCCACGCCGGCTGTGGAGCATGATTTTTCGGGGTGAGCCGAGTAGTATAGTTTGAACCAATGGTTGAAAACATTGTTGAACTGTGAGGCAGATTCTGCATCAAAGTGGGAGTCTTGTATGTCAAGTATACCGAGATTGTTTTCGTCAATAGTTTACTTCAAGAATTTGAATTGATGATCCTTATGGGGTATGGATATAGATATCACCTACTCTACCTTCTGACTTGATGAATGAATTGAAAAAAACTGAACTCATCTTAGTTTATTCCGTTACTGGACAAGCTGAAAGACTCTGTTTCACGAACTTCCACGTACCATATCAGCCGACCACCTACTTTCACTAATCGCAGCCCAGATCTCGATTTTTCTCTCTCACTGCCTCATGAACCATAGGCTTCTACGCAGCCTCGATCAAAAATACGCTCTCGGAGCATGGATCAATAATGAGATCCGAGATCACAAATCTCTCGATGGCTCTCTCATATTTGAATTCAATCAAATTTGCCGGAGCGAAGCGAAGGCGTTTCTTTTGCAGGTATACATCATTTCGTGCGGAATCCTCGTGCCGATGATCGGGAAACCATTTCTCGAAGTTGGGCTGTGAAGGAGGCTGTTGAGTTCGTCGAGAACCAGCACAGCTCAAAGTATGCGGCGTATGATCACCGGAGATCCCCGCGATCTTAAGTTCCCTTGCTCAACAGAAAATCCGTCACTCCGAGGGCTTTATTTGGCCGGAAACGGCTTCAGATTGCTGAGGGTTTCACCGCTTGGCAGGTTCGGTTTTAATCGGTCTTCCCACCTATTTGCCATCACCCTTGGAATGGCGGTGTTGGCCTTGAAGAAAAATCGGTCATTCCCAGGGCCTCCAGATGCCGGGAAACGGCCTTTGCAAGCCCAGGGTTTGCCATTCGGCCCATCGGTTTTAATCGGTCTTTTGACCGATTTGCGATCGCTCTTGGAATGACGGGGTTGCCGTGCGATTCGGATAAGAAGATCGGCTACTAGAGCATATTCGACCGCCCAAAAGTTCTGGCTCATGGTGCATGTCTGTGGTCAAGTTTAACCCAATTGGGTTAAACTTGGGTTAAACGCGACTTAACCGTGGGCCGCGATTTCCAGTGTTGTCTGAGGCCAGGCCGAGAGTCAAAAAGGTCTGACCCATTTGACCCTTTGACCGGGGTCTGACCGGGTCTGACCCTCGGCCTGACCCTTTCCAAATTTGGAAAAGTCCTTCGTTACAGCTGTTAAGGGTCGTGTGCAATGCTAGCAAGCCTTACCCGACCATAATCCAATGTTCTGAGTGGTCAGGGCGAATATCTCCTGCCTACAGTATCAATTTTGAAAGATAGTCAGATTTACCGGTATGGAAAACTGCTATGTGAACAACAGGGCAACCCCATATCCAAATGCACCCCGAATGGCCTGTGAAAAGATTCATAGTGATACCGATGTCAGACCATGAATTAATATAACATGTGTATGACTCAAAACTGTGGCGGGACGGTCAGATCAAAATCGGTCAAAGGAATCAATGTTGTCTTTGCAATAAGAAATGTGGTATAATCTGGCAATACATGGCAAAGACCATCTGTTCAATTGTACTCACACTACACGCCCGAAGGTGACTTTGAACATCCAAAGAATGATGCGGAGAGCTTCAAAGTAAGTCCAAACACGGTCATGGCCAGGGCGGGATAAATATTTCTCCGAATGGGTTCGCATTATAGGACCGTTTGGTACAATATCGACTGGTATATCCATTCTCTCAATGATCCGATTTTACCCTGATTTTTCCGGTGGTTCTACGAGTTTAAAACGGGTATTCCAAAAAAGGAAATCCGGCCTTGACGAAACGGTCAAAGGCCGGTCAAAGGGTTTTGACGCCCGGTCAGACCCGGTCAGACCCCGTCAAAGACAACACTGGCGATTTCCGGAGGTTCCGTAGTGCCGTGATGGCACTTGATTAGCGGAAGATAAGCTGCGGGCTGTTTTGAGCCACTTTTTGATTGATTTTTTCTTTTCCCTCTAGCAGCCTCAATTCTCGTCCGTTTGCCTTGAAACCAGTCGCAATTGATTCCAAAGGCTCGAATACAGTGTATAGTGTCTTCCACGCATTTCTTTCATCAATGGTACATACTCGCTGTACCTCATTAGGTGTTTGTTTATTTCTGATCTACAGCGACAGAACGTGGGCTCAGGGATCTCTGTAGCTGTGTTACAGTACTTATATGGATGTAATATACTGCACTAAATAATTTTATTTGGGTAGAATCCTCAGGAAACCTTGAAACGAGAGCAATAACCGCATATTAAATGAATAAAACTGTAGCCCCTGCCGGAAAGGGAGGAGCTGTTGGGGAGGCTGATATTTTTTTCGACCCATCTTCGGGGTGAAGGTTTCCTAGGTATAACTGTGGTGTGGGGACATGTAACAAGGCCCACAAATCCGCATCAAATCTGGAATCACACCTTTCACACCTTTTGATGTAGGTTTGTTGGCCTTGTTCCATAGTTCCCCACAACATTCTTGCCCATATATCTTTACAGTGCAGTTATATGCACCTCAAAGATATTGAAAAGAAAAAAGAACTGGCCCTCCATCCCTTTGCAGTAGGGTATACAGTTTGGAATGTTTCACTTGTCTGAAGCACAGTTATTCGGCTTCTTCCAAGGTTTCTCGCCGCAATTACCTAAATAAAAATATCCTATGCATTACCTTGCATTTATCGGAGTACTATATTAAAATCTTAAAGGTTCCAGAACACCTGCCCTCATGCTGTCGAATGACAGTATGTTTATTTCCTCTTGTATTGATTTGATCCTAATTTTGTTTCGGATACTGTTGGTGTCGAAAAGAAGGGGGCGTTGATGAGCCTGATGTGCAATTCCTTGTTGTCTGAGGGCGACAGAACGCAAGGGGAACGGCGGACACAATGTTGCAGTTGTACATCACACAACCATGAGATTGGTAATAAATGGTTCTATGGGTGATTTTATACTTCATGAACTGTGCACTGGTTCTCTAGTTTTCTTGAACATGTAACAGATAATTGATGAATATATCTGCACATCCTTGAAGGACATCGGAGTGGGAGCGGCAGAGACAATGGCACAGAACTTAGTGAGCAAGTAGACACATCTTCCCAGTATATTCGACATGTCGACCCTCAATCTGGATGGTAAAAGTGCTTTATGCTGTATTTTAATGCTCCGGAAATTCTAAGACATGTGAAAAAGAGGGTATGTAACCAAAAAAAGTGTGGGAAGTGTGAACCTAGGGCTGATGCGGGTTCGTAGACCACATTCAATGACCCCATCTCAAAGTGTGGGCTATGAAGCTATACAGTGAATCTTTATGAGCCCTAAAAACTCCTAGGACAAGACACTGGCCCTTCCTAATTGTGCGTGTATTTGTCATGCGGTCTACAGTTTTGTACCCTTTTCCTGGCTGATCTGCAGTTTTGCTTTGGTTTCAAGGTTTCCCAGTGGTTTCCCCCAAATCAAATTATTTAGTGCGGTGCTGTGCATATATACGACTACTGTATCAAATTCACAGAGGTCCACAAGCACTCAAAATCCCTACAGTAAGAGGATGGGTGAAAATTAGCTAATTTGGAATAGCGATCGGGCCACGTCCAATAAAAATATAGTGAAGGGCTCTAACATTGCATTCAAATATTAAGAATCGATTGTACCAGGTTTCAAGGCAAACGAATTTGAATTGAGAGAGATAGAGAGAAAAGAAAAAAAAAGCCATCGAAATGCGACCAAAATGGAAAACACGGCACAAATGCCGCCGAGGTCGGACTTTTCCGATGATTCGTATCTCAATATCTTGAATATGAGTGGCTGGCTGTTTACAGCTGTTTCCGAAAACCTCGATACTGCGTGTATTTTTTGTTCACTGTCTAGCTTTTGATGCAGGGCTAAGGATTGCCGTATTTGGCCTCGGATCAGCAACCCGTTCGGCAAGGACCAGAAGATCTTCCGCTCACAATGCTTGGGCTGAAAACGGTTGCAGCCCTCCGCAACGAGCTCGGGCCATTATTTGTGCAAAAAAACAACCCAAGCAACATACAGAGGAATATTTGAGGGAAAATTTGTGTTAGCTTGTCGCGGCTTGGCGCGGCTCGGCTGCTCTCGGCTAACCGAAAACAGCAATCCTGTGCAACCCATCAAAAGTTTTTCACGAGTAGAGCATGGTGGTCGGCAACCCTGCCAGAAATCGGTGATGTGATTTCCGGTCCTTCCTGATTAGGATAATTTGCCCCTATTTCGACTCTGAATTCCTCAAAATACACTTCCAAGTTCTTGTATCGAGCTCAAATAATTTGAGGACATTATTAACTCACTAAGAATCACATTAAGAGGCACCAGGAGCAAGAAAATCCTTCTGCTACCATATCTAGTATATCTGCCATGAATGGGTCCTCCTAGAACTACAGCTTCGTGTGCGCACTATTATCTTATAAGTATGGTGCAACAAAGTCTTATAGTATTTCAATAAGAGAATAACTGTTGTGGAATTTAGATATCTGTCCAGTACCAGGTGATAGAGGGCTTTTTGTGGGTATAGTTGGCTATTGTGATACTTCCCAACCATTAGACAAAAAAGTGCTACAGACATTGAGAAAAGTACCATCATGCCATCATATTATCTCACATAAGTTGCTGTCTCAACTGTGTGTGGAAGGTGGTAGGGCGACTGACCATCATTTGTGCACCTGTCGGAGTTTGAATTTGGCAAGCGTTGCCGATCACCAAATTATTATTAGAGCAAGAGGTGAGCAGATCACTGATCTGGCACACAGATCAACACACGTGATCGACCCTCCCCTAAGCACGCCACTCGCCACTCGCGACTTTGAGCTCAGCCCATCCACGCGCTCGCTGCCTGGGTGGAACCCGCACCTTCGAACTTCCGAAATGGCCTGCTTCAGACTGCCTCTTCTGGACCTCGGTGATGCGACTCAGAGACACTACTCGTACCTAATGTCGGAAAAAACCCTTTTGGGTTGTGAGGGCATGAGCAGGCTTACCGGCTCACAGGGGTTTGTGATGGCTTATAAGTTATGGCTAGAGTGGCTTATGAGCCATCTTAATCCGTGGCATGGGGCGTAAGGTACAGACGACCTTGCAAGATGTTGTGGGGGGTTTCAATATTACTAGCTGGCATGCGACTGACAGCACCGAGGGAGTCCTCCCAGTGTACAACCAATAATTAAAGCTTAAGCATGACAAAATTGTGAACTTGTAGTATACATTTATTCAATATTATTTACATGCAAAAACCGTGTGACATGTCCTCGTCAACACAATCAATCAATAGAATATTTCGCGGGGGGCACCAAGTATGGGGCACAGCAGTGCTCCACACGTGACATGCTGCAGGGCGATAAAGAGCAGCTCGAAGTCCATTCGTGCATGGGGCAATCAGTGCGGGTCTTCACAGCCCAGGTCGACTTGCGGTAGGGCTGAATCATTGCCAAATCAAGGGTAACTTTGCGCGGGAGATAGCAACAGAACACCAATTCCAGTTGGCCCATTGCCAGATCGTCACCATGAGCTTCGTAGATGACGGAGTCGTATCTGCGACATCCATGGAACTTGGGATTGCAGCGAAGCGTCGTTGAGGAATTCGGGGAACAGGGGTGTGATCAATTTGTGACGTAACGTTACCACTTGCCAAAAACGTCCACAGCGGACAATGGCCAGCGCATATAAATGCTGGGTGCGTTCGCTTTCGTCGTTTAGTCTCTCTCTCTCCTCTCTCTCTCATCTTTCTGCATCATGGCCCCCTCTAGCCTCCCCCCATCCAGTGCACCGTCATCGCCATCCCGCAGCACAGACCAACTGCTCGACCTTGCCCAACAAATGACCCCGAGCAAACCTCCCGATGTCTTGCGCAGGGTACGTGTCGCGTCTGTCTTCTTGTGACGTTCATGTGCCCTGATATGAGACGTAGCTTCGCCGAAATATCCAACTGTGTGCCAATGAAATCAAAGACGACGTCTCTTCTCTCAAACGGCGGCTCACCGACATCGAGAACCAAGCTGCCACCACCCAATGTCCAAAGAAGCAACCCAAACGTCTCAATCGTGCCGCACATGCCGACGAATCGATTCCGAACCCGCAGACAATCGAGGAAAGGACGCGCGAGAAAGGCCGCCAGTTTCTCATTGAGGAAGCTCTTTTCCTCGTCAATACTGATGTCTTCACTGTCGACGAGGATGAAGATTTCGATGTCAGCGAGGAGTTCGCTTCCGACAAGAATAAGATCCAAGGCCAGCTACGCCAAGTTTTGAAATACCTCCCCGACGACGTCAAGCACCTCCGTACCAAAGGCCTTATATCGGGCGCGGTGCGTGCCACTTCCTGAACATCTATATCCTCCTTCCTCACAATTTCCAGTTTACCGATGGTATGAGCAGCCAATGTTCCAGCACCAGTAACCGCCTGCGCGGCGCGAGCCTGGCGAAGATCGTGGACGAAATCAAACCGTTCGAAACCTCCTCCGGTCGCTTAAATGCCTTCGCCAAGTTCATCGGTCATCAGCCCCGCACCGAAACCAGTGAGCCATTTTATTCCAAGCTTGATGTTCCCGTCCTGTACGATGGGTGGCACGGCAAGAAAGACCTCAACCGCCTCTTCCGTAATCCCATCCTTCTCAAGGTTTGTTTCGCTCTGTCATTTTGTCTATGCTAACTGCCTCCCAGATACATGCTTGTATCATTTGCGGACCCAATGGCGCCGATGGACTCTTTGATGGCACGTCGAAGCGGCTAACAGCGAAGACCGTCGAATGCATGTACAAGATACGCGGTACAACACCTGGCGTGATCGCAAATGCTGCCTATCTCGTCGGTTCCGCTTCTTTCTCCCCCCTTTGCCTGCGCTGACCGCCTTTAGGCCATTTGGCTGCATTCGGCCGATACGCAGCTCGTCGAGGTCGGCGATGAGACCGCCATCAACTATCGCGAACGTCACACGTATTATCTGCAACGCATCCTCGACGGGTTGGCCAACGACAAGGCCTGGGCAGTATCCCTCTTCACTCACTGGGACCACATTCTGTTTCCTGATGCAGACAAACCCCGCGAGAGCGTTGGATCAGCAGGAAACCGGTGCCTCGAAGCAGACGAGGATGACGAGGACTTTTTCGGCTCTGCGGCGCCGGTGGAACATCCACCTACTCCGGTCTGAGATCTGCCTCGTTTATTTCATTCTTACTGATTCTTTTCCAGACTCGTCCTGCCACATCTCCACCTCCCACACCCCAAGATTCCACACCCCAGAACTCCTCACCAACGGTAGGTTCGGATCAAGCCGCCGACCATTGTTTGTTTTTAGCTGTTTGTTGATGCGGGTCAGGTTTTTGGTCAAACAATGGAAGGGGCTTGTGCCAAGATCAAGAATTTGGGTAGGACCTTTGTTGCGCTCTGGAGTCATGCAATACGTGTCAATCGCTAGACACCAGAGACAAACTTCTTCATTTTCATGAAACTTAGATATTGGCTGGTTTATATTTAAAATATATTCTCTGTAGAAATAGAAAAGCGCCACACAACATCGGACTTTGTGAATTTGTTCATCACTATGTCGCTCGCGTCTAAAGTCTAAAAATAATCAGATAAGGCCCTCAATATTATCCAATTGTCCTTACACTTTATTTCACACCTTTAAACCAATATTCTTCTCCCGGATGGCACCGCACGACGCGACTTTGTGTGATGAGCCCGAAACTGTGATGGCATTGCCCAATTGGGAATGATGCGCAAAGGCGCGCTTTTTTCTTCTAAATTTTGCCTCATACCTCCACTGGTTCCGAAAACACAACAGAAACGTGTCCCCAATTCTTTACTGAGGTCTCTCGGCACTCCGAGACGCCCCTTCAGAAAAAAATCCTTGTCACATATTGTGACACTCATCAGCAAGAACTGGATACTTGTTTCTAACGTGTTAGAAGACCTAGAGAGACTTATTGGGGAGGTAAGATTAAAGTATTCATGCATTAGAGTCAATTGAGGCGATAAAATCTGAGATTTGAAGCCACATACTATTTAGATTGCGATAACTTACTGAGAACCATGTGAGAGATCAATTACACTTTGGGCTCAGTGGGACATTGTATAAAACCCTGGTCTTTGGGGAATGTAGATTACAGGCATGTAATGAACGACTTTCCCTCTCAAAGCTGTCAGTGGTGGCATGAATAATTGTGCAAATGCAACTCAAATGTCCTCACTATTTGTTTTAGTTTGTCCCAAGCCTCTCTCCGAGATAGACCGGCTATCCGGTCCGGAGAGAGGGTTGATCCGAACCTACACCAACGGCACCTGCCAATCTGCGTCGTAGCCCATCGCCCACTGTTCCGATTCTCACGCCGTCCGCATCACACCGCCGAGGTGACCGTGGGCGCGCTTTCTCCGAGTCGCCAGCACCCACACCGTCAACCAGCAATAACGCGCGCGCCCGCAGCTACCCGTACCGTCCACCAGCAACCCCGCGCCTGCGCCTAACAATAACGCGCCTGCGCCTCGCGGCCACAGAGGCAGGGGAAGGCGGTGTATCGACAGTGATCAATTACAGTAATACCACATCATGTATCCAGTGCCCGAATATATTCCATTCCTATTTGTATCCCCGCTGCCGCAAATTGTGGATTTTTCTTTTTAATGGCGTGGACAGTACTAGTTACAACTGGTCTTAATCCATCTTGAGACGATAAGTGGCCGCTCAACTTTCATCGGCTCATAAGACCAGCCGTGGCTTATGGGGCTTATGATGGCATATGTGAACTTCAACTATGTGTTGTAAGCCAGGTCAAATATTACGGCCTTACGATGGGTTGTGAGAAGATGTCAGCCGGTATATTGCATTCAGGATTTTTCCGACAAACCCATTGGATATATTAATTCTATGCTTATATATACCCTTGAGTAGCGAAATTATTTGCATTTGGTTGTTTTGTATGGAGTAGTACACAAGAACAAGGAAAACGATGGAGTTTTGGGCTCCTTCCCAATTTGGTAGGGGGGGGGGGTCGATCACGTGTGCTGATCTGTGTGCCAGATCAGTGATCTGCTCACCTCTTGTATTAGAGCATATTTGCACGACCGTTTTTATTTCTGGGATCACTTCGAGTTTTTAGGCGACGTCAGAAGTTTGATGACATCTCAGTGTGACTTCAGAGTGTGCAGTACACCTGGCGAGAACTCCCGCACCGAATTTACTGGTGAAATTTCAGGGTGAAGAGAACTGGATGCAACGACGGTACTGTAATTTAATTGGCGTAAAGCCAGCGACAACGGCATCATCGTTTTTATTTTTCGTGTCACTCCTTCCCCTTTAGGCCGCCCCAACATTTCTGGAATCAGGCATCATATTTAGGATCAAACGGCCATTTTGGCCTGTGCAAATACCGGAATCTGGACTTAGTTTCGACTGAATATGAGGGAAAAAAACATTCAAGTGAAGCATTCCTTTCGACACGCCTCCATTCATGAGGATCTACTACATCTGGGGAATTGAGACAGTGTGTGTTCTTCAATATCAACAATCGTGAACTTCATTGCTTCTGTCCTGTTGCAGCCTCCCACACATTTGATTTACCATTATATAGTGGTTGGATGACTTACCATGCATCGCCGAGGACTTTATTTATTTTAACGAACTCTCTGTGGGGAACTGAAATAAAATGAAGCTCCGTGGGTTAGTGCCAGGGCATCTACATGTATTTCTCGGAACCATGGGAGCAAAAAGTCAGTGTTCTTGGCCGATTCGAGGATTGTAAGCTCCAGTTGACATCAGTCTTTTGACATTTTGATTGTGGCGTTGTACAACGCCGAAAAACGCCGAAACTCATAACGCCCGCAATATTTGAGGAAAATCTCACAACGTGTCCCGCAGCGTTTTTTTTTTTTCATTGCACTGGGGTTTTCAGCACATTTCAATGAGGGTAACTTTTTTTTTTGCAGGTTTTTTTTTCCCTTGGCATTGTGAAGTTGTAGCCAACGCGAAAACATCAAAAAATGCCCAATCAATTTGTCAATTGGCTAATGGACCTCGCAGCTTTCAACGTAACATCGGTGCCTGTGTGTGCTACGCACGTTGCAGACCGGTGACCATCTGTCTAAGAACTCTGTCAATCGACACGAATTTTTTCGATTCTACAGGCCAGACTCGAGCCTAGCCATGGAGAAGACGGCTAAAGTGACGACTTCGAAGTTCACCATGCAAGATGTGTCGCTGCAATGCGCATATATTTCCATGTTTACAGAGCACAATTGCGGTATACTGCGCAGCATTCCCCTCGATTCCGATAATCGATGTGAAAAGTCCCCAATGGGTACATATTTTGAGCGGGTAAAGTGGGTAAACTCAGTAGGGCAAAGCAACCAATGCACTCACTTGCCAATTAACTATCACATATTCTCTGTTGAATATTCCTTGGCTTGCCGATGTGGGGCGGAAAAGAAAACCCAAAAGGAGTTCAACGAGACTCCTTGTTAGCAACATGAAACTAAAACTAATCGCCATAGCGCAGTAAAATTTGAGAAAAATTTGGAACAACCTTCAAGTTCGGCATGCGCTCGGAAAATTTTAGCCGCTATCTCGTGGATCCATGTCGCCGAACATTAGAAGGTGGGCAGCGAAGGCAGCGAAATTCGAATAGCCGATATCGCGCAACAACAGGCACACGCAATTGATCAATGTCGTGCCTCCCTCTTTGACTCCTACTAGTTTGCCGCCCGGTTTAGAGGGTCAAAACGGTGGCTATGCCCCTGGCTATGTCCACGGTGGCTATGTTCATCCGTTTTGACCCTCCAAACGGGGCGGCAAACTAGTAGCGTATTCAAAGCGGCCTCGGGCATCTCCCGAGAGCTCCTAGTTTCCTCGTAAAGGATATCTATTGGCCGAGATCCAGAAAAGTTTGGTGGAGAGTTTGGTGTGCGTGAGATGCTAGGAGTACGAGAGAGCAGAGAACCATCCAGGGTCATGCAGATTCATATATGATCAGCCCATTCGTCTTTTGGATTAGCTTGAGGGGGTTTCACATCAAAGGATTTTACAAAAGGTATAAGACCGTCCGACACAATAGCATAGTCTATCGTCGACTCTCCGGCGGGCTGCCAGGATGTTAAACGGCCAGGAGAGCAAGTTTCAAGAGTTGTTCCATTTAGGATGCAAAGGCCGTAAGCTTCACATTCCCGTAAAATTTCTCGGCCTCGAATGTTTATAACAAGCTCTTGTGAGAGTCGAGGCCATGACTCTCCAAATTTGGGGACTTGGTCTGAGCCCGTTCGTCCATTCAGGTCGGTGAGAAGCGCAACATATTTGTTTTCACTGCGGGTACATAGTGCAATACTCTCCCAAAGTCGTTGCAGTGGCCCTACATCTGTTGGCTCCCAGTAACAGTGCTAGCAGTGGCGTTCCGAGATGATCCTGCCGCAACAGATGGGCTAGGATGTCCGTGGTTGCCATGTGGAGTTGCGTGCACACTGTGAGAAAGATCTGAGCCAGTTGAGCCCATGATATCATTGGTATCACCAGATGTTAGAATGGCCTGGCCAGCCGAACCAGAAGATGCAGAGACAAGCTGTGCGCTGTCCGTGCTCCAGAACTGAGGAGGTTTACAGACACCCGTTAGAAATCTCAGTTTGCCTTCAGGTCCGAGTTATCGGCCGTAATGATGTGAGATGACGCCGCGTACTCGCCGCGAGAAGTACGAGCAGCCAGCTAGCCATCAAGATGAGCCCAATCGCAACGAGGATTTGCGGCGGGCCTAAAGCATCGCCGATGAGTGATGTCCGGGAAGCGCGGCCCGCGGTGGGCAGTGACGTGGCACTGGGCGCGACCAGCGAGAGAGGCACGACGGCCCTTCCCTCCTTCGCAACTGTGTCGGCGAGATTTCCAGAAGCCTCGGTTAGGTTCCGGGGAGGTGCGATGACATACAGTCTATGTGCGCATCGAGCAGCAGGGAGCAGTGCTGGAGTAGAGGCTGCCAGCACATGAGGCTCGTCGACCCATCCACTCAGCCACGCCTTTTGCGTGGGCACCCTAGACAGTGCGGTGGCTTCAGAGAGTGGTGGGGTAGGATCAAACGCCGCAGGAACAGCGCCCATAAGAGCGGGAAGCAACGCCGGGAGAGGGGGTACAGCCAGGGTATCAGCGCTGTCATCCACAAGCAGAGAAGAACAGCAAAAGTCGGTCGTCCCAACCCACGACACATTGTCCATCAGTATACTAGGTAGTCCAAGAGGTTCTGGGCCCAGAGAGCAAGCAAAAAGCGAGTTTTCCAAAAACGACATGGTGGGGGGCGGTGACTCAGTGATATCTGATACACTGAATTTAGATAGGCAACATTTGAAACGCAGAGTTTAGTTTCAGTGAAACTGCAACAGATCAACAGGTACTGATACCCACATGTATGATTTGATTCATATGATGCTGAGAATGCACGGAGATCAGTATCTGTGGGAGGAACACAGCAAAAGATATATAAGCCTAGACAACAGCGCGCCCCTCCCATAAAAAATGCCCACCATGCCTACTGCATCGAAATTCCTGAATCTCATCCAACATACCATCCTCATTGCGACAACTGCCAAGATCATTGCAGAAAGATTCGAAGTGTCTTTCCTTGGCTCGACTGCTGCATTGTGCTTGTCCATCACCAAGTACATCGAAGTAAGCTAATTCCTCTGGCCATTGGCACAATATTTAACAAAATAAATAGACGACCAAATTGAACAAGGAAGAATATGCCGAAATCATGGAGCAGATCCACGAAATCTTGTGTATCATTGTCCAACTTCACTCAACTTCGGAAATCAAGGGTGTGCTTCCAACTGCACTCTTGTATGATATTGCAAAATTCACAGAGTGAGCCCAATTTAGAATAATATTGCATTCATTCAATATATTTCCCCAGGGCACTTGAAAAACTGTTCACAATTCTGAATGGGCAACAAAACAGCACTCTACAAAAAATAAAGGAACTTTTTCGACAGCCTGAGGCTGGAAAAAGGTTGGAAGCATGCAAACAGGAGCTTAGCAGGATGGTTGAGCTGTTCAAGGTATATCAAATAGATTGGATTTCAATGCATAATCAATCATGGGCATTGGGTGCAGGCTCAAGTCACAGGTTCAACCTTGGCTCAAATAGGGCAGATGAAAAAGGATGTGAAAGAACAGCATGAACAGCTTGTCGCACTTTTGGCAGCTGACACTGACTTCACAAGTTCTGATCACTCCTCAGTGAGTACAAATGATGACCATTGACATTGTTAGCTCAAGGTTATTAGGTGACAGGGACCCTGGGAAGCTTGGGGAATAATAGGTGAGTCAAACCTGCAAACAGTATCAGTCTTGCTAAAGATTTTGAACAGCTCAGGATCTTTTGGTTTACTTCCACCCTGCCCAAAGATTTTCCATGGCCGTGAAGCTGAGCTCCAGGAAGTGGTGAATATCCTAATCTCAGATTCAGCCCGCATTGCTATCCTCGGTACAGGGGGCATGGGAAAAACCAGCCTCGCCACCATGGCCCTCCATAATCAACAGGTGGAAGCCAAGTATTCATATCAATACTTTGTGCCATGCCACTCAAGCCCCACTTGCACTGAGCTGGTGGCAACAATTGCAGATCATATTGGGTTGGAGAAGGGCTCAAGTATGCCAACACGGGTTGCACATTATTTTGCCCATGCCCCTCCTTCCCTTCTGGTCCTTGACAATTTGGAAACCTGTTGGGAATCCCTGGCATCTCGCTCTGAAGTTGAAGAGTTTCTATCTCTTCTAACTGATGTCCACCACCTAGGTCTCATGGTGAGCAATGTTTGTAATTTTATCGAATAACAACGTGAACTTCTTGTAGATCACCCTGAGAGGTGCTGAGCGACCAAGCAAAGTCAAATGGGCTCGCCCTTTCCTGGCCCCTCTTAAGCCACTTTCCAAAGTGGCTGCTCAGCAGACCTTCATTGAGGTTGCTGATGAAGGCCATGATGATGCTGGTGTCGAAAAACTCCTTGAACTGACAGGGAATCTTCCACTGGCAGTCAACCTTATTGCAAATGTTGCAGGATCTGAAGGCTGTGCCAAGGCACTTTCCCGTTGGAAATTGGAAAGCACTCGGATGCTTTCTGAAGGGTATGACCAGACATCAAGCCTGGACATCTCCATCATGTTATCATACACCAGCTCCCGGATGACCCCAGGTTCTCAGCAGCTGCTCAGCATTTTGTCCATGCTGCCAGATGGGCTTGCGAATGCTGATATGGTGCAGGCCAAACTTCCAATCCCGGACATTCTGGCCTGCAAGGCCACTCTGATTCAAACGGCCCTTGCCTTTGTTGGTCAGGATCAACATCTTAAAGTTCTGGTTCCAATACGAGAACATATCCTCCATATTCATCCTCCAGTAAATCCCTTGAAGCTGAAACTACAGGAACATTTCCATCAAATTCTTGATCTTTGGAACCAATTCAAGAACCTCAATGTTGCAGATATACACCCTCAAATTGCACGAAATTTGGGCAATTTAAACACTATTCTTCATGATGGGCTTGAACCAGAGGAGTCTGATATTGTCCAGAATTTTCAGAGCATCCTCTTTCTCAATACTTTCTACCATCGGTTTCAACTGACAAATACACCCCTTTTGCTGCGGCTTTCTGGGCCAATGCTACATCGGAGAGGCGGACTAATTTTGGGAGAATATCTTATCCAACTACTGCAAAGTTCTGGCTTCTTGCCTGACCTGGATGTCAATAGTGACATCACCCTAGGTACTCAGCATTTCAAATCAAAAGCTCCACTGGAACAGGGTAAGAGATAATCACTGACATTGTACCTACCTAATTTCTCCCCAGCCAGATGGTACCATGCTCTGGGAGTCCACTGCATGGATGCAAAGTCAGATTTTGTTTTAGCCCTCAAGTATTTTCAAAGAGCATACACTCTGGCAGAAAGCATTGGATACCCCACCATTGTTGGCTCCAATGCATTGCACCGCATATGCAACATCCTGATTGTTACTGGAAAGCCCTTGAGTGCACTCATGCATGCAAAAGAGGCATACAGATCCACTGAGCACATAGGAGACCTCTATGGACAAGCATTCTCTCTCTACTTTCTAGCCAGATGTCACATGGTACTGGCAAACCATCAGCATGCTCGACATCTTCTGCAAAATTCCAGAGACATGTTAACTTCCTATAGTCAACAACAGAGTACATTGGGGCTTGGCATCCTCAATTATCAGGCCGAAATCCACCAGTTAAAATCAGAGTATTGGGAATCTCGCCAACTTCAAGTAGCCATTGCATCCAGCTGTCATCCAACTTCATATGATGCTGTCATGGCAAACTTAAACATTGCTCTCATTGATATTACCACTGGCACTGACTCCAAAATCATTTCCCAGAATCTAGACATGGCTCAGTCTCATGCTAAAACACTATATGGGTATCAGCGCAGACTAGCATGTCTCTCAGTGGATTTTGCAACTGCGGAACTCTGTCTTCGAGATGGGGCTTATGGGACTGCAAATGGAATCTTTGAAAAATGTTTTGCATCGTCTCTGGATAATGATACGGAGCTGGCACTCCTATGTGCTGAAAAGCTTGGAAATCTTTCCACTGCTATGAATGACATCCAAGCTACGCTGAGACGGACAGGGATCTTCCTTGGACTGGCTTTGAAGTGCAAGGACAAGCACCAGACAATCCAAGCATTCCGCTACCTTGGCCAGATTTTTTCTGCTGAAGGTGATGATGAAACAGCACTCAGCCTATTCAATGTTGCTCTTGATGGATTCACATTCATGGATATCCATCGCTGGAGGGCAGATTGCATGGTTCAAATTGCCAATATCTTGTATAGCCGTGGAGAAGTCATGAAGGCAGTTGGACTATGGAAGGCAGCAAGGCCTCTGTTTGAAAGATCTTCCCAGATGAAGGATATGATCAAGCTTGATGCAAAGCTAGCGGAGGTTGACTCTGCTGTTTTGGTTGAGTATGAGGAGAAACTCCAGCATCTTGCAGAATTGTGTGTTCCTGGTTGCACCTCAGAGGAGAAATATGTTATAGAGGATGAGAAAGAGGAAGAGGATACACTGGCTCACAAAAGTGATTTTAGGGACAAGGGGAGGCAAGGAGTTTTGATTTGATTTGCAGTCTGGCTCTCTGATCATCAGGGTTTATACTCAAGTTGTATTGTTCATTCTCTTCAACTTTTCCACAGATTTTTGGACAAATACATACCCACCTGTATTTGATATGCAAGACATGTCATAGCATTTTGTCCACTATGTAGTCTGTGTATTTATTCATTGATTCAATTCAAATTCAATTTGAGTGCATGCAGGCCCCTTGGGGCCCATGTGGCACTATACGACGTACAGGTAGTTACACTAGCGGGATGGGGAGGGTGTCTAAGGTAGGTAGTAGTTACGGAGGGGGTGCGGTGAGGATGGCTATGAGGGTGTGTATGAAGTTTTGGCAGTTACAAGATGTCTTGGCAATATGCGAGATAAGTGAGAGGAATAAATAGACGAGAAAGAAAAATAAGAACTGGACTATAGCGAATAGCGGGAGAAACGTTCGGTGTCGCGTACAAAGGCGAGCACATGCTTGGGCTCGGATTTGGTGGACAGGAGGAGGCGGAGGGAAAGGCGCGCAGTGCCGAGGCGTCGGATGAGGTCGAGGCGCTGGCGTCTGTAGCGGGGGCACGCAAGGAGGAAGTGGGGGATGGTTTCGGGGACGAAGCAGAGCGGGCAGTCGGGGGAGGGCGCGAGGTGGAACCGGAAGAGGAAGGCATTGAGGCCGATGTGGGTTGTGCGCAGCTGCGTCAAGACGCTGCACTGCGGGCGGCTCAGGTCGGTGTACAGGCGCGCTGTGGCGTTGGAGGGGCGGGCGTTGTCGAACAGGGATAAGCGGCGGAAGCGCGGGGAGGGAATGTGGGCCAACCCAGGCTCCTGCCTAATTGGATGACGTCGGACATCATCGGCTGATGTGATCCGATTCCTAACTGGGACAGCAAAGCCCCTGTTGGCAGCCATTTTCTGGCCATTGTTCGTGATGCGCGACCTTGGACGTGTTTTGAGGTCATTTCTCTTTCATTCCATCTACTACCCCCTTTGTATCCTCTCTGCCTTTTATCTATGTCTCAACGTGCCAATTTTGAATTTTGTCACTGGGAACCCCCTACCACTTCATCCTAGCCGTCATCTGAGCCGCCACAAGCTATTCCTGCCACTAGCCGCACTCAGAGAGCGCAGAAAGCTCAGAAAGTTCGATGGGCACCATACACGGCTGAACTGCCTCCCGTAAGATTAAACCAGCGGTTACTCCCCGCAGTATTGCCACGGACATCCCGTTGGGCAAATTAAGGATTTCTGCGGCGCAGAGGCAGTTGGTTGATGAGTTATATGTATATCCCTAGTGTGACCCCTGCGCCTACTACGCTGTCTCCCGTCGATCATCTGTTTACACTCGATGATAACCAAATTTCTGCTTCGGCCATTATGGCACAGCATGGTTTGGACCTAGATGTATGGGCTGCCCTTGCCAATCGGTGGTCGCGGCAATGGAGCTGCCACTCAGGGAAAAACGACAGCACAAAAGGACCTTCTCCTGCGTCTCGAGGATGCAAAGGCTGTTCGGAAATGGCAGAGCTGGTCGGACTACGGGAGAAAAGTTGCGGCCGCGCTCCTTGGATGCCACATGGATGGCGTAATTCCTACAACAAATCATCTGGAATCCTTCAACGGGATTCTTAATCATCCACATCCTTCCCTCTATCTTCCAAGAACGACGTTTATATCTTGAGCAAGATCTTCGGATGTTATTCTCGAAATATTCCGTCAACAAGGGACGAGGCTACCGGATATTCCAATCCCAACTTCTGTCGCAGATGCACACATTCTCGAGGCCAATTCCTGCGGAGACGTCCCCTTGCCTGCCTCAAAAGATCTACCCACGGCGCGTGCCGCTGCCGCCATTGCTGATGTCCTTACGGCTGATGAATCCCATGATTCTGATGAGGAGGACGTAGCCGCAAATTATGACGGTAGCGACGCCGAAAGCATTGCCAGCAATGAATCCTCGGACTCAGATAGCGATGACGCACCACTCATTCCTTCTCCATCCATGAACAGGATGGCACTTGGCGAGCAAGCCCTATCGCGTACTGTCTACGAGCTGGAGGAATCTGCATCGAAATTCGGAGACCTTGCTAAGTTCTTGAAGAACCACGAGGAATCTTTATCCGATGGAGACCTTCACGATAGATTACTTCGCGCATGTGGACCGGCAGCAGCACTTGTGGCAGAAGTATTCCGTATCTGCGGAAACCCGCCGCATACTCTACCAGCTGCCTCTCAAAGGCTTCCCCCGTCTACTATACCTACCTCGACTCAAATTACATCCACCGCCGGTCCAGGATCCAGCCAACACAGGAAAAGGACCGACTTACTCCCCCCCTCTCCAGAAAAAGCCTCTAAAAGACAGACATCCTTCGCTCCTCACTAGAATTTCTATTTCATTTTCTTTAAATACTCATGATTATATTGCTTTCCTGCCACCACATTTGAATACGACCAATACTCGTTGTGTGCTAATTCAAGACTGCATTATCATTAAAACGCCAAATCTGTCGAACCCAATTGGGATTGAAATCAGCAGATGACCTTCCATCAGTGATTGCCGATTCTTCCCAAATAGGAAGGAGTCTGGCTGGGCCGTGTTTCCCATGTTTGGTGGTGGAGAGAGAGAGAAGTCAGAATCTGTAACGCGTGACATTACTGAATCACAATGGGTGGAAAGTGGCCGTGTTTGCAAACACACCACTACACATCACTTGGACTTGGCTCTGACTTCGATGAGCTCTGCTCTGCTCCTCTCCTCAACACCTCACCAGGCACCCTCACATTCCAGAACTTGTCCAGATCGCTTGGGGCTAGCTCAAGCTCAGTTGTACCCACCTCTGTACACATTTACATTCTGGTATGCCACCCTGCCAGTTTGTGTTCGGAAAACAGTATCAGGAACTAACTATGCGACCCAATAGGTCCACAGTATCGTTTATCCTTACCAGAGGTGCATTTCTGTTCTGTGTCCTTCGTTTTCCCTCAATATTGATATTCATTAGCCATTCAATGGATTCAACTCAGTTCGGTCAAATGTAAGTACTTCACTAATCAAAAATACTATATTATTATGAACTGATCTCGATTTCCTGGCTGAGTGTCGCACTCAAGTCATGCGTGAACTTGAGTGCACGGTGTAAGCTTAAGATCGAGGTTTCAGCGGGCCATATACAGCAGTGTAGACTACAGTAGAAGAACTTAAGATGTCGTAAAACTTAAGTCTGAAAAGCGGTCGAACCGCCTAGAACTTAAGATGAGCTAATAAAGTAGTTGCGATGTAGCTAAATCTCTGAATCTATGCCCAGGGCAGCTTCGGTCTTTGCGTGACTCGGCCATGAAATATGACCTCCGTTAACTGCGGAGCGATCAGAAAACCTCGGTTCCTTCTCAGTCACCATTGAGATGAGGTTTTTCAAGGCAGTAAAATTGTGCACGAGGGACACTGCCCTGGATAAGACATGAGCCGTGGATATAGGTGTGGGCTGGGGTCAAAGAGGGAGGAAGCAAGAATGAACTGGGAACGAGTTTCCTGCTCGCCATGGATGAGTATGCTGCGGACGCCATTACACTCTCCGGCATACGGCGAAGGGCATTCCACAGCCACCCGAGCCAATTTCCCAAGCATCATCCGCCGCGACTGCCCGCAGCCACAGAAGCGCGCCTGCTATACGTGCGGGAGCGAGGGGAGGGGTATGTTCCGTTTTCTCCGTCTCTTTCCCGCCCTTATCTCAAGACTAACATTCACTCCTTTATCAGACGCATCTCGCGAGACTGCCCCGACGTCACCGAGGCTCGCGCTCTGCGCCACCCTGCACACAATCTTGCCCGGGTCGCAAAACGCAAAATGGCTGATGAAGCTATTTGAGATTGAGTGTGTGACTGAATAGCTGGCCGTATTCGATATCCGAGCCCGCGTTGAATTTGATTGTTATGATTGGTTTTCGGGGTTCGTGTGCGAACCGCGCTCGTGAGCACCACGAAACACTGGCACATTCACACAGCGCAGATGGCATTCTAGTATTATAGGTGAAAAACCCTTGCCCTGGTATGTTTCCCGGCCGTTTCATACCACAGACCGGTGGCTAGCTCATAGACTCATGGCCCCAGCCACCGGTGGCTGGGTCCGTGCCACAGCCAGCCGTTCCCCAGCCAGCCACCGTTTTGTGGTATGAAACAGCTGGGCAACATACTAGAAAGCGAAGCTGTACGTGGGCAAAGCCTTGATCAGCGATTATCCTTTGCTCGGAGCCGGTTCGCATTTTCGACTGCTTTGAAATCTAAGCTTCCTCATGTTGTATTTTTTGTAGTGCTTCATCCCACCATATGTTTGATGTTCTTCGAAGGTCCGGATTGGGATCCTAAAGTCACCAAACGATCGCGCCGTCTTTTGACAGCGTTGGTAAAAAAGTATTCTGCGGCCTCCAACTCCCACTAGTACTGCATTAAAGCCAGCAAAGAAGATCTTTGCGATGGCAGTCAAGGGATATGCCGAGACGAAGAAGACTTCGTTTGCAGGGAAAGATGAGGTTGAACTGTTTTTTGGTGGGATTTCTCCGGTTGAGGATGGCTTTGATTACCCGCTCGGATGGTGGAAGGTAAATTAGTACTCTCGAAGTCTGACTTCCACTGACTCTGATATTGTACTTCAGCAAAATCAGGAGACTCTGCCGTCTGTTCCCCGCGTCGCAAGAGACATTCTTGCGATCCCACAGGGGTCAGTATTGCTGTCGACCACCTTTTCCCAAGTATGAAGCACACCTTGACTGATGATCGAACGTCAATGACACCCGAGAATTCATCCATGTGCATTGTAACGAGGGAGCGACTGAAATCAGGGCTTGACAAGGGGTTGAATAGGACGGAATTACTCAACATCCTGGAATATTAATGATATATTATTAATATATTCTGATACATATTAATACATACGCAGATAATAGATACGGATACGATATGGCCTGGGAACCCGTAATATGATATGCAAGATTTCGTATCAATATCATATGTGGACAGCATTAGCATTGAATCATGATCTCTATTCTAAGCCGAATGCTGTCGTTCCGAGGAACAGAAGTGCTAAATACTATGTCAGGTTGGAATATGGCCTCAGAAGCCGGCACATGGACTCCTCATTACCCTCTTTGTACTTATGTCTCTCTCATTCATTTTGTTTTACCATCACAGATCAGGACCCCCAAGTCTTTCGACAAACGCATGAAGTTTTGGGCACATTGCTCAAGTAAACCGTTGACGTCCCGCACGGTTTCAACTGGATCTCTATACAATTCAACGACCCAAGAAAATCTAATACACGAAGTATCGGATGCCTTAAATTCTATCTCGATCAGTCCAGCAAGTATCTTCCAACATCACGAATATCTTCGATACCGGATGGGGGATTATCGAGTCCGGCAAAGTGTCCTCCAAAGTCGTACACTACTCCCGTCAGTTCTGACAACAGAATTCAAGTTGCAAGCACACCTTTGTAGGATACTAGATTACCGACTTTCGCGACGTATTCTACGGGCCAGAGAGCGACGTTGTACTTATATTGACTGAACAGTAGTGGTGCGTCCGTGGGAGCCTTGGTGTACACAGTTTTGAAGAAGTTGGGGTTCTGCGCGTAAATCCAGACGGAGGATAAAAAGGACTGTGTGAGGTAGTAGAGAGTGACGGAAGTAAGGATTGCCGTGTTGGTTAGTACGGATGGGGGTGTTCCCGCGCGAGGGTCAGACCCTGTTGAGCGCACTTGAGCGAGCGAGTTTGGAAAAAGGGTAGAAAAAATACGCACAAAGCTTGAATTTTCCTCCGATCCACGCAAGTTGCCCAACAGGGCTGTCGTTATCATTAGGCTACCGAAAAGTAATTATGGGTGAGCTCGAAGATGACACAGATCCTGGCATACCTTGGTAGTCTTCTCAATGTCATAACCGTTGCCTGTCGTGTTCCAATCAATAGCCCGCTGTTCAGTCACTTTCTGGATGTCCGACAGAGTGATGTTGTTCTCAGCGATGTCTTGAGCTCCCGGAGGGAAGAATGGGAGGAAGGCGAAATGCGCTGCGCGCACAGTTGTGTTGAAAGAGCTATAAAGCGAGTATACCACACTAGAACCCTGTATAAGGAAGAACGATTGGTGCGTGGCGGCGCGTCAAAGAAAAATGCACATACCCAATCGGTGCCATGCACCGCATAGGTCGAGTATCCGAGAACCTCCGTCATTAGTGTGTTGAATATTCTGGCAGTATCATCCACAGTCCAGTTTTCAGGGGGCGCAGAGGAAAAGACGAAGCCTGGGAGAGATGGAACCACGACGTTGAAAGATACGGTCTTCCTAGTGGCGCTTATTGATGGCTGGGTTAATGGTTCGATTACCGGAAGAAATTCTTGGAAAGATCCTATGCAAATATTAAATAGATTCAACTTGAACGAGGAGAATCGAAATCACCTGGCCATCCATGAAGTAACATTACAGGAATTGCATCCACAGCCTTGGATTTTTCGTGTACGAAATGCACGGTTTGTCCTTCAATGACGGCTGTGAAGTGTTCAAGTCTATGCACACCACATGCATGAGCCGAGATCAAGTTGAACCAATATCAAGGGCACTGACTGGTTCAGCTTGGCCTGCTGTACATCCCAGTCAAACGTTGTCACCCATTCGGTTCGCAGTTCACGCAGGGTTTCCAGTTCGATCCCTTTGTCGGTGCAGCGTCGGGGTATAGAACCTTGGCCGGCAGGCGGGTGCTATTCACGAGGGATTTCAGCCGGGGAATCCCGCCGGCCAGGTCTATCTTGAAGGGCTTCAAATTGAAGCTGTTGTTAGTGGCGCCGGCCGCGACCAAGAGCGTGGCGAAAGCAATGGCGATCGCCAGACGAGCTGTCGGGTTTAAAGACATGCCCATGGTCGAAAATATTTGTCTCATTAATGCTGTCGTGTCCGCTTTTAAAGGCCAGAAATACTTTTCTTTTCTGATTTGTCAAGTTGCGAAGATTTAAAGCCTGCTTACTTACAAGTCGGGGACGTGCGGGGTCAGGGTAAGATCTGTAAGGAAATGGCGAAAGCGATCGAACTGAATTAGAAATTCGAGAAAAACCATGCCATGCGAGTCCGGTCTAGACCGGTAACCAATCTGTCTATGGAGCAAGCTGCCGATAGACAGACTGGTCGTTCTGGTCTTGAATATACCAAACGAGGTACGAATTGATAATGTTACGTCTGTTTATGAGAGACTACATGTAAGGTGACTGGGCGGTGGGCCGGCAACTTGAAGGCATGAGTCATCAGCAAAACAAAGTTGCCGGATAGCCCCAGATAACACCACATAGAAGCCATAGGGGATCGGTCAACCCCATAGAAACGTGGGAAGGGAGGTGGGGGTCAGCCTCATAGGTGGGTGATTGAAAACTCTCCGCCGGCACCCAAATAGCTGCATGAGCTTAATTTTTATCGATTGTTGCGTGTGCAATGGACTAGTGGGCGCATGAGAATGGTAAGGAAAAAGCTATTAATATAGGGCTAGGGCTTGGGCCCACAAAATCTTCAGCCCGAGTCCGCCAAAGCCGGGCCCAAGTCCTGGCTTCCAGGCCGGGCCAAGCTTGTGTATCAGTAAGGACGGAGCATCTGGACCCGCTGTTCTACTCCGAGGACGATAAATGGGTAGCGATACGACACCTGGATGTGTATGCATAATCACATATTTTGTGGCAGCGAATTTGCAGCCGGCAAAAGGCGATTTTGGGAGGGGCTCCCTGGGATATTAGATCTTCCGGGATGGTTGGAATTGGACATACTACGAAAAGACGTGATAGGGCGGCGGACTGGATGCTTTGATTCTCGTACGATGAGCCGCGAATTACTTCAGTGTCCTTGTTTTGGGAAAGCTTTCTGTCGATATCCAACATTGATGGGTGACAATCATTATATCATGTACCGCGACAAGACTGCCCTGGATTGTTAAATTATGAGATGTGTCAGTTTTTTTTCAAACAAGAATCGCCACAGCCAGCGGTGAATTCAGCCGCCCATACCGTTCGAAGGATATCCGTATTCAAATTTATCATGCCCTTGATGTTCATCTATCACTCTCAAACAGCTGCGCGTCCGAGAGGCATTGTGCCTCACACAGAAAATTTTGGGGCATTATATACAGTTCAAGTCCTACGACGCCCACTCGGGCGGGATCTGCAAGTTCAGTAAATTCGGGATGTGGCCAAGAATGAAGTACTCATCACCAGATCGCGGGGATTCAGACACCATCTTGCTGCGACAAAGATAAACTGGTGCAGCCGTCCATCGTAGAGGGCGCGGAGTGTATACTGTCAACGATCATTTGAAGCATGGCAGCTCTACAGCCTGCAGCCATCCACTGCAGACCACCTCCGATAGAGACCAATCCAGTTGAATGTAGATGATGCACGACGTTCGGCATGCCCCTAACCCAATTAGGGAGAGTAGCACACAAGAAGCAAACAAAAATTCTTGAAGACGTACTGTACTGATAGCTCCCATGGATGTGTTAATTCGCACACGAAATGCGAGAACGGAGACGGTTCAAGTCAGCGGCGTGCGGCGTCTCCGAAATGGAGATCCGTAGCCGCCGTTGACTGGATGGTGGAGAGGAATGGATAAAGGGTGGGGAAGAGTAGAATGGGTGAATGGGGGGGGAAGAACAGACACACCTGAGCCGAACTACATGGGTAGACATTATCCGTTCTCTTAAGCAAATCTCTCGAATGTCATTGTTCATGTTTGTTCAACAACCCCATTTGTGTATCCCCATTCCTATTCCTCCCCTCTGGTACTTCATTCATCGCTTTTCTGAGTCCCACGAGTGCGCAGTTTGCTTACAGCTATATTCCATTTCCAGCCACGGCGCTCCGAAAATACACCACAAGTCCATACCTGCTGACCCGGGGCAGCTTTGCCGCAGTTCAACTAGGGCTGCCGCCCGTTACCGTCTTCACGGTTCCACGGCACCCGTGGCACGGGTACCCGTCCCGTCCCGTCAAGAATTTTTTCGTTCGTAAAACGGCCCGTAAAACACGGCCGTCACGGCCGTGGAACGGCTTACTTGTTCCCACGCTCACTGAACTGCTTGTACCTGTCTTGAAGCCCTCCTGGAGCCATTATCTGCCATTCAATTGCATATGGATTATCATAACCCATTGTTCTCTCCATTCTACCTCGGATAAACCCACCAGACTGAAGCACCGGCATTTGCCTCCCAACTGATGGCGGAGTTTGGATGAAGAAATATTTTCTACACCGGGTTTCTGACTGCATCCTGGCCATATTTTCGACGCTGAAGTAAGTGGACAGATACAGATAGCTAAAGGTTGCAGCAGAGACCCTCAGAATAGTATATATACAACGCACAGTGCATTTATATTTTGGACATGCCGTCGACCCGTTACGGCCGTACCGTCAACCGTGCCGTGCCGTCAGAATTTTTTGAGCGCATTCCACGGCCGTTTTTCCACGGGCCGTTGCCGTGGATCCACGGGTGGCAGCCCTAAGTTCAACACGCCGCCATGAGTTGAGCACAAGACCTGCACCGCAGTTAAATGGAGTCAGATAGGGAATTGGCACGATGCTGCGGCCACGTATTCTTGCGTGATTTGCCGTGATATAAAGCCGCTGCCTTTCTGCATTCATTTGTTCTGGTCTGTCCGCCCCCGTCCACCTAACTATTAATATTCCCCATCGCTCATTCTGTTTCCACATGGTACAAGAAAATCTCCAAGCACTTGCTCTTCAAATTCCTAAGCACAGTTGCACATTCGAAAGCCCCAACTTCCCCTTAAACTCACTCGCAACCCCTGTTTGCTCAATTCGCATCCAAGCTGTGCTTTGCCGCGTCGACTCATATGCATCCCATTGTGGTCCCAAGCTCTCTACTGAACAAGACTCAAAACTCAAGAGATCGTTCTTCGTGCTCAAACGCGCCCAACATTTTAAATCATCCACAAGATCGGAATTCTTCATATGCAGGCTTCACCACTGGCAGCGACACAGTGAGTTCTCCAATTGTACTTCACGATTCTTTCGCTTAATCTACCTCTGCGTTGCAGTGAATATCGAATGGCGATTCGAGTGTACCACCAAATTAACACAACTCACTCTTATTTTGGTGAGTGTTAGCTAACGCACTGAGTTTCCGCAATTTATGCCCGTGTCGACACGCACACAGGACTGCACACCTCACCGCCCCTCCACGGGCTTGGACGTCCTCACGCAGCTCTTCAGACTCAGGTCTTTCGTTATAGCCACATGTCGTAGCCACATGTTATCTGGACTCAATATCTTGAATGTCTCGCAATAAC
Source organism: Mycena rebaudengoi (assembly GCA_029282285.1). Lineage (NCBI taxonomy): Eukaryota > Fungi > Basidiomycota > Agaricomycetes > Agaricales > Mycenaceae > Mycena > Mycena rebaudengoi. The sequence continues at coordinate 641,158 of JARJCX010000050.1, read as the reverse complement.
CTGTCCCTTCATTTATCTAACTTAGTGCCACATTTTTTTTCAATTACTGGATCGAAGATAAAGCACGCCACTTCCCATTCTCCTCGAAGGAACCTCGCTTCCTGTCCCTGCAGCCCCGCAGCTCAATTGGTTCAGCGCAGGAAATTAACACCGACCATGTACTGTGCCGCAGTATAGACATAAAGTACAGGTAATTGTGGTGGTTTTTTCTTCAGGTATGGAGACCACACATATTCCCCCCGAATTTTTGCAGGGATTGCGGCCTGCATCTATATGTCTGGTAAGCCTGATTTCTTAGTAGGAGTAATAGTGTCTGGAATAATATTATTCAGTTATCCACTCTGAATTACGCAGTGCTAGACAGATTTCAAAGAGTACGCAGTTTCAAAGTTTATGACTGACAGCCATGGAAGTTTTCCATGATGAATTAACGCTTTATCAGGCACATTCACATATTTAAATTCGGAAATTTGCGTGTACATCTAAGTGTAATGAACCCCTGGTTTAAGTACCCTCATTTGTCTGAATCTTCGCTGTTGCCGGAGCGTAGCGAAGGCATATCTTGTTAAACATTAGTAAAATTAGCACCAAAAATGCAAATAAAAATTATGCGGACGTACCGACGGTGGTGATAACTGGCGTCTGTGATTCAGGGGAACGATCGGAAAGTGCGGAGGTGGCGGTACGCATGGGGACGCGGAGATGGCGGTGAGCAGGTGGCTTTGAAGCCCTACAAATCGGGTACAATCTAGTTGTAACAATGCGGATGCCACACGTCGAAAGTGCCAGGGAGTTCCCTGGGACCGAGACTTGACGATACGATGGAGGGCTGAAATAATAGATATCTGCTAGTGTGTGTGAGTTCAGTTGTTGAGGGCAAAGGGACAGCCAGAAGGTGGGTACCCCCGTGATGTATAGATGGAAAGTCTGACCCGTGTCCGGAGGAGAATCTCGCGCGTGATGTGCAAGCGGCTACGTTTCAAGTCAGCGGGGCGCAGTGACTCTGAAGTAACGACTCGTGGCCTAACTTGGCGGAATTTCCCCGGGGCGAGGCGTATCAGTCCAAAGAAAACCCCGAAAAAATGGAGCTGTATGGGCAGATCACGCACCTGGACGTCGTGGTACACCCCATCCCTACGCGATACTCTTCTAACAGAAGAGGCGACATTGGCGGCCGTGGGCAGATACGAGGGCCTGAATTAGCGCAAAAAGAGCGAAATAAAATTATATAAACATACCGACGCGGCCGATATCTCGCGTCTGTAAGTGAACCACCCTTTTCGAGGTCGCAGAATGAGAATATGGCGTCGACGGGAGGATCGGAGCGACGCAGCATTACGGGACATACCACCGCGCGGAGATGGTGCCTAGCGAGCGATTTAAAGACTTGTAAGAGCAGTGCCACGGGCCTAGACATGCATGGTGAAGGTAGGGCGAATTATTCGGGCTCAACTGGAGCAAAACTGGGACGAACTGGTGCAGGGGCAAGCAGATTAGTCCAAAAAATGCGAAAAATGCGAAAAAGAGTGCATATAGCGTATCTGAGGGACCCGCACCATCCCGAATGCGGCCCGTTGCCTCCAGTACACGCATCCCACGACATCTGATCCGGGATGACGACTAACGACGGCAAAACGGGCGGCTGCGACGCTGGCGACGGCTGCGCTCGAGTGGGCGGTGATTGGCGGAACGGCGGATGATACAGGTCCAAAATTTCGAGGTGGACCACGCCTGAAGGTATCGTCCGAGGGCGGCGACGGGTTGGTACGGAGTCTGGCCCAGCCCGGAGCACAGAAGAGGAGCCGAAAGCTGGCGGTGACGAAAAGCGCGCAGGAAGCGCAGTTCTTGACGGAGAGCAAAATGGGAAGGGAAGAGATGGAGGGGATGTACCCTAGAGTGCATTTGTGGTTGTGAGAAGATGACTCCGAGACAAACGGGTCGTTTCGAGCGATACCGCACGCGGATGCTGATATCTGATCGCCAGGGGACGTAGGCTGGGCCAGAATTTCGAGGTGAAACAGTCAAGAAGGAAAAGTACAAGCCAGTATCTTAGTGACTGGGGCTCCATTGATGGTGGGGAGCGGAAGAGGCGGACCTTGAGATGGTGGACGTTGTGGTGAAACCAGAGGACAATAGACGCAAACAACTTGAACCGGGCCGAAATGATGCGGGGTTGGGATGTTGGTACACAGGCAGCGAGGGCCGCAGAAGTGGACGAAATGTAGGGGAGGCAATGGTTTGTTGCAGCGTAGGCGGGCGGCGGGCATGGGGGGCCCGGGCCAGGGCGGCAGCTGCGGTGAACGGCGGCGCCGGGTGTGTGGATGGGGAGTGGGTGTCGTTGGCGCAGCGGCAGGGTGCACGCGGTGGGCGCGGGGGCACACGCGGGACAGGCCGGGACTAGTGCTTGGCTTGCACAGCGGGCGCGTACAGGTCATTGGCTACAGTTGGCTTCGGCAGTTTCCGGCGGAGGACGGGCGGGTGAGGGGTGCGGACGCGCTGGGAAGTGGGCAAGTCATCGGCACTTTCCGGGTGCGGACGGGCGGGAGTGCGCGGGTGCTCGGCACTTCTCGAGAACGTTGCGGGGGTGCAGCAGCGGGTGCAGCGGTGGGAGTGCTCGGAACTTTGCGGGTGGGGGAACGCGGATGCGGCAGGGTGGCGAGTGTGGGAAAGGGGTGCGTGGGTGCGCAGACGCGGGTGTGGGTGACGAGGAGGAGAAGTGCGGGGTGCTCGGGGGGTGTTCGGCAGTTGCCGAGCAGGTTGCAAGAGCGGGTGTCCGAGAAGGCCGAAGTGCGGTGGGCGGGTGCGTTGCTATTTTTGAGTCGCGTGCCATCACTGCCAAGAGGGTGCTAACCTATTTTTAGGCACATCAAACGGTCAAAGCGTCGAGATATGAGTTCAAGTCCTAAAAATATGATTTATATATCAGTAACTAGGCTCGAATGAGGGTTTTCCGATAATAGCCAAGATGTGGCTTGGGCGACTCTCAAAATTTAATATGTGAAGTGTGCAGGACTTTTGATTTTTTTCAACTTTTCAAACTTCTGCAGGAGAATATTCATAAGTCTATGAATACTGGTGCGCTTCAGGGGTGCTTTCAGAGGAAGCTAGCTAGGGGTATTGTGTACACATATATAAAATCAGATTTGTACTAAACCGACGGGCAAGTAGTGTTTTCGGCGTGTTACTCTCGGCTGCAACAGCCGCAAAACGCGAGCACTCTTTGTTCTGACCTCCCCCCTCTGGACCATTTATGTGTGGATTGGCATGGGGGGGTGGGGAAAGCTGATCAGGCATCCGGCACAGCCAGAAATTCTCACAGAAATCCAATGAAGGGAAGCACACGTACACATTTAGAGAAGATGGTCCCGAGATTTGGGGCCGATATTACTAGGGCTTGAGGGCGCTAAATAAACGAAAACCCGGTTCGAAACAACTGCTTCTCGATCGGGGTCGGGGCGGAATGTGCTTGCACATTCCCGGATCAGAGGGATAGGGAGACATTGAGACAAACCATGAAGCGTTGAAATATCTTCATAGTTGAGTCAAATACGGCCAAAATAAGCGCTGTTGATAGGTTAGCAAGTATGGCATTGCTCATTCCATGTCGCAATTGAGATCAAAAGCGGCCGAGGTATGAGGAGCGTAGACTGGGCGCTTAAGTAGGCGCCTGCCAATTATGCAGCCGATACCATCATCGTTCGGGTGATCTCTGCACAAACCGTGACAACAAGCGCCGCATCCAGCTCAATATGTGGGCTCAGAGTCTGGAATATGACTCCTGAGCTCGATTTTCATGGCGGATGCGATTTGAGGCAGTGTTGCTCAGCTTCTGAAGCAGTGGCTGCTTCGGTTCCGTCGGATTGCGCCAAAGCAGCTGAAGAGGCTTTCGTCTAGCAATCCTTTTACCCCAGAATATCCGCGGTCACTCGGTTCATCATCACTGTCTCTTCTAGCACACGGAAATACCCTGGAAACGGCAACACTCGAATTATAGACTGACCTATTCCTGCTTGATGAATTCTGCAGCTGCATTGAATGAACCATTGATCCTCCTTCTCTGACAGCTGGAATATGACGTCTAGTTGAGGTAGTGAGGCCTTCTGAACGGTGTAGGACTTTGTGTGGCTAGGCGATCTTCCGCAATTCTATGTTCAACCGGAAGTTTAGGACCGCATCGGCATCAAGAGATATTGATCTATGGAACTGACTACGTAGTAACGATCTTCCGTCGGTGTGTGGTAGAAACTATCTGTCTGGCTATTCATGGATTGACTCACTACTCGCAAAGATTCTCGCCCGATGCGAAGATTCCCCATATTGAGTATCCAATCTCTTGGTAATTATAATTGGCAAAACTCAGAGTCTGTGACATACTGTAAACTGAACCATTCCTAGACGCGGCGCAGCAGACATGACGGACGACTGAAATAGCTCAGTCTGTCCGAAGGGACGTTCACGTTACCCTGAGCTGAACGCCATGATGGCGGAGGCAATTGGAGCGGGATGGGGCTTAGTACCCAGATCCGAGATGGATCACGCACAGTCCCAAAGTTCTGGGCCTTTTCTCCAGCATGGTGCAGGAGTGCTCGAGGCTGTTGAAGGAGGTCAGTAACAGTTTCTTTGCAGTCTCAATCAAAAGAGACACTATGCTTGACCATCATGGCTCTAAATTTGTATTACTCGGCCCTAGCAACATTCATGTTTCAATGAGCTTGATCGGCGGAGTGGCGATCGGCGGAGTGGCGACGTTTTTTTTGACACAAGCCAGCAAGCCGCTGCAGGTTGGTGGTATATAAACCATGTCAGCTTCACGAGTAGAAGCAAGACCATCGTCACACTCACTCAGTCACTACCATGAAATCCCTCACCCACCTCGTTGTCGGGACCATCTCCTTCATCGCCGGCCAGACCCTGGCTGCCAGCTGCTGGCACGGCAACGCCGTTGGCTACTGCGGCGGGCCCTTCCTCGCTAGCCAGGACAACGCGTGGGCCGCCCGCCAGGCCTACTGCGGCAACAACCTCTGGAAGACGCAGAGCTGCTACGTTAACAACCGCGTCAGCATCGAGTTCACCAATCCGGGCGCGAATAATCAGCAGACCTGCTGGGATGCGCTGAAGAATATCATTGAGCAGTGCAAGCGCGGAGGTTATGCGACTGGGCATTATGAGTATAATGGGGAATATTATACGATGTATTTCTGTGATCATGATAGCTGTGGGTCGTCTTGAGCGGGGTGTAGGGTGTTGTTTATACAGTTGTCGTGTTGGAATTTGTATTCGGGGTTCGAACCTGTACATTTCAAATTCAACTGGAGATGAGAGGCAACGTGTAATTGGATGGGGCATGGGAATATATCTGGATGGTCGACAAGTATTCGCTGTCCCGATCCGGGAGTAGTAAACTAATATGGGGTCACTGAATTGAAAGTTAATTATTGGAGCGCTATCTATATCCCAACTCTAAGGTACAAATGCATGCACACTCCCGGTATCTCTCTTCCCGCCACCATCCTCATCCCTCGCCGCACCCGCCGAACGTCGCCGTCGCCGGTTCTTGGCTGCCGAAACTACTCATTTGAAGCACGTCTTTCACAAGTTCCGCAAGATTCTCCGGAAAGTATGCCTCTTCGGAGATCCAACGCAATGTTGTTTCGAGTGAAAATGCGGCATGTAATCCACTTTCCAAATGCGCAAACCCGCTCCCAAATAAAACCACAGTCATATACAGCTTAGCTTACTCGCTGGTGTTGAAAACCGAATCGGGAGTCGGGACGCCGCCGACCGAAGCGTACGGATATCTTGTCTGTGTGTATTAGAATTGGATCATTTTGAGGTTTCGGCGCTGAGGAGGTGCTTGAAGGAGATCCGACCCCGCCCGAGGAAACGCTCAGATACAGTTCGGAACACCGTCCAACTGCTTCTGACCTAACAAGCCGAGGAATTACTCACGATCCTGGAGAATAAAAACTAACTAGGGGACCTACATCACGAGTGCCGAAACGCGCAAAGCGCAGAGCACAGGAATGAGAGATGCGATGGTCGACTTTGTCCGGCTCTCATCCGGCTAACCAGGCCTGTGAAACCCGGCTGCGGCCCGTCACGGCGCCCATCAAATTAAACATTTTTGTTGTCTTCTGCCTATTGTCCGCGCCCCAGCTCGTTATATAGCGGTGCCCCGAATCGCCCCCTAACTACTCGGCAACTGGTATGGCGACTTATTAATGTTGTAGGTCGGTCCTTAAACGGATCCCCGCAGATCGGAGATCCGTCTATCACTGTCTGCAGGTATAAAGGTACAATTTGCAGTTCGCGGTCAAGCCAGCTTGAAATCCGGATTTCAGCGCCCCCGACCGCCCCCCTGTTATAGGTATTTTCCTCTCCATCCGTTCATTTCGGGATGCCGACTTGTCTGTTAGATGCTGGCATCTATTTACTCCCTTTCCACCTTTCTTAACTCACGCACAAATCTTCCCAGGTAAATTTGTATTTCCATATCCATTGTCGACACCGCTCTGACCCAATGTGCTCCCAGAATGCAGCTCGCTTTCGTCTCTCTCGCCGTGGTTCTTGCCACTGCGGACAGAGGACCAACGAGATGGCACACACACATAAATTTGATGCGAGGCACATTCGGCTGAGAAGGCGCACATGATGGCAATTTATGTCAGATGAGGCACATTCCCACGCCTCAGTTTAAGTTGAATAGCTCTGTATTAACTTTGAAATACCACTTTCGAGCAGTTAGGGCAAGCGCAGCGCGCCCTAACTGCGGGTATCCACTGGTTAGGGTTCGGGTTAGAGGTTCGGGTTAGAGGTTCGGGTTCAGGTTAGGAGGTTAGAGGTTAGGTAAAATATCTGTCCCTTTCGGGACAGATATTTCCGCGGAACGAGGCTTTAGTGTGCCAGCCTGAAATGCCCCGGCTCGGGGGACCCCCCGAGCGCAGCGAGGGAGGGGAGGGGCATTGAATGGCTGGTCCCCTTCCGCAAATGAAGGAAAGGCGGATGTAAATTTCTCTGGATTTAATAAGCAAGTGAGGCACATTACTGTAAATGTGCCTCGCATCAAACTTATGTGTGGCTCCCATCAGTGTGCCATCTTGTATATCCTCCTGCGGACACGGTCTTTGGTGTACCCACCAGCAATTCCAGCTCGATTACGACCCGTAAGAGGCTTGGTATCAACTGTAAGGGCTCCAGCAGTTGCGTCCTCCACGGCAGCAAGGAGGCGTCTGTTCTCGCTGGTTATGTTGGGAAGTTGGCCGATGACGTCTGGATCAACGACGGGCAGCATATCGCATGCACTGTCGATATCTGCGCATTCCTGCAGAACACTGCCGGCACACAGGGTTCGATTGTCAAGAAACTTGCGCCGTACATTCCGGACCACGGCTGCAAGGTCTGCGGGAGCGTTCCGTATTATTTTCCGCAGGGCAATAACGATGTCGCGGACGGAGAGCTGACCTTCAACTATGTTAACAACCCGTCCTGCAGGAATAAGCTTTGTTAGAGAGTAGTTTACATAATGTGTAAGTGACTTGTAGTGATCAATGGATCTGTTGTGGGATGTGATAGTTCAACTAGGCGCCCTAGGAGTTTGTCCTTGGCAAGGAGGCGGATACAGGCGTGCAGATTTGGAAATAAGCAGCCCTTGAGACATTCAAGCTTTTCTGGCCGCCACAGTGGAACTTTCTTCCCGTGCTCTCTAAAAAACTATAGGACATTCGTTTATACAAATTGCGTCTAAACGCAAGCTCAAGAGCAGTGGATAAATGTAATGTTTTCGGGTGGGTTTGAACCACTGGCTCTCCCGCTATGGGTTTAATGTGCTGAAGATGATATGATCTGACTCTGTACCTCGGACACACACACGATTTCTTGAGAGGGTTAGCGGAAAAAGCCAAAAGCGACATGTTTGACCGTGCTTGGCTCGCCACTGTGACGCGTATCATCACTTGCCTCTTTCCACCAACTGACTTGCCCTCCTCCGCCGCCGCCGGTCTCATCGACACAGATTGCGATATCGTCCGACGGGGACAAGAGCAAGGCTTCGATACGCAGCACGGGGTGCGTGCCCCGCCTTCAAGTTCTATCTGTACTGAGCTACCCCACGGGCCAAAACATCGCCGCCTGCTCCGCCGGCCGCAGCATCTCCCTCATACCATCCTGCCGCTCGTCGTACGTGTCGGTGCTGCATCTCATCGGCTCCCTTCTCTCCTCCGCGTTCTGTCTTCCTTTCCCGCTCATCTCTTCGCCTTCGCCTTCCTCCCTGTCTGCCTCATGGGCCCATATCCGTCCCACAACCCACCCCATGTCATACCCCGCGCCTTCGTCCTCCTTCGCTCGCTCGCTCCCCTCACACCCCCGCCTTCTTCTGTATACATCCCGTCTCACACCTCCTTTACATCCCATCCCCGTCCCCACCCCTCCTTATATCCTCCCTCCATGCATTCCCGCCCACTCCTCCTTACACACCGCCTTCCCATTCTCTATCATCTCCCTTCTCTCCCTTTCTCCCGCTTCCCGCACCAACGCTAACATCCCCACAGAATAATCAATACGCGCAAGACGATGGAGAACAAGGCGCGAGGTAATCGCGCAGATCTCGCATCGCTTCGGGCCGAAGATTCAGGATATTGAGAAGGTGTGTTTCTTTCCTTCTTACTTGAGGAGGCTTTGGGGACGCGCGCGCGCTGTCCCGTCGGCGGTGACGTGTCGGCATTTGCGAGTGTTGTGATGTGCGCTGCGCGCGCGTGTGCGCGCCGCGTCTGTTGCGTGCCCGCCCCGCCCCGCGTCGCTTTGTGTCAATAGGCCCACGTCGTTTGTGCGATGCGGGCGTGACGCTTGCTTTGTGCGTCGCGTGTGGCGCCGCCGTGGGCTGTGTTCCACACCTCCCCGCGGCGGTCCGTGTCATGGGGCCCGCGTCGTTCCGTGTGACGCGGGTATGCGCCGCCACCCCGTTTCTGGCGTTCTTTCCGCGCCTCCGTGGGCTGTGCACGCTCGGGGTCATATGCGCTGCGGCAGCCAGGGGCGCCTGCGCCCTTCGTGCTTGTCCTCCCCGCGTGTCTTCCGCGCGTGGACTGTGTCAACGAGACGAACGCCGTAGTTGTCGACGAGACAAACGTGCGCACGTTGGGGCAGTTCCGTGGTCATATGCGCTTGGTGTATCCCGCGCGTTTGGTGCCGCCGTGGGCTGCGTTGATGAGGCGAACCCCGCAGCCATCGACGAGACAAGCGTGTGCGCGGCGGGGGAGGGGAAACGCGCGAGCTGTTCCGCAGGGTCATGTACGCCGTGCGCAGCTTATGTGGCAGCTGGTCTGACGGGGGATGGGCCAAGCTCTGCGCGCCGGCGTGGATGCGTGTGCCCTGGGCGGCGTAGCCGACGTGCTCTGCGCCGTAGGCAACATCGTCCGCGCAGACGTAGGCAACTTCGTCAACATAGACGTTAGCAACGTCCTCTGCGACCCGTAGACGTAGCGGGCGGACGAGCAGGCGTCATAACGCCTTCGCCTTGTATGCGGATTGGGTTCTCGTTTCTGCGCTTTCGCCTAGCTGGTGGTTATGGGTGGCTCCGTTACGCAAGCGCGTTTGTGCATTCTGCGCTGCGCGTCGTGGCCGAGCGGCGGACGTGCAAATGGGCGGCGCTGTCGACCTGCGCGTGGGCAATGTTGCCGACGTGCATGTAGGCGACGTTGTCGACATGAACGACGTAAACGTCCCTTGTGCGCCGATGCAGGCGATTTGCCATATGCCCGCCTTTTTCTTTTGCTCCCCTCCCTTTTCGCTTCTAACACTCATACTACCTACAACCTTCCCTCGGCTATGAATACGCTTACTGACCCCGCAGGCGATAGAGGCGCTTTTAGGGAAAGAGTACATCGGGCGCGTGGACGGGTCCAACGACACGTTTGCGTACGTTGCGTGAGGCGGCGTCTCCTACGCGCCCGTGTGCCTTGCTCCTGTGCTTCTGCGAGTGCGGGCGCGAATGGCAGCGGTGTGGGGCGGATGCGACGGCGTGGTGCAGCTGGTAGATGCGTACATGACTTGTGTCGAGCGCTGAGTTTCTTCTATTGTTTTTACTCCTGTAACTCGTTTACATCCCCCTCATTTACATTCTCGCTCTCCTCCCTCCCTGCATCATCTGCCTTTCCTCGTCTCACTTATATTTCCCTCTCCTCCATTCCGCTGTATCACCTCCTACACGCTTCTTTCCCGCCCGCCATGCTAAATTGCCTACCGACCGACCCACTTACACGCATGAGAATAAAGAGTGGTTGTTGCAATCTACTTGCATACCTGGCGTGTCACCGAGCTGCACAGTTGTTTCAAAAATCCAACCCAGCACCCAAATAATTAATTCTTTTTGTTGAGATCCACTTGGAGGTCGATGCGGAGCTGGGCGAATAAAAATACAAAATACTGCAGCAGTCTCTGTATGCCCTCGAGAGGAGCCCAACCTTTCCATGGCCAGTATCTCGAACTCGACCCTTCTCATTTTTGGTAGCCATTAGCCATTCAATGGCTTGTGCGCAACCTCGTTAATATAATTATATTAGATAGTGGCTCGTTTGAGATCAGGAAGCTCAGGCCGGAACCACTGGCAGAATTTGGTGCAAATCTGTTTTCCGCAGCATCATCGTAACTTGAGTTTAATTAGTTTCATTTATGTGACTTTCCGCCGCTCAGGTATGCCGAGACGAAGGCAGTGTACACAGTCATGCCCCTCGTCTCTCAAAGAGACCTGGGGTGCGAAAACTTTGGGCTCCCAAATGGACACACTCTCCTTCGCAACTGGCATGATGTGCCATGGTGCACTCATAAGTACACTTCCATATCGATGGATGAATGAGAAGAACAATGTTATGCCTGAGATTGGATGGTCTCAATTGCGACACCGTTGGACTCCTGGATTTAAAGATATCCTTGACATTGGAGTCAATAATGGTTGGATATGACCCGAGTGATTGACTCCAAGCGTAGGTCTTCTTGGAAATTTGATTTGTGAGTGCTAACAATTGTTCAAGTCGTGTTTTTCGATGGATCTTCATGCCATGGCTTCAACGAGAACTGGACGCATATAGGGAGCGGCAACCCCGCCTCGACAATCTGAGGCCATTTCCGGCCATTTGAAACCCTTGGAATGTCCAATTTTTTTTCTTGATTGACGCAGATTGACGCAGCACCGAGTTTTGTTGAATATTTTAAGGGCATGCACAGCGGGCGCGTACACAGTACCGTACAGGTCGTTGGCTGCAGTTGTCTTCGGCAGTTTCCGGCGGAGGACGGGCGGGTGTGCGAGGGTGCGGTGGAACTCCTGGGTGCGTACGCGTTGGGAAGTGGGCGCGTCATCGGCACTTTCCGGGTGCGGATGGGCAGGTGCTCGGCACTTCTCGGAACGCTGCGGGGGTGCAGCAGCGGGTGCAGCGGCGGGAGCGCTCGGAACTTTGCGGGTGGGAGAACGCGGATGCGGCAGGGTGGCGAGTGTGGGAAAGGGGGTGGGTGTGTGGGTGCGCAGACCCGGGTGTGGGTGACAAGGAGGAGAAGAGCGGGGTGCTCGGGGGTGCTCGGCAGTTGCCGGGCAGGGTGGAAGAGTGCAAGAGCGGGTGTCCGAGAAGGCCGAAGTGCGGTGGGCGGGTGTGTTGCTATTCTTTAGTCGTGTGTGCACCCTAGACCGGTAACCGATCTCTCGTATGAAGCTAGTCGTTCATAGAGAGACTGGTCGATCTGGGTTTAAATCCTTAGGAGGCCCGATCAGTCACGTTTTGATCACAGAAAAATCATCGAAAAAGCGCAAACCCGACAACAACGATGCAATAAAAATATAATTAGCACCTAAACTACCTCCAATAGTCTCAAGGACTCAATTAGCACCTGAAATTCAGCCCGTTAACTGGTCCACATATTGGAAACACATACTTGGGCTGGTTTGCAGTAATTTGGCCGAATGGACTCGGAAGATGCATATTTGAACAATTATACCCTGTCCTCCAGTTCTATACGTTCAAATTGAGTCATCTCCAATTTTTTATACGAATTATCCGTTCGTAGTACGACGGGAATGCGCTCTTCTTTCCTTCATTCGTGCGATGCACGGGCCAGAAACGTGACTGATCCGGCTCTGATCGGGCCTCCTAAGCATTTAAACCCAGGTCGACCGGTCTCTCTATGAACGACTATCTTCATACGAGAGATCGGTTACCGGTCTATGCGCACCCCATGACATCACTGCCAAGAGGGTGCTAACCTATTTTTGGCACATCAAACGGTCAAAGCGAGAAATCTCGACCTGCCGCGACAATCTTCGAGACCATTGAGATATGACTTAGGGTCTTAAAAATCTGAATCATATATCACCAGGAAGACCCGAAGGAGGGCTTCACGATGATGCCCACGATTTTGCGGCTACATCATTTTAGTACATGAAGTGCCAAGGATCTTTGATTTTTTTGCCACTTTTCAGACTTCTACAGAAAGATATTCATAAGTCAATGAATACTGGTGCGCTTCAAAAGTCCTTTTAGGAAAGACGGGCTGGACGTAAAGTATCCACATAGAATAAAACAGATTGGTGTTAAACCGACGGGCAAGTAGTTTTTTGAGCATGGGTGCCACCGGGGATACAGCCCCAAAATCGGGCACCTTTTTTTTTTTAACGTCCTCCCCTCGGGGCTCATAGTTCAGGAATGGGATGGGGGGCAGGGGAGGTTTGGGAGGCACCTGGCAGGCATTTCAGCATCTCCCCCACTCCAAAAAAAAATGAGAAAAGTCGAATAACAGGGAAGATATACAAGGAAATGCCCTCCCCAAAATGGTGGAGGATAATACTACACCACCAACCAGCCAAAATCTGGATTTGAGATTGGAGACGATTGTTCCAGAGAGATCAAAGATGGATGTCAGAACTAGGTGATTCCAATGTTCCGTCGGCATCTGGATTCCAGAGCTTGTGGTGAGATTGCGCCGATGTCAGTCGGACATTCGCGTCAAATATAGAAGAAATGCTCTGGCTCATTATCCTGAAAATATCATGGAAAGCACTAGCCAATCCCCAAGGTCTCTTGGTTTTCAACAGAATCTTCAAAATTGTCCTTAGTCCATTCTAGACTCCGCTGGAGGTCCGTGCACACACCGCGTGATCCCCGAACATTTGGTTCGTATCAATGTCATTATCATCGCTTCGTCTTTATCCTCCCTCATTATACTCCTCCCTTTTCTGTTCCTCCTCTCTGTTCCAAGCCCGGCGTCCTCTGAGCCCTCTGTCCTCGTATTCTCAAGCCCTCCGCCTCCGCCTCAAGCCCTCCGTGCTTCAAGCCCTCTGTCCCAAGCACCTCAAGCTTCGAAATTTACATATCACTTTCATCCTTCCTTGCGCTGTGTCGTATTTATGCCACCTGTGGTCTCTTCCTTTCATTACCGTTGCCTCCGCCCCTCGGCGCCTTGTGGCGTGCTCTGCCGCCTGTGGCTCCTCCGTACTTATACCCACGTACTGATTTCTGCATAGGTCCTTCGGAGACGAATGATTCCTTCACGTCGAGGTAATTCATATTTGTACTTTTCTGGTCATTGCTGACGATTTCCCTTGCAGGACTCATTGGGTGCGAATGAGCCTGCAAATACTTGTTTGTCAGGGAAAGACACTGAGGGAGCTCCTAGCGAGCGGTACAGTCCTAACGAGGTCAATGGTGTGTATAACTTGCAGGAGATGATACTAAGCTTAGGACGTCCTGAGCGTATCATCTTCCCGAACTCAAGTGGACCCCCACTGGAGTCACAGGTTCTCCTGAAAGGATTCGCAGTCAGTGCAATGTAAGGAGAACCTCACCTGTAGTTGCTAATGAGCCTCCAAGCCCGTAGTTCAGCAAGAAGAACTAATGAAGCTTGAGTCATAAATAGCCCCTACCAAAAGTCCAGCTCACTTGGATGTGATTTGGGCATGCCAGCCCAGATTCTCATTTTGAAACTCTGACTTTCTCAAGACACCCAAAAATCACTGCGTTCCGAGGCTATGTCGGCAGCATGTGCCGTACAAATGCTGACGTGTGCCGACCTGGGTCAGCACTACGTGCCGTCGGCTCGGCAGGCAGTGATGACCCAGGTCAGCACACGTCAGCATTTGTCTGGCAGCGCTGCCGACATCGCCTCGGAACGCTGTGAATATAATATTTTCACTACTTTAGCTCTATCATTAATTGCTTATGAATTAGCCCGTCAATTCTATCCACTTTTTAGGTCAATACATGTAGAAGCCCATCCAGTTACAAGCAATTCTTTGAATTTGATCAAAATCTGCCCAAAATGGGAATTTTTCCCGGCCCCTTCGGTACTGACATTAGCTATAATAGCCAACTGGTATCACTACATTTTTTCCGCGGTTTTGAGTCTGAATTGATTTTGAGACTTTACTTTTGGCTTGCAAAATCCGTGACGCGCGTGCATGTGCGTGCGTCAATTGGCTTTTGGCATAGGCGTGGGCATTCGGTAAGACAAGCCGGTTTCTTCACGCCCAGAAGGGGGTAAGCACGCGGTGTGCGTCGAAGGCAGTTAGGAAACAGGTGGTTGAGCTGGGAGAGTTAATTTGTTGGCTTGTGATGCCACCTGTGCCCGCGCGAATTGGCTTTTGGGTGTTGGCGTGTGCTTTTGGTGAGACAAGCCGATTTGCTCAGGCACATCAAAAGCCACGCCACTTCGTCGTCTTGCCCCGCCAACATCACTTCCAATACATAACTAGCGATCAACCCCAAATTGAGTCTGTACGCATCTGACGGGGCTCGATGTGTGAAAAGAGCAGACTAACAGAATTATTTCAGAAGTAACTGATTACTTTGAGAAGAATTCAAGATACCATAGCCTTAAGCAAGCTCGAATGAGCGGCTTTTTCTGGTTTGAACCATTCTCCGATGCCTGAGAATTCACTCACAAAGATCCAGATCATATGGAAGTAAGCTGGGCAATGGCCTTGCCCAACAACTCTCTGGGAAGAGTTTTGAGTGCGGAGCATTCCCAACCCAATTTTATTCATGTACATCGAAGGAGGGATTGTATGTCGAGGGCTTGTATGTGACCTCAATAGGGGTCTGTATGAGTAAAACGTCCCGAAATCACATTATTTATATCACCTTCCTGTCAATTGCTCCCGTTAATTTATTTTTACAGCAAGGGCATGAATTGGTGGCGCAAGCCAATTTGCTCAGGCCCATCAAAGCTCCAGGTTCGCAGCTTGACCCGCCGATACTACCAAATTCCTTGTTCCCGTGTTAATTCATTTTTACAGAATATGCGTGGATTGGCGGCGCCAGCCAGTTTGCTCATGCGCATCAACATTCATGCCAGTTTTACAGCTTGACCCGCCGACACTAACTTCAACAATAGACCGAAATGGAGTAGCACACAAAGGTGGCTTGTGTACAGAACTGTCAATATCGCGACTGGACAACTGCATAGTTCACAATATACCGAGATGTCCAAGTAATATCATAGACATTCCTTCGCATGATTTGACATAGGTAAATTGAATAGCAAAGTAGTCTACGGACTTTCGAGGTTTAGAAAGATGTTGGGCATACATTGGCTTGCTACGTACCTAGAACTGGCTAAATTGGCTTGCATTCAGATCCTGGGAATCCAACATATTTGGTGTGTGCCGGGTCAGCAGGTGCCCAAAATGTTCCGCTTGCAATGCCACAAAAATTGGCTTGGGTATGTACATAATTGGCCTCTGACAGACAAAATCCGTTGAACCATGTGTTTCTAGTGACGAACTGACTTGTAAGTGAATTATGTTTTCCTTTGATGTACACTTTGCGCGGTGTTGATATATCGTCTTGAGTTGTAATTAGTGCAGATGATTTGTTTTTAGTCCTGAAATCAACCACCTTGCAGATAAACTGTTGTCCGTTCTAAAAATGGGGCAGTGAGGAACCCAGGCCACAATGAATTGAATGGGCGACTTCTTGGTCTGCCATCTAGTGTGCACTTGAGGATGCACTAAGCGGGCGCCCAATGTTAAGATCACGTTCAAATGGAGAGCCCAGAAGTGATGGTGTATTTACGCTATGCTGTGTTACACAACCTACAGTGCTGACGAAGTAATATTAATCACCGTGCGGAATTATTTGACTTATATATTACTTCGTGTATATTAGAAAGGTCTTAAAAACTACTGCAACTCGCTCGCCGGCTTGTGCAGTGATCAGCCTGATGGTTCGGACATTGATGATCTTGATCTAGTTGCAGCTTCAGGATGTACATTTTCAAAGGTAGCGTAGCAGAGAGTGTAGCGGCAAAATCAGTTTGGGATGCCGATCTTGAAGCATTGAAACCCGCCGTTTATAAGGTGCTCAGTGTGTACTAGTAGTAGTGGACACACTTGGATTGATATCAGCCCTGTAAGAATTGAATGGAATATGACGTTGGTGCTGCACCTCTTCGAAATAGAACCTCTCATGCGCCGGCGCCCATTGACGACTTCCAAACTGCATTTCCCCTCATTCAGACTCTTCCTTTTACGCAAGATGCTTAAATCTCATTAAAAAGGCCAGCGATCCGGCGTGGTGTGCGGGACACGACGGGGATCCTTCATATTTGTGAACACGGAGTGTACGTGGTAGGATTCGACTCCCCGCGTCCAAGTGAGCAGGTTCCTTGTACCTTTTCTTTTCCTTTCTTTTGTTTGTTGATTCCTTCTTTTCCTGTGCCAGAAAATTGTGAGCTTGTGAACGAGATGTGCATCGCACACACGCTATGCTCGTATACTTTCTCGGGTGGGCATCTTAATCACAGTATGTGGTCAGTGCATAAATGTTTCGTATGGGTACACTTCTCCTCATAATCACCAGTTCAAGCGTTCTAGTCGCACCGACTCTGCGCTTTCCCCGAAACTAGTTTCAAACCACACTTCCAATCCTGGTTGCCAAAGTGCCCATGAATTGGCAGAGCGTTATCATAAATATTTTCATTTTGAACGCAGGCAGACACTCCGAGCAATGAACGATGCGTCTTTGTCGCTGTTGACCCCACTGTTCGAGACCATGGTGTTCATACTGTTTTTCGACCTTTGTTCATGATGTAGAGACATTCAGGTTGGATTGACTTCCGATAACGCGCAATTCGGACAGAAAGACGAATCACAGACGGCGCTGCGCAATGCAATGAATTACCCAACAAAGCAGTGTCCGTGGTTGTCCCACAAAGATTTGTGGGACATTTGAACGTGATCACGTGCAATATGTTGAAGTTCAATCCGTGAGCGAAAAATAGATGTTTAATATTCTCGTCCTGGAGCTTCCCAGCGCTTCTCCTTAAAGTCTGACATCCAAGATCTGATTCCACAACGCATCGCACGGCCCATCCTGTGATCGGGCTAAATCAGCCACAAAGAAGGCTATACTTATAATCCACGCACAACAGAGTCACTTTCCGCAACCTGCACAACATTTCCGAGCGCGACGTTTCCCTCGTATGCGAGCCTGGCTAGAGTGGTCGTAGTATTACCTGGGACGTATTTCGGCCAATGCCACGCGGGGGGCACAGAGGGGTTCTTGACAAAATTGGCGATGAGCGTCTGCATTGTGTGCGAGAGCTCCACCTCGGACGATTTGGCGGTCGAGCGATTGAATGTTCCGAATATCTCAGGGACTAGAGTGCTCAGTCAATCAGAAATCCGAACCGGGAATGAAAAAGAGAGTAAAGTGTCAAAACAGAAAGACTAACGCTCTGAAGTGTGCCAGGCACCGGCATTGGGGAAAGGCTGAAGATCAGCGAAGACTGGGCCTGAGAGCACCAGGGGCAGTTAGGAATCGACAAGGATGCAAGGCCGGATATGGCCGTACCATATGTATACCGATATACATTCGTCACTCCCGCACCCACGGCGGCGCCAGCCCAGAGCCCGGCAGGACTGTTTTAATTGTTGAGTGGTTTTGTCATGGTATCGGAAGTCCCTGACAACAGACCAGAGGTTGCCGAAGTCCCTGAATGCCTCTGAAATAATAGCGTTGTCATTCAAGCCGCTCGGATAAAGCGACCGCACTTCATCGGCAGTGGGGAAGGAGCCGAAGATAGTGACCAGAAACGCGGCGAGATCTGTCATGTTGAACGCCGATAGTGTTCCATCGTCTTGGGTGTTGCCTATGATGAAAGGAACGCGTGCAGTCAATCCGGTACGGATGCGTTGCAACGGATCCGAAAAGAAGGTAAGACTGAAATAAATATTGAGGGCGGTTTCAGTTAGATTAAATCTCAGAACGTGAAGAGAGGCGTACTTATCAACACTAGGCCCGAAAAATCCACTAGACGGCCCGTTCGTGACGGTTCGAATGGCGGATGCAGAAACCTCCCGGAGGCACGCCAACCGCGTTGCACCTGGCGCTTGCTTGCACCCCACCGCGGAGGCAAGGCCATCGAACAACGCGAAAGATGGAGTGGGCGGCGTCGATACTTGCGCTAGAGATAGCATTATAGCTGCGCGGAACGGCGCAGAGCTCGGGGAATGCCTTGAAATAGCGGCGGACACCGATAGGGAACCCGCAGATTGGCCCTGATAGTCCCGTATGGATAAGTATATCGAAATATTGAATGAATGGAAGCCAGACAGACCATGATTGTGACGCGTTGAGGGTCTCCACCGAAGCGCGCAATATTTTGTTGCACCCATTTGAAGGCTAGTTCTGCAGGCAGAAACAATCGGGCTTCAAAGGTTCAGAGTATGCATGATTGCGGCATGCACCAACCTTGATCCAGGAAACCTAGATTGTTCCCGTCCAACGGAAGGTCTGCACTGCCCGGAAATCCGAAAACATTCAGGCGGTAGTTGAATGAGACGACGACGATATGCTTATTCGATGCGATAGAGGCTCCATCGTATTCCGGATCCCTGGCTGCTCCAAAGGCCAAGCCCCTGCGCCGAGGAAAGCATATTGAGACAACGAATGCTTATGGCAATTGCTCACCCGCCGTAGATCCATATAAGGACGGGAAGTTTCTGCTTAGTTGGCGCTGGGGCCCACACATTTCTAATGAGTCGCAATAATAGATGATCCGGTCCAAAGGCAGAAAATAGTCACTCACAAGAAAAGGCAATCTTCGCTTTCCGGCACTGCATGATATTTTTTCATTAGTAGCAGTATCTGAGCAGGGAAACTAGCGAACGTGGCGGGGTGTTGAACAGCTGCTCATAGATAACCCCAACGGAAAATTGCTGCACGCATGAGGGGCCAAAATTCCCTGAGTTCTGAAGCGCGGCGGAAGTGAAGGCAGCAGGTGGTTCCCAGCGTAGCAGACCAGTGGGAGGGTGTGCGAATCGCTTCAACAGTGTTCAAGGTTTGTTGACATAGGAAGTTGGATGATATTTACGATGCCTTTGAACGTCAGCACTACGGGGGGTCAAAATTGAGCCAGGAATTCAATTTAACATGTTATCGTATTGAAACTGACGTCCGTTGGTTTCCAAGCCTCTTAATAGACCGGAAGTTGTGTTGACGGAAACGAAAGCCGCCCAGGAAACAGCAGCTTGTACAGCCGCAACGGCGGCTAAGGAGAAGGGAAATCGCATCTTGCTGGAGGCCAACAAACTACGAATGTGTCGCGGAGAGAAGCTGCCTATCTTCTATATAAGAATCGACCACTGTTGACTCTGGATAAAGCTGATTGGCTGAGAGAGCTCCAATGACGTCAGGGACTCCGCAAACGGACAACCACAACAAAGCTCACCGCCACTTCACTTCTTTTCTCAGCCCTAACGTCAGCCCCACCCCGCGCCACTGTCTAGGCCGCCCATAAAGTTCCGTTCAACGCTCTTCAACACCACCGGTTTTATATGCCTCGAGGCTCCAATTTATCCCCGATTTCACACTAGGCCCGAGATTTCCGATGCGATGCGACCTGCAGAGTCACCGCCAGCGGCAGAAGACATCACGGATTGGGCTAGAGGAGGCAAGGAGCCAAGTCGCGTGAGTCCACAGCTACGAGTATTTCTGGAATGACACGTTGCCACAGACAGCGATACTGCGGCCACGTATGTTCATTAAACGTATAAAAGCCCTGCATTCTAAGCACTTTCTCCATCCCTGCTTTCTCCACTCACCTCTTCCCTCTGATTGCTCATATATATGACTGACCTGTTTCGCACTCCGTGTTGCAATCAAGACTGGAACCTCCATATCCGATGCAAGATTCAACTGCAAACAAATTCCACCTGCCAATGCTGTAGCTACGACCTCAGGCTTCCTCTCAAATGCGTGAATATTTCTGGGTTCATTCTGGGGTCCCTTGCTATTGGGATCTGTGGGCTGTAAACAATCTTTGCCAATCTCCCACCTGCTGCCAATTCTCATGGATGGTCACCGTGAAAGCTTCGTTCCCATTTGCTCCTGTTGTGGCCGTTTCCAGGCTCAGAACCACATTATCTTACCCAAATCGTACTACTGTATTTTAGTCGCCCTTTACTCTACTGTGTTAAATAAAAATAATATTAGCCATTATTATTGCCCCCGGTTGCCGGACTCAGCGGAGGCAGGTCTTGTCTACTATATAATATCAGACAAAATGTCAATCATTTTCACACGATCCCATCACGGACAGCGCCGGAAGGTGGTCTGACGTCACCGGATGAGCCCCTAACTCGGCGTCGGTGCTGCTGCTGCTCCGCACTTTATGTGCGGGGCCACGAGCTGCTTTCTGCGAATCTGATCAAGGTGCAAATCAACAGGTGGGCATCAAAGTGTGCAGGACTGAGGAGATGATGTGAGACCCAAGCAAGAAAGGATGAATATCCTGCTGCCGATGTCATCGTTGAACGTGGATGATGAATTGTCTGCGACAGGAATATCGATAAAAAATAGGGAGATCCGGGACGGGAGAGTCTGAGCTGGAGCTTATTCGGAGACTGATGCCGTCAAAAATCTACGAGTGAATTGGGTGAAGGGGCCGCTGTGAGAGGTCCGGGAGACACGAAGAATTAGAAGGTGGATCAGCCAGAATTGCTCTAAATTCCGCCAGAGGTGGAGTGCAAACACAACAAATTTAACTTTACAGTTCTGAAAAATAACCAGTGCACTACGGCAATGCAGCGCAGCGGAGATGGGGGAAAGCAGAGCAGGAACCCTGACGCGGGAAGCGCACGGTGTAGGCGAGGCACCAAGGATAAAGTAGGGCACTGCTCTGTGCCCAAAGGAGATCCGCGCACGACGGGAAGATGCAGGTGAATGGCGTGGAGCGCGGCGACGGCAAGGGCAGGTGGGCACGACGAACAGAAGGAGAGGTGTGCGCACACTTCAAAGGTAGCAATGTGGGCAAAATCAGACGATGCAGGCGCGGGATACGTCTGAATCAAGCGGGGAACGAGACAGCGCGGAGAACGCATTGGACTTTCGAGTCGCCATGAGAGCATGTAATGGGGAGGAAGATACCCAGTGGCTGGTGGCCTCCTGAAGCGCCCGAGGGAGGCCGCGTCTCTTGACGTGAACCAAGGAACTAACTCGCTTGTCCATTCGGTGGATGGCAAGTATCCGCAGACAGTCGTCTTAAAGCGTAGTGGTTAGAGCAAAAAAGCTCTGCAGGCAATAGAGCAGACAAGAATATCGTGGTGAGAGCACTGAAAGGTGACGTGACATGCAGCCGTGATTAGTGACACCCGGATCTGCTTCGGTCCGGGAGCCGTCGCTTGGACCGTTTCTGATGCGTCTTCCCGAGAACCTGTCCCGCGGCTGTTTGTGCTAATAAGCCGAAAGGGAAAAGGCGGAATAATGATTTTTAAAACATAAAAAACAAAGAAAAGGAAGGAACTTCGTAAAAAGAAGGAACACATTGTGACTAGTGAACGCTCCTGGGAGAACTCGAGCGTTCATGACGCGACCTCAGTATGCTATGTGATATTCTATTACATGTAATCAACAAGGGCTTTCTGTATTAACGAAAAGCACAGCTGTTGGGTGGACACCAAATCGCCCGTAGAGAAACCCGCATGATTCTAACGTTAATGTTGTGGCGCGAAACCTAGCTTGCCCTAAAAGATCTTCGTTTGCATTGGAAGATCTTCGGCATCGCCCACCAAAAGCGTACGCAGTAGATTAGCGGAACCAACGCCATAATTACCGTTTGCAAAAGAAAAGGCTACAGCCGCTTTCAAAAGTTTGTGCGCTTTTACGAAACGGTGGAGCTCATTTTGTGCTTACCTCTGTTTGATGCAGCGTGTGGATTTGATGATGTCATAGGTGGAGCAAATGGTAAATGCGACCGCTTTTCTTGCATACTCTCTCGAAATCCTCTTGAATATGAGGAGGAAAGTGGAGGGCATGGTCAGACAACTAATATCTCAGTGTCTGGGCAAAACCGGAGAGATTTCGACGAAGTTGAACTACGGCGTGACCTCGGCACGATGACGCAGCGACAAACAAAGGTAAGCGCAAAATGAGCTCCACCGCTTCGTAAAAGCGCACAAACTTTTGAAAACGGCTGTATCGGCAGAAATCGGCGGAAATGATGTATGAATGTGTAAGTATAAAAAAAGGTGAGTGAGCCCTATCCGTCTTTTGCGTCAGGAAGAAGTAGCGATTATGCCGTAGCATCCTAAGATAATATTAGGGGTGCTCAATTCTTGGCTCATCTCGCCCATCTAATTTTTGCTCATCTCATATTTGTTCGAAACAAATAAAGAATTCAAACTCCGCTTAGCCTGGCCAGCATTAACACACCATTTTCGATATACTTGCACCTTTATTTGCCCGCATAACGGACTGGAAATTGTATGTCATTATAATCAAATCCTCTACATTTATTTTGGATTTTTAAACCCAAGTATATAAAGAGTTCTTTGCTCTATTTTAGCTATGGCTTATGACTTTCATGGCGGTGACCACAAATTTTTCCTGCCTGCTTTAACTGACTATGATGGTTTATAATACATAAATAAAGGTCTTCATCTTAATATTCTAACCCTAAACAGTATGACTCGAGTGCCATTGTCCTGCCGGATGAGTCGCTGCAAAGCGGAGTTTGAATTCTTTATTTGTTTCGAACAAATATGAGATGGGCAAAAATTAGATGGGCGAGATGAGCCAAGAATTGAGCACCCCTAATACAGATACGTAATATCCATAACTGTGTACTGTCTATGATCCAGTCAACAAAATAAATAAAATAAAAATAAAAACTTCAAACTGGAATGCCTGCTGGAGGATTCGAACTGCTGGCTCCCACGAAAGCGACGATAATTCCGACATGCGCTGTGGGTGATTTCCATTAATCGACGAGGGCCTATTAGCACTCAGCATGAATTTAGGTAGCTCAGTAAATTGTTGGCCCCAAGGTACAGCACGTTTTACATCAGATATGCTGCTTCCAACTCCGTTCCCTCGAGGGAATTTAACTGAACCGCGTGGAGCATGAGCTTGCGAACCTTAGTGACATTCTTTCATGGTTTCGGTAGACTCCGCTGACGCGTAAATATTTTCAGGACATAGAATAATACATACACGGTCCTCATAAGAGATTTTCTTCCTCAGAAAAGCAAAAAGAGGGTATATGCCTCCGGGAGGACTCGAACCCCCGTCTCTCACGAAAGTCACGACTGCCACGAATACAAGCTACAATCGGCAATCGGTGGATAATTCATGATTCATTAACGGAGGCAGTTGAGCATTCAGGCTTTAGTTCCGACGATACTGAAGGAGAGTATGCCGACCATGAATGAAAATAGAGCCCAGAACAAGGGCAATACCTTTGCGCGAAGTATACTGATTGTACTGGTTGTAATTGAATCAGACCCTAATCGTCAGAAGTTGATCTAACCGGACCAACATAATCCACAGATGATAGTCAATGCATGTGTGCGTTCACCAGAACCCGGAGACTCTGCTGCACGAAGTTCATACATCGAGATGCAGTATAGTCCAGTCGCAAGACGACAGAATGGAAATTAACATCGCGGTAAGCGTAACACCATCGATATTTTCCAAGGCGAGAATGCCAGTAGACGCACTGAAAAATTGGTGAATGTTTATTTCCGTGAAATATGCACATGCTTACGGCAAAAGTACAGCGGACTGAGAAGCGCAGAATCACATCAATGGTGCGCTGTGCACGTATATGTATCAGACTCACAACGACATTGAACTGTTCCCATTCCTTCGCCAGTTGCAGAATGTGTTCCCGCCATTGATCATCCGTCGGAATCGTAGTGCGCACTTCTTCTAAGCGCCGGAGATATCGGAGGAAAGATCCATAGCTTACGAAGTCCACTATGGCACTATCCAAAAGAGCGCATCAGCTGCTTTCGAGGACTTGAGTGGTATATCCATCTCACTGTAGTTGTCTGCAGCGACTTCCCGGGTGTCTACAAATACAAAAGTGAGGATATGATTTCCACAGAGGGCTATCGACGTACATTTCTCGGCCAAAACTTTGGCGATGAGAGTCATGCGTAGCGTGTAGCGTGCTTGAGCTGCGCTTTCTGGGGCTTGAACCGATGCGTTGTACACCAGCTCTGAATCGTGCTTTTCATCTGGCTCAGGGTCTGCTCGCCTCGAACTGTTTCCCCAGCTATATACTTTGCCCCGTTCCTCGCCACCCCAAGCATTATCTAGACGGCTCTTTGCCTCCAGAGACGTCAACATATTTGCAAGATCCTGGCTAGGCTTTAGAGGGAACAGAATCTGGGCTGTCGATGAAGTCATTGCCCTTAAATATAAAATTAGGGACGATGTCGAAAATTCTGTAGCCCGCGCACCGAATAAACACCACTGTAAAAAAAAAAGCTGTTCGTGTACCTCTGGAATCCACTCCGCCATAAATTGCTCGGCATGCGCGGGATGTAGTGCCAATATAGTTTCCGCTTCGTCTTGAAGTTAATGTATTGATGAAATGCATGAAGGACGGTCTGCGAGGAGTGGAACACCAGCAAACATAGGTCCTTTCGCAAGAAATAAACCTCTTCGAAGGACAGAGACCATGATTGGACGGTATCAGCTGCTTCCGTCTTAAGGCAGCAATTGTCGACGACTACGGTCCGGCGCTCGTCTGCTGCCCACCTCTTCACGTAGTACTGGCTCCGATCGAGCCTCGTAAATACCTCCCAGTCACTAGCAAGGGGAACATGAGATACAGTGGACAACGTTGGAAACCGAACCCATACGCGGCTGAATACGTTGAGGGCATGATTGAATCACGCAGTATGAGGATGAGCTTTATGGTGGAACAAAGCGCTGCCAGCCACAGCAGCAGCACTGACAGGCACTGCCGCAGTGTATGGGAGTTTATAAATACACATCTTGGATATCCTTACAGCGTCGCAATGATCCCGATTCTTATTCACCTCTCTTCAGACGCGGGCTGAACTGCTTAGCCATCAAATGCAGCGGCCGCTTCCTTCCCCGCAGCTTCTCGTACGACCCGCACGCGTTGCACACCTGCTCCCCCTGGGAATCCCGCCGCCACACCGGCGTGTTGTGCGTATGGCAATGGCTGCACTCACGGAGAGGCACGCCGACATGTGCCTGCTCGTCGACGTGTACCTGCTGGCAAAGCCTCTGCTCCTGGCGAGCGAGCTGTCCGCAGCTGTTACAAAGGTATTTTTGCGTGGTCGGGTCTCGGCGCCAGAGTGGGGTGGAATTCGAGTTGCACTCCCCGCGAAACCGCTCAGTGGGGGTTGCAGAAGGGGGGAAGTAGGATTCTCCAGAGCTACTGCTGGCCGGTGGATCGTCGTTTGAGTCTGGGTCCCAGGCTGGCGAAGGGGAGCTACTATGATTGGCGTGAGAGTCGAAGGAGGAGAGGTGGACGTAGTGTGAGCTCGCGGGTGCAGGATCGTAGACGTAGCCTTGATCACAAGGAAGAGTTTCCCGAAAGGAGGGGTAAAACGACGCTGGCATGTGGTTTGGGATCTCGCCTACGCACATAGTGCTGGCGGGAGAAGTTCTGTCGGATGCCGGAGAAGCTTGCGAGTCAAGATCAGTCGATGTATGAAGAGGGGGGTGTTGTAGGGCATCCATGAACGCGCGATGCATGGAGGTGTCCGAAGATATCAACGGCGGAGCAACCCAGTAACTTTCATACGCGTCGAGAAATGATGTCCCGTCCGGGTTTGGAGGATCGACGTCGGGAAACTGATCATCGTAATTTTTGGACGAGGTAGCTGACGAGGCGTCGCCGGGTGGCGTATCGGTTTTATTTGAGGGCGAGGTGCCTTGGGAGGAATTAGACAAGAATTATGAGGTTCTTTAGACACACCGGAATTCAGCCGTAAAAATGAGCCGCGGCGGAAATACTTCGCAATGTTCAATGTGGGATAGGGGGGGAGGTCTTCATCGGCGGGGACAGAGGTGAACATGGAGGCGAAGAATGGAAGTTAAAGAGACATTAATATACACCTCATAATTCAGAACAAACGACCTTCGTTCTTCCTTCAATTAAGTCCTTGTTCCAAAAACGGACGCCACTAAACCAGTAAGGCGCTCGACACCGAGATGTACCAGTTAAATTGTTTCAACGCCCTTTCGGTAAATCGCTGATCCCGGAGATAGAGCTAAGGTGACGGTCTCAGTTGACGCGATCACATCCCGGTTCCGTGTTCGTTCCCAGGGATGATTTCCACGGTCAGCGAAGGTACGGCAGTAGGTTTGCCTCGTAGAAATTCTAGAATTGTAGCACATTGGCGGGTATATCAACAAGGGTCCCAAATGGAAGATAGCTTCCCATAGCGGAGGTTCGATCTCTGCAAGTATGCAGGTCGGATTTTCCTTCTCTGAGGATGCAAGAGAATTATTCCCCGGAGTTTTTCGGTCCCAGATACTGAGGAGTCGATGGCGTAGCGATAAATAAGTTCCAGGCAATTTCGCAACTCCACTCTAGAATGTACGCCGGTAGAAGAACGGGAATGTGAATCCTCGAACAAGGCGGAGTAAACAGAATCTGATTCAAGATGAGTTGGAAATGGATTTCAGACTCAGTAGCAACGTGGCGCCCAAGGATCAACAGGGGTGATTGCTGTAGATGTTCCTGTTTCACCGCTTTCCGAAGATGGGGTGGGCCACGTGGAAAGGAGCCTAAGAGATCCCAGAAGTGTTCAATACTAGCTAGAGCTTGGCACACCAACACTTCTTTGGAATAAAAATACTCTGGGAATTCTCAAGGAACTCTCCGAGATTTCGCTAGCAGAAAAGATCTCCAGGCTTGCAGGTACCCCTGGCTCTTGGGAGACGAGCCTCGTACTTACACGCTACCTAGTACCACGCTGTGTGATGCCGGGTGCCACCATGGCAACACCGTGGTAGGTTCGGAACAAGCCTCCCTCCGGACCGGATACCCGGTCGATCTCGGAGATTGCTACCAAATGATGCCCGCATCCAAGGGGTGACAGATCTCTGAGTACACTCATCAACTCGCGTGGCAAATCACGTGAAATGACGCTGCTGGTTCAAAACATTGCTTTATGGCGACAGAAAAAAAGGATATAATTCAGACATGTACACAATAGTCTGGAGAGTAATAAAGAGCGCATTTCAGCTTTTTTGTGGTGAGGGGGAGCAAGAGCTTCGTTCAGGCAGATCACGTTTTCTTTCCCGATTTGGGGGGGGGGGGGGGGGGGGGGGGGGGGGGTGTCGGATCACATCCAATCAGTGTACCCGATCCAGAGATCTGTCACCTCTTGCCCGCATCACAAAACAATGAGCGGCTGGCTTGATCCGAACCTAACACCGTCGGACTCGATAATAATGCAGCGGACGTTGCAGTCTTAGAGAAGTCGACGACGGGTTCCTCCTCGAATTCGTGTTCACGCCGCACATCCTGCCGGTGCTACGCGTGTCTGGATAAGCAAGATAAATTGTAGAAGCTCACGAGAAGCTCCCAAACTCACTTGACGACGCTATTTTTAGATACTGCTTCCGCACCACTACCACTTGTTGCCGATTTTTTTGATGATTTTGACTCCAAGCGCACCCCCCGCTCCTTGTTCCCAGCGTCGGTGACCATGCCCCCAGCTCCGCCAAACAGGAGTCAAATGTTCGATTATACCGCTTGCGATTTCACGTAGATGCTAATGTTTTCCCTTTCCCCTAGCACGAGCTCAGCGCTCTTCGGCGCACTGCTCAATTTTCTTCTCTTTGGCATGCTCATCGTCCAAGTCTGTGCGTCTTTCTCCTCTCCCGTCGGCCGCTGTGTACTAATAACTGCTATTTGGCAGGTTTATATGCGATATGCTTCCCACAGGACAGCCGCGCAGTCAAAGCTCTCGGTTCGTACTGAAGTTGTTCTAGCATATCTGCCTCGTCAAGGTTTTTATACAGTTTGGACCGTCTTCGTGATGATGCTTATCTCGATTTGCTTCAACGCGGTCGACGCACACTTCTGGTACGCGGCAAACTTCGGCGACCTCACCGCCTTCGGCGAGGCCCGTTTCTCCGCCTTTTACACCCCTATCATCGGGTCCCTTGTAGGACTCCTCGTGCAGGGTTTTTTTGCCTACCGAATCAGTATATTCCGTGGTGCAGGATGGGTCGCTGGGCTTATCACGCTCGTGGGTCTCTTCTACCTACGATGAATCCATCTGATCTGGTCGCGATTTAGATATCTCTTGCCCAAGCCGGAGGAGGGATGGCATCAGGACTCAGTGTATATATCGCGGAGTCAAGGAGTGGTGGCTTGAATAACGCGAAGACGTTTGTGGTTTTAATCCGCATGCCGCTACTTTATGTGTGTTCTCGCCCCGCTGTCGCGTTCGTTACCTCGCTCACTCCGTCCAATTTTCCAGCTGTGGCTCATAGGATCCGCTGTTTCAGATGTCCTCATTGCGACTTCCATGACGTACCTCGTATGTGTCTCCTCTCTCCCAGATTCTCCTCTTTCCTATTTCTGTCCCCGTACAGCTACTCAAAACCGCTGAGCCATCAACACAACACATCGTCGGTCGAATTGTGCGCCTGATCATCGAGACCAACGCCTTGACCGGTACATCCCTGAATATTACCTGAATAATATGCTGAAAATTCCATCCAGCGTCAATGGCAGTGATTTCTCTCGCTGCCTTTTCTGGTTTCCCCGTACGTTATACAGCAGTTATTCCTCTATTTCATTTTATGACGATGTATATGTATCTAGGGAATGACATACTTTATTTGTCCGTACGTGGAGACTTTCCTCCTGCTCGTCTCATCCACCTGACTCCCCCTTTTAAGAACTATGCTCCTCCCGGCACTGTTCGTGTTTCACCCTGGAATGCCATTGTGGTCGGATTAACATCGTGTCTCCTCCCAATAGATACGCCAACACCCTCCTCGTTCTACTTAACAACCGTGCCTCTCCGAGCCGCACTAAACCGCTGTCTCGGGCCTCCAACAGGCAGCACGACATGGGTGCCGACGGCTATCCACCGAACGCCATGCAACGAGGGGCATTCAACTCCCCCAGGCCTAGTCCGAGTCGGTCGTACCAATCAACCTTCGCCCTGGACACGACCACGTCTCTACCGGCGCCGTCGCTGCGAAAGTACGCGGAGGCACAGGGCAATGGCGTCCGGTCGTGGGGTGCGAGTACCCTCGCTTCCATGGATATCCAGGTGTGTGCTTAGATTTGGCTTCTAATACGCCACCGATACTGATTATTTCTCATCTGTCCAGGAACATCCCTACGAACAAAGCTACATTCAGTTCAGGTAGCCGAACCTCCTTTTATTATCTTTTAAAATTGGAGTGGATACTTTTGTAGTTTCGTCCATATTGTGCTCTTTGACTGTTGTATTAAATACATATTGCCGTGATTGCTGTAAAGTTGCTAGGAATGAAAGAAATTGGTGAGAGCTGGTGAGTGTTGGCAGAACTGGAAGCAGTAAGTGGTGTATGGTTGTTGGAGGCGCCTTTTGATGTTGAACTTACAGTTTAGCGCATACGGCATAGTTTTCTGCAACCTATGCTGGTGTTGTCAGAATTAATAGCCCCGTTTATAACTCACATGGAGCTCCGTTCATATCGAATTAAATTCATGTAGTGCAATCTGACACTCCGATTTCTCCGCAGGAGTCGATAAATATGTTTATTTTGTGCTTACGATGTTGGAAAGTATATCTATTTACACCCCTTTAAACGCGGTCTGAACTTTTTAGCCATCAAATGGAGCGGCCGTTTTCTCCCGCAGCTTCTCGTACGACCCGCAGGCGTTTTACACCTGCTTCCCCATAGCATCGCGCCGCCACACCGGCGTGGTGTGCATGCGGCGGTGGCTGCACTCGCGCGTGCGGTTGGGCGGCACGGTGCCGCACGCAAGCTCATCCATGTGAGCCGTCTGAGGACGCAACTATTGCCGGCAGGCGTTACAGAGGTATTCCTGCGTGGTTGGGTGGCGGCGCCACAGGGGCGTAGATATTGAGCTGCATTGCGAGCAGGCGCGTGCGGTAGAGGTGGTCACAGAGCGGCAGTGTCGAAGGGTAGCGGGGGGTGGGAGATCGTCGTCTGAGTCCGAGTCCCAGTCGGGGGAAGGGGCGGGGTATTGGGATCCTCAGGGTAATAAGGAGTAGACGCTGCAGAGGGTAAATGGAATGGTGACTCCAGGTCGTTGGGTACATCGAGGGCGAACATCGTGCTGATGAGAGTGAGATTGTCCCGCGACGGAGACGGTGTTTGGAACACAAGGTCGGGTAGATGAAGAGGAGAGTGTTGCTGGGCACCATCAAATGCAATATAGGCGCCCATAAACGCGTTCTGCATGGAGGTGTCGGAAACCTGCAAGGTTGGATTGAACATCCAGTGGGCATCGTCCGCATTTGAAAACGAGGTCTCCAGTGCTCTATTCCTGTTTACACGATCATACGGATCGACGGCGGGCATTTCGGTATCGTCTCTTACGACGTATTCGGCCACACAGAAGAAGTTGCGCCTCCTCCTGTATGAACCAGGTGTCGGCAAAACTCGACTCTAACCTTGCTTGGCTTTTGGATCAAGTGTTGCGGTGCTACTGCCTTTTGCAATTAAATTGATTGTCTCTGATCTGCTAGCACCTTTCCTTTCAGCTTGGAGAAAAGGTAACAATAATCCAGTATGAATTGAAATATAGCCGAAAGGAGAATTCTCTTGGGAACACGGTTCTCGGAAGATCAATTAGGCACTTGAATGTCCGAGGAAAACCTGGCGTCCTTGCATCTGTAACATAATTTGATTAACTTGGCCCTGTTGCTCCCAAATCTACAAGCATATATATGTGTCTGTAGCCCAATTTAGTGGGCAGCTGGGAACTTTCATCGCCCTTCTGGAATAAAAACAATGTTATCTATTGATGGAAATGGAACAAATCGCCGGCTGGGTCACCACACTCGTCCTAGAGTTTGGAAAAAAATTATAAAAGGCTGAATTCAAGAAAGTAAAAGGGTTTATACTTTATGCCACATGATTTAAACATATATTCATACTAAACGGTGAGCCTTTGCATGAGCCATTGCCAGCATCAGTTTGAAGGATTTCTCCGAGGAACTAGGGTTCTCAATAGAATTATCCTAACCGAACCACTAGGAGCAAATAAGCATTGGTTCAGCCTGAGATTTTTTTTTCATTCACTTACTGTGCGACCCTGTAGGGGAGCAACCACCTGAAGACCGTGACATGTCCGTTGCCTCTTTTTCAGGCAACGGAGGCACCGTGATCGTGACTGTTGCTTGAAGAGGCAACCAAATAATTTTATTTTGGCGCTTCCAGCTTAGTATAAACATTGTTGCAGGACTCATAAGTAACTGAGAGAAGATACCTCCAATAGGCTTCTTTCGAATGTTTCTAGCGCTTTTGGATTTTTTTTAGCAATTTATTTCCAAAGGTCACGAATTTTTTCAGGCAACGAGTCCACAGTGACCGTGACCCTGGCAAAAACAGGCAACACAACGGCCCCATCGTGACCGTGACCGTTGCTCCCCTACAGGGTCGCACAGTACACCTCAAGCAAGACACTGCAGTGATTATTTGGTTTCTGATGAGAAACCGGCTTGGGAACAATACTAGGGATCCCGCGGAATATTTGGGTGAATATAACTGGACCAAGAGCTGTGAGAACCTACTTAAAGCCTACTTACTAAGTAAGCAATCTGTTAAGTTACAAGACATTCATGTTTGAAGTCAACCTGAGTGCATTAAACAACTCGGACAACTTACAAGGTTCGGGGATAATAATTGCATTTGAGGCTGACTAGATGTGTTGCAAGCTGTTCTACAACAGGATATCTGAGTCAAGGAAAAATGGGAGGAGAGGGATATATTAAGCCAGAGTAGCTTTTTTTGAACTCTGAAGTCAGACTCGGCCCTCAGATCCTTGAATCCACACGCAAAATCTGGTTCTGATCTACGAAAGTTCTGCCACAGTTCAATAAATTAAGAACGATGGAATCCAGTCATCGTTCAAAGAGAAAAATGGGGGTCTACTGGGGTTGTTTATTTTTAGAAAATTTCTCACATCGACGGAAGCCTGTTGCACATGTATGCATCTGAGAACTCAAGCCAATATTTGACCTGACAGTAGCAGTGACACTCAGGAGTAAATGTAGTTGTAAATGTTTGGATCTAAGGGTCTCCTCACAGTTTTCAGAATATCCAGGTCTTCCTTCGCGCTAGTGTTGTCACATGTTTGGATGTAAGGGGGGTCTCACACTTTCTTATGTAATTTCGGAGGAAGGGGACCTTGACAAGCAAGGTGATTTGAGCTAAGAAAGAGTTACCTAAAAAGCAATTAAACCAACCCAAAGAGGTGCATTTCAAAGACATACTGAAGTTCAGTAGATAAAATGACACCGTTCGGCGACGGCAAGACTTCGTAATATTCAGTACAGGAGATGGGGGAGCTCTTCAACTGCATGCATGGAGACGAACATGGACGGTATGAGCTGGCAATTAACACTGTATGCTTGAACTTGCTTCTTATTTTAAGAAATCCATGTTCCAAAAAAAGACGGCGCATCAAATCAGATGCCGTGATGCGCCCGTCACTGAGACACCTCGCTCCAAGAATCTGAATAGGTCGAACGACCAGCCACCCGCCACTGTTTCAACACCTTTCCGCCAAAACCAGGATCCCAGTCGCAGACTTTTACAGGAGGTCGGATACAGCGAAGGCGACGGGATGATAATATCACCGCCCGAGAGTCTTCGATGAAAACTTCCACGATTCGCAAGGGCATCAGAGGAGGTTCCCTTTAGGGAGGGTAAGATCGCTTGTGCAGCCGACTTCGGGTAAAGCCGGTGTATGTCGTTAGACTGGTCTAAACCGGATGCATCGTTACGTAGCGACGCGGGTTCCACTACGGGGATGGCTAAAAAAATGTGGAAGAATGCCAGAATTTCCGCGCTCGACCAAGACAAAGTCCGCAGTAAAAAGATGTAGGATGCTACTATACATATTAGTGGTTCCGAGGCAACTCCGAAGATTCACTCTGGACTGCGCGGCGCTCAAGACGAGAAAATGGGGAGTGCCTGAAATAGGTGGAGCAAACAGCATCCGAGTCAAAAACAATTAGTGACACTCACTTGTGGCGATTGTCCATGCAAGGATCGCCAGGGGTGATTGCCCGGAAAGCGCCGAAGTAGGGAATAAAGCACGGGAGAAGTGATTAAGAGCGGAAGGAGCACAAATGGCGAGTTCCGCGGAGGCGTAATAGAGCGGCGGGTGGTGCCATGGATAATACTCAGGATAATTTATTCTCCGCTAGGTCCCCTTTCGGAACGTGCAGAGTTGTAGTGTTCAGTACATTGGCATGTACTACCCACTACACCACATTCCCTGGGCATATTGAGGATATTTCGCGGATAAGATCACTGCACCTACACAAAAGACTACGCGCATTATCAAGGGGTGTCGAAACCAAAACCTCTGGACGTGACTACCGAAAATCTTGTTGCCAGGACCCCGGATATTAGAACCGGCTATCTCTCGGTCCAATGATCCGACTCCATATGGGGCACTGGCACAAGCAGGACCAAAGTGCACAAACGATGCGGCGGGCCAAGCAGCTACAAAAAGTCGTAGGAACGGTTATGTGTCTACTCTAAACTGAATGAATATGTTTAACATATTTTTGAAGTCTAAAATGGTCCACAAACTTCATAAATGCCGTTAAGGATGGAAGGTTGGAGATCGAGTGGGCAGAGCAGATGACTCCAACAAATTCTGAAGATAGAGAAGTCTAAGTTGGCAATGACCCTTCAAGAATGTCTCATTTCAGGTTCCCAAGGCACTCTGAGGCATGTCGATGAGCTCGCGTCGCGTGTTGTGGATGCTTGTTGACAATCCGGATCAATTCCGGCACTGATCAGCGCCATTTGTTTTTTAATCCTTACCATTAGAAACATGCAAATCTCTCCTCAATTGACATTTAGACTGACTTGAACGTGAACACGATTCATTTTTCTTTTGCCATAAGCTGATCGTTTCAGTGTTTACATCCCACTACATACCAATGTTTACGAATCCAAGCCGTCGTGACAATGCATAGATTTCTTTTACAACAAGCCAATCATGCTGTTCTCAGAATCAAGACCTGTATGGTAAGCCAGTGCAATGTATGAGCGATGTTGAATCCCCAGCATTTGAATGCAAGCCAATTAAATAAATCCAACCTACTTTGATCACGACACTGCAATTCGACTCTGCCTTGATTCTCAGGGTTGCACCAAGGTATCCACATTTTACCGCCGGCCCAGAATTCTATACACTCGTCTTACTAAAAGAAACATGGCAAGCTAATTCAGTTACTGATGAATCATCCCTTGCCCGCCGATTGGCTTCACTGCGTTCCGAGGCCCCGTCGGCAGAGTGTGCCTGACATCGGCTGACTCATGCCGACGGGGATCGGCACCGCTTGAGACCGTTTGCCGACGGACCGGCACCGAGGCCAATTTTGCCGACGTCACGTCTCAAGCGGTGCTGATCCCCGTCGGCATAAGTCAGCCGATGTCAGGCACACTCTGCCGACGGGGCCTCGGAACGCAGTGCTTGGGAAACACCAATTAAGTTGTGCCTGTATAGGGACTTTTGATGTCACCTCCGATATTTTAGACTATTTCTAAGTCTCTGGATTCAATGTGACATTCTATTTGTTCAAGTCTTGCCCCATGTCAGAGACACCAGGCTGAACTAAGCCTGTTGAATATCAACACAAGCCGAATCACCTCATCCAAGCTATTTTCTTCAGTTCTTAAATCCCACGGCAGCATTTTACAATTCGTTGCGCGCACACTCAACTCATATCCTTGCACTTTCAGAGATGATTTGAACCTCATTGACCGACATCAAAATAATAAGCAACATCTTCTCTTTCACAGGTGTATTAGATTTTTCAACTCCGCTGGCGAGTCGGATATTGAAAAAGGAACGATTTGATGGGTGAGAACTCCGTAATGAGCGGTTTTCAGTGCCAGTTTAACGGATAAAGTAGCCAGCAGTCCCACGTAGATTGACAACTCATGTCCTGAACGCCAACCTTCAGCGAAAGCGTTGACACTGAAATACACAAGCCAAGGCAATTAATCGGCGTGGGGGCGGCCTTCACCACAAAATGGTTTGGCGTTTGAAGTTTATTACCACGCCCGAATTGTTATAGCATGAACATAATCAAGGGCGCCATTCTGCTTATCGAATACTTTTTGAAATTCTGCAAAGATTATTCTGTTGCACGGAATTTGTTGAGAATTAGCCCTTACAGGAGTGTACTTGGCAAGATAACCACCAATATTTTACCAGTTTTAACACTAGAGGAGGAGTTACAAGCCATTGATTTGAGATTACCCGAGGCTTTGGGATTTTCAGTCATCACCCAAGTTTTTATTTGGCGCTGAAGTAATATTCCCAGTCTCATAGCTTCACAGGAGAGGTAGTCATAGAGCCTTTTTAGACGTCTATAGACATATTTTGGAGGCATTGGAGCCTTCACCACTACTTGAATAATGTTGGCGGCCCAAGCCGACAACGTGGCGTGGGCTTTGATGGGCATCACTAAATCAGCTTGTCCCACCAATTGCCCACGCCCACGCCAGAATCCCAATTGGCATGGGTACATGCTGTTGTTGTCGCGTTTTTGCAAACAAACAAAAAACAGATCTCGAATCCACACAGATAATCATACCAGTTGCCTAATATTCTCAGGAGGTATGAATAGAGGCGCCCCAGATCCATTTTGGGGCCATGGTTGCTTTTTATACTCGTGAAATGTTGAACTCGATGTTGGTGGGCCAAGGCCACAAATTGGCGTGTGCATGATGCCATCAGGACAAAAGAGTTTGAATTGAGTTTGAAATCCACGCCAAGTGTCTTGAGCAAAGCAGAGAACACTCAGCGGCATACAGCATGCCAACACATACCTCTGGGTTGCTTTGAATTGGACCTCAAAGGATATTCCAATTGTTCACAGAGTGGACCGGCATTGTGCCAATTACAGCTTGTGCGACGGCATTTTTCACCATAGCAGGCCCAATTCTTATGCTGTCGTTTCTCCCTGGGTGGGAATCTGCTTGAATATATGTGCTTCCAATACCACAGGGAAAGCCATGGATTCAGTAGATTCTGAGCAGTTGGAATGTCAACTACGGGACAAATGTGCCCACAACCATGCAAATAATGCTTCGAACCTGTGCATCTTCAAGTGGCAGGTTGCTATGAACTTTTAAAGGGTGCCCCCAAAGGTATAACCTTTGCTACATGCTTTTATTTCGCTTTTTGGACCCAATTGACTTTGGCGGGCCATGCCGACAAATCAGCGTGGGCTTTGATGGGCGTGAGCAAATCGGCTTGTGCCCGCAAACGCCCACGCCCACGCCAAAAAAGCCAATTGGCCCGCGCGCACGCCGTTTTTGCACGCCAAAAAGTGAATTCTCCTGACTCGTACATGGCGGCGGGCCTAGGCGCCTGGGCTTTCCGATCCCATTAACGCAGGTCTCCGAAGTTGGTCTCCTTAAATATCGTTATGTATCGTTCCCCGTCACGGAGCTACGTCTAAAGTTGACCTTCCTGCCGTGTCTTCTGTAACCTTGCCGTACCCCGTCCAGACCCGCATCTCCAGGCTTGTACTCACACAGGAAACTGCCAAATTTAGGCCCAACGGAGGTGCAATTCGAAAGTCACTGGCTGTGGTCGTCTTTTCCTCCGTTCTTCGTTCTTCCATGTATAATATTAATTCGCTATATAGTCCTGAATATTCCGTCCACATGCTATCACTCAGGAATATATTATGGACACGAAGCACGCCTTTTCACGTACTATTCGATCCATCTCAGGTTTGCTTCAGGCGGTTCTCGTGCTTGGGAGTAATGCCTGCCCGTAGAAACTGACAGTCATTCAGGCAAGCTTAAAAGGACGAGCATGAGCTAACTGCGTCCACCGTACCAACACGAGCTAGAGAAGCGCGTGCCCAGCGCCCTTAGATAGGATCCCAAGCTTCATTTAAAATTCGTGTTCTGATGCCACGCATTTTAGTTGAGAGAGGCGTGATTTCCTGACCCCTAGTTATTAGTGGCGGTTGCCGCGCAATTATTTCCATATATTACTCCTTACATTTGTTCCGAGAATCTTGTGCCGTAAATCGGCTTTCATAATGGAAAAAATTATACACATCGGGGCCTGCGTTCATAACATCCCAACCTGAGTATTTATCTAATTTATCTATGTTTTTTTTAGTCACGACTCCGAGTCCATTGCACTGGCAGGTCAATATGCAAAAGAAAATTATACAAGCGCGCTTCCGTCTCCTTCAGGTTCCCTCAGCCCTGCACCATTGTTATCTCTGTCCGCAACATTCACTAAATTCTGTGTACACTCTATTATTTTCATAGAGAAATTACAGGCTTTCATGATCACGATAACTTATTTACGAACCTTTTCCCAGTTCAGGTAGCCTGAGCCGGATAACCGAATGAATGAGGATATGCCTGGTGACTGGTCATATAAATGACATCCCCGTTTATCAACAGTCTTGGCTTCAACATTTAACTTGTGTGAGGTTTTTTGTCTGTGGTTTTCGAAATGGAGACTAACTGTCAATTTAATTTTGCGAATCCGATTATGGGTCAATAATGTTGACATCGACACCGAACCCCGTTCTTACTTAAAATCGCCCACCTTGCCATCAATCTTCGGCTAATCAGTCTGATATTTATCTTTATTTGTTCATGTCACTGCACCGCGCCAATCCCACGTCGTTCCTGAGCTATGGGTTACTGCCTGAATCTGTCCCATACTATGCTGGTTCTATTCCTTATGACCGTTATACAACTTCTGGAAAGGAGAGCTCGTCGGACGCTCAGCTGTTACTCTCCCCAGCTGTGTCCTATGAACAGAGCCTCCGAGTCAAACTGCCAGTGGCGCTCTGGGATCATTCGATGATTCAATTCAGACCCCGCGCCAAGAAACCTCCTGACTATATGGAGTTCATTGTATTCTCACATCGCTTGACGTAGTATTATGCTCGTGCAGACAAGCCCGAGACGGGCCTGGGGTTCCCACACGACTCGGATGCTTTTAAATACAGCTCTGGCGCTCATACGCATGCCCCGCCTTCTCTCCGAAGATGTGGATGATGCTTTTACACTCCCTAGTTGCTCTCTCGATATTCATCCACCCAAGTCGCTCTCAGCGATGTCCCTCAGGAATCACCCTCTCCGCGGCTGCAAACGGTGGGCTGCTTTCTGCCTTTCCTTTTCACTGATCGGCCCAATTTTTTAGATCCATTTTGGATGTCCAATTCTGGGCTTCATGTACTTGGCAAGAGTGTCTACAACCCAGGCTATAAGGTAGGCCAGAAGGTGCGATGCGTTGATCGCATTCTCATAGTGTACTTCAGGTCTTCCGCAATGTCAAGACTACCTACGGTGTGCGTAAAGCCGGCGGATTTTCCCACAACCCCTCTAAAGAAGTGACACTTTAGGCTGTTGGAGATGGTATTTCTGGTAAGTTTTCCTTTCGGGTACATAACGCAGCCCTTATCCGCCTTGTTCTGGGCAGACGACACAGCTGCTATCAACAGGGTTAATGTTGCCCAAACTCGAAAAGTCGAGTCGCGACTTCGAAAGTCGACTTGAATGCGGATTTGACTCGACTCGACTCGACTTGATAGGTCCAAGTCGACTCAAGTCAACTCCAAAGCACATTTTGCGACATATGTCACCGGGTGTCACGCGCTCAGGTCACGGTCTATCAAAATTCAAGAAATTGCTTTTTTTGTGCTGTAAACGACTCAGTACACCTTTGGGGAATTTGGAGTGTTAAGTCGACTTGAAGTCACTCAAGTTGACTTGGAAGTCAACCTGAGTCGCAGCACCGACTCGGCTCGACTCAACTTAAGTCGGCTGCGACTTAGACTTCGAATGACTTGGAGTCGAAGTTGTGGGCAACATTAAACAGGGTCATTAGTGGTACGTCGCGACTGCTGGGAATGGACGTCGTTTAATGAAGTGAATAGATGGGGGCCGCTGTGGGAAAGGATGCAAATCCTCCAGTGTATGCTCTCCATCAAGGCATCGCCCGAACATGAAATTTATTAAATTTTGACAGATCACACCGGCAATCGTGTACTTCCCCCCCGGCAATGTATGTGGCCTACCTGATGAACAGCATTCACTTACCGACCGTGTTTTTCCACAGTACCGCGGTACTAAACCGATCATTTCGTACGTGAATTTTTGTGTGTGAAAATCATCAAGACCACCGACTTCTGTGTTTCAGTTACTACTTTACATCTTTGTGAGTGCGATGGTCTGAGTGATTGTAGCAGGTGCAATTGAACTTGGAAAAACAGAGTCGGTGATAAAAAAAACAAACCTATCTTGATCGCGGATGTCAATTTTGTGGGGATTGCTGTCATCGGCAAGCCAGACCTTCGATCTATGCCAGCTTCTAACCCACAAAAATTTAGATGCCAACCCATATATCGATGGCGCGTCGAATCCAGATGGCTCTGGTGTAAACTTTTGGCAGAATCAAAATGTTTGTCTCGGATTTCAGTGTAGACATCGTGCTGAGTACTGCCTCGCAGAACTTTTTCCGCTCAATCAGAAACTTCGTTATTGATGTCACGAGGATGAGCCCTGATAAATTCGCAACTGGAATCCATTGGCAAGTCGGGCAGGTAAGAAGCTATATCACATTTGATTTTGTGTTTGACCGAAATTCGAAGGCTACAAGTCTAATTAATATAGACTTCAAGATGGTGAGGGCGAACGATGTATCTACCACAAAGCATCAGGGGTATCCAGAATCTTTTCCATGCCAGTGTCGATATTCATGTTCCTTTACAGTTTGTTTGCGGAAACGGATCAGGTGGCTTCATGTCGGACCTTACCTTTGATGGGTAATGATATCGCACCATGTAGCACGGAGAAGTTATTGAAGACCCGCTATAGGGGTGCATTTGGCATGTGGATCTCCAACCAGCAGTTCACGATCCGCAATGTCAAGATCATGAATGCTGTGACGGCCATTTACGAACAATGGTATTGGGGCTTCACTTGGCAGAACATCGATATTTCGTGCGTCTTTTCACCTTTATAAGTTATTCCATATTTTCGGACTGACAAGGGTCGCAGTAACTGCATGGTTGGCTTTGACCTCCACACGGGAGGCCTAACGCTGGAGACTCAGGGGAACAAATAAACGCTTGCTGCGGCAGAGCAATATCTCATGGCTTTGTTAGAGCGCAGGTGGTGTCCTTATCGTTGATTCCTGGATCACATACGTCGGAGTCGGAATCAGGGTGAGTCCTCTTCACTTTTATGTTTATTACTCCTATCGGTGAAATTGTTCAACAGATGTCGAGTAGTCAACCTACACGGCTCGGGGGATCTGTGATTCTGAACGACGTCATTTTCACTAATATATTTGAGGCCAACATCCGGGATCAGGCAGGCGTCCTTCTACCTGCGACTACTGGAACCGTCGGACAATGGGTGCAGGGAAATGTTTATTCTGGTTTGTGTTCATTTGTCATATGCTTGCAGGTGTTGCTGACCCCTTGGCAGGATTAACAAAGAGTAATAAGCGCGGAGGGAACCAGCCCTCGGGCGGGAGGGCGCGGACTTTGGTCAACGCGTTCGGGGCCTACTTCTCCAAACCGCGGCCTCAATATGAGAACTACAAGGATATCCGTATGTCCTGAATGGCTGTACCTCTTTCGGTTCCTCACATACTCAGAATTCCTAAACCTCATGTCATTTGGTGCCGCGGG